>UELW01000744.1:3013018-3613018 GCA_900490495.1 Danionella dracula
ATCTCAATGCCAGGGTCACTCAACGAGAGCAACATGGGCTGAATTTTAATGATCACATCGAACGGACACTCAAATATGTTTGGGGAAAACAAGGGAAAGGCTGCAACGAATTATTATGAAAGTCATATAGGGACCCAAAAAATATCAATCCAATTTTGAATGGATTCTATTGTAAATTATTATTATATTTTTAATCATTTGTATCTAAACGTACCAACGAATATAAATAAAACGTTTAACCAAGAAACCGAAAGGAATGGTTGAGATGAAACATTTGGGAATAAGCCATTTTTAAAAATCCACTATTAATTTTTTGCTATCCAGTTTTGTTTTGCTTTTTGTAACAAATAGCTACTTAAATGTAAAGTTTCCGCATAATTACAATAACATACAATAATAACTCAGCTGCTGTACTTCATACAATCACAATCAGCATAGCGCAAAGTTGTGGGAACAGAGCAAAACTGTACAAGCATTGGTAGGTTTATATATAGGCATGCTATAAAAATTGGATTTCGCTAGAATGTAGGATGTCTGGCGATTTCCAGGGTCATTAAGAAACCAGATTAATGACTGTTTGCTTGCTTTACTAGCTCTCACTGGAGGCCCCATCGCTGGGATTTACAGGTTGAGACAGTTCCATTTCCACTGGGGCAGCAGTGATGACAAGGGCTCCGAGCACACTATTGCTGGAACCAAGTTTCCCTGTGAGGTACTGAAGCTTTTGCAGCCTCACTGTCACAATCACGCCGATACATTATTCAGTTTCCATCTCTAAATAGAACTAATGAATATTCTCATGAAGCTAATGTGTTTGTAAATGCCATCTTTTAAATGCCCTCGTATATTTCCAAATTTGCATAATGTCTCACAACATGAATCTCCTTTCCTTTTGAAGCTCCATCTTGTTCACTGGAATACTAAGTACCCAAGCTTTGGGGAGGCTGCCAGTCAGCCCGATGGCCTTGCTGTGGTTGGAGTTTTTCTCAAGGTAGTGCTTTAGGAACTGCAAAAGAGATGATGAACTCTTATAAATTATTTCAAGATGTGTTTGCAATTGTTTACCAGATTGGAGCCGCTAATCCAAGCCTTCAGAAGGTTCTAGATGGTCTTGATGACATCAAATCTAAGGTAAGCACAACCCAGCTGTTGACTATAAAGCAAACCTTTATTCTGTCATTTAACTTGCATGACTATAAAAATATATATTGACAGTTTAGATGCATTTTTGGTTACTTTGTCAAAAGTTAGGGTCTTTGCTATTAAGAAATGGACTAATAGCCCTTTTGTGCTACATTACTTCTACCATTTTAGCCATGTCTTGTTTGCTTGGTAACTTCTATAAACCATTACTTTTTCTTGTTTGGTAACCACTATAACCCTATACTCAACCCTAACGCTATCCCTTTTTGTGAACACAATGTCAATCACTTGACAGCAGAAAGATTAAAATATGCTTTATTTCTCAAAGGGCCAACAAACCACATTTCCCAACTTTGACCCTAAAACCTTGCTACCCAGCTCTCTGGACTACTGGACTTATGAAGGGTCACTGACAACCCCTCCTCTCCTGGAGAGTGTCACCTGGATTGTTCTGAAAGATCCGATCAGTGTTAGCCCTGCTCAGGTAGTAAATCACTGTAATGAACTGTGTAAATTTACTTTCTTTTGCCCAAACACAACCTACACATTTTTGACAAATATTGATTTAGTTTTTAAGGTTTTAATGTGGAGGAATATACCTGTAGCCTGTTAGTAAAAACGAGTTTCAGTGTTTACCTCTGTCTGCTTTGAAACAGGGAGGGTCAAGAGTCTTTAGAGCTCTGTCTCTGCAAGATATCTTTATCTTATATGTGTTGCTTGCGTGCAAGCTGCTATCATTTCAGACACGCTTGTTTAACATAGGGCGTCCCATTTTAGTATCTGTAACACACACGTGTTCAAAACTGGTTTTAAACCCTGTTCAAAAAGCCTATAAAATATACATTGAAATGCTGCAAAAAGATTGTGAATTGTATAAATATATAATCTTAATTTAATTAAAACATTTTCTCACATTTGAGTAATAAAAACCAATAGCATATTAATGACATTTACAGTTTTTGCTATGTTTTTTAACTATTGAGACACAGTTTAGATTAGTGAAATTTGAAAGGTGTCTTTTCTTAACAGTTCTTACTGCCAATTACAGCACAATGATACTATTTAGAATTCTATATGTAGAACATTGTTTATAAAACTTTTCCGAAGAATGCAAGGAAGTGTTTATAGAATTTATCCAGTTAGGATCAATTTTAGAAAAAAGTTTCTTTACTAGCAGTGTGTTTTGCCCATGTCTGATAAGTTTCATAAAAGTCTGTTTGTGAATCCAGTCGTGTGATGCATGAGTGTACTTGCATTGTAAACATGCAGCTATAATAAAAGCCTGCAAGAGTGGCAATAAGAAGGTACACATTGTAATTAAAGAGAGGGAACAGTACTCTAACCGTCTCCTTCTCCCCTTCCCTCTGTCTGGTTTAGATGGCAAAATTCCGCAGTCTGTTGTTCACACCTGAAGGAGAGCCACCTTGCTGCATGGTGAATAACTATAGGCCTCCTCAGCCACTCAAGGGACGCAAAGTGTGTGCTTCCTTCAAGTAAAATAATTACACATGTCTCCAGAGTCCTGCAACTTGCAAAATTATGATTGTTGTGTTTTTGGCTACTGAAAGATCACAGTATTTATTCTCAAATCCAGGGCACTGCAGAATTGTTGACCTTAACACTGAATCAGATTTTCTACAGAATATACATTTGAAGACACCACTTTTCTGTCTTGAGAAATAATTTTTAGTCATGGTTTGACAATCTTTAGATGTACATTGTGAAACTGGAACTAATAGGACCTGTTACATTTAATTTGTGTTTTGAATGCTTTGTTAAAGTTTGAAGAAATCCACTATACATCATTTTATCCAGTAAAAGAGACATGATTAGATTGAGTTTTTAAAGAACAAATGTGTTTGAGGAACTTTTAAAGCTGGAATACCTGCAGGAAAGCACTTACTCAGCAATATGTTGTGTTATTACTTGTGTTATTAGGAATTCTAAGGGATTAGCTGTTTTAATTAAAAGGTTTTAATGAATGTTAAACCAACATCCTCTGCCATAGATGATTTTATTTAGATTTTTCAGAAATTATGCCTAAGTGAGAATGTTACAAAGAAATATTATTTTTAAATCATTATGTATTGAGAATTTTATCTGCAGTAAAATAATATTTTTGGATCACACTTGTGCTTGTTTTGTAAACGTCACAATTAGGACAACAATAATTGTCTTGGTTTATTTAATTATTTAATTTATTTGATTGTTAAAATGTAGATTCTTGTTCTCGATTCTAAGTCTTGTAGTTAAAATATAAAGCCAAGGAGTTACTAACACTGCCAAATAGGGAGTTCCTATTTACTCTACCTGATCCACACTAGGACTTTGTGAAGCTGCTTAAAAGCAACTGCTAAAAATTGATGAAATTTATGTTTACTTCTACATTGTGAAACAATTTGAAAAGCATAATTATGCAATCACTTTAACTACTAACTTTTGTTACCAAATTAATTATAGAACTGCACAGACTCTCACTATAGTCAATATTTACTGCAACATTTATCTATATCCATTGTTTTTTGGGGCAATTTTTAAATCTAAATAAATACAAAAATAAAAAGACTACATTCTGAGGTAATAATGGTTCCCTTTATGTTTGATCTTACTTTTGAATGCTTCCCTGCATTAACATCTTTAGTAAAAAGCAACAAACTGAATGAATGGAACTAAAAACAAAACTTGCATAATAGTTACAAAAAAAAGAGCAGCAGCACTAACAAGATTAAATCGGACGGTTTTGTGTTGAAGGAAACTGAGACCAACCAGAAAGATATAATCTAACACAGACTGGTGCCTCTAAAATCTTGTCAACGATAACAGCATGTGAGTTTCAGCCCTCGGAATGAGACAGATTTTCAAAAATGAATTTCGCAATGCAGTTTAGAAAAAAAAAATTAAGTATCTACAATCAGAGAGGAAAGTTCTAATGTGAGAACTTAATTTCCTTTCTAAGCCCTATTCTCATGGAGAACTAATGAGACCATTAGCCAGAGATGATGTCATACATTCTGAAAGATTCCTTTATTTTGGAAGATGGGCATGATGTCAGTTTATCTCAGTGTTTGATTCCAATCAGTGTCGCATTAACACTGATAAACCTATTTTGTCAGTATCCAACTTCCCTTATGTAATTCATGCATTGGGATTTTTTAACAACTTTCTCAAAAAACAGTATTCACAAATCTACAAATCAATGGGTTGCACAAATACTTACATCTCCAAACACGTAGTCATCTGAAGAAACTAGCAATAATAAAAATATTATGCAAAGAGTTGTTGCATCAAACAGGTAAACAGCAGTTTTCATATCTTTCTATACGATTGGACTATAAGTAATGGCTAAATGCTTTTAACTCATGAACAGAAAGATCTAATAAAACAAAAGCATACCAACATAATACAAACATCTGTTGGATTTTTGCTGAAATAAAAGCAGAAACAGAAAGCAAAAACAAATCACATAAAATGCAGATAAAATACAAACAAAAAAATTCTAATGAAAAAACTACAAACAAAATAGCAGGCAGAGTGAAATGCTGATGATTTTTTTTTGCTAATTATCTTAATAGTTGTGCAGAAATGGACAGCATCATTAGGGGAACTTTGGGTGAGTGCTCCAGGAGAAAGCCTCTTTATCCAAACAATAAAACCATTGAAGACGAGATTTCAGAGAACGTATCAGATTCATTCACCCGGGCTTTTGAAGCGCAATGTGAGAACTTCACAAATCCGCCAGTAAAAGAGCAGCAGAACAACCTGCATTCCCTTAAATGCACCCTAAATCGTACAGCGGTGGAAAAAAAGCAGGTTTCAAAAGCTGCTGCATTCATTCAACAGTCTAATACCAACGAGAAATCCATAATTTATATCCTGTGAAGAGCTGATAGATGCACAGCTGTGATGACGTTAAGAAAAAGGTACTTTGTAAGAGTAAAGCCAGCCCAGTGCTGCATTTTTAAGCTATTTTTTACTTGCAATTCTCAAACTATTTCCAACCAACAACATTGTGTTACAGATGATCATTTTTAAAAACTGTGCGGTACTATATGCACAGATCCAAACCAAACTTTTCATATAGTTTATAAATAAGAACTATTTAATTTCTCATATAATTAAAGAAGTACATTTAAAAGACACTGAAAATGCATTGTTTGAACTGAAGGAATGGAGAACTGATATCTTGCAAAATCTGAAAGTGTCATCAGTAATGTAGAAACCTTACAGAACCAGTTCAACGGTTCAGAAAAGGCCCTGATGCAAAACTTTTGAACCCATGTTCAGTGTAATGTTTTCTTTGCATGTCATGCGAGGCTGAGAAAAGCTTTCCTCTGGACCGTTTGGAAAAAGATAAGACAGAGACAGACACCAGTGAGATTAGCAGGGTGGGTTTCTGCTACTACTAATGCAACATGAAAAATACAAAATATTTTGAAAATCCAAATATATCATAAGCAGAAATCACATATAATTTATTACAGAATATATTATTTACAGCATATGTTTTTGTCAATGCTATTTTGTTTTTAATCAAATAATGCACTACTTCCATGGAACATTTCAGATGAACGGATTAAGAGGCATGTTCAGACATAAAGTATTTTCAATGCAGGTCCCTCATTCCAACATGTCACTTCTGTGAGGTTTAGAGATCATGCTGATAGTAGGACTTAACATTTATCATTCAAAGCATCACATAGCTTCCTGATTTTTTGTTAAAAGCTAAAGACCTCTAAAACCTTTTCATCATTATTAGTGTTTTCTCTCCCTCAGCCTTTTTCAGCTCTTTTCCAAAGTAACCTTAGAATATTGAGAATTAGTGATTAAAAATGCTAAAAGTGTATGTTCACCCTCTCTGCTTGACCCACACAGCTTTCACATAGCCGACCAGAATTGTGCAGACACCAAAGCAATTCTGACAATGTAGCAAGTTTTGTAGTATATAGCATTTAGTATAAAGGCTGTTAACTAATCCCCCCTCTTTCCTTACACCAGTGGTCTATTCGTGTAGTTAAAAAAATGTAAAGATTTACACGTGTCAAGGGTTTTAACATAAATTAATTTTCTCACAAATCCGCCATAATAATCATGACTTTTTTTGTACTTTTTCCTCACCTGTGATAACTCAATCTAAGGAATGTAAAGAGTCGAAAAGCGTTTTGGAACATAGGGCACTTGCTCGTGCTTCACCGTGTGGGTGGAGCAGGGTGCGGTGTACAGTTCTCTAATCAGACTCCAGCACCTGGACACTTGTACACTACGGAGTTGGCTCAATGCATTTTAAATAGCAGTAGTCTCTGTTTGTTCACACACTTCCTGTGTGTGTTTGTATATATTGTACACAAATACATTGAAAATAACATGCAGAATAAGTTCATTATATGGTGCGTTAGCCAGATCAACATTGAAGGAGTTGTCTTAGTATGTTCATTCAAGTCAATTTAGGAAAAAGTTAGCATAAAAAAACTCATTTAAATAACCATGAAATACCGAATCACTATTAACATGACTTTTCACTCTTTGAACTTTGATATAGAGTCAGGCTGACAAAACTTGACAAGAAGCATGACAAAACCTTCAAGACAAGCTAATGTGATTGATTTTTTTTTTATAATCTAAACAATATGTAGTGAAAGCTTTGAGTGTAGGTTGAGTAATTTAATAGAAAAGTCAGTTAATTACTTTACAATGTCATTTTTTAAGACATACTAAACATTTTCACAGAACAGATGGAAATTAGCTGGGGGTTTTTTTCAGATTAATTGTAGTTACGCTAAAAATGTCCACCCATTTGAAGTCATAAATGAAAGTTTTATGCAATATTCTACAGGACTGTTAGGACTCTACTATATTTTACAGTTATAATCATGGGACAGCATGAAGTGCACTGCTGCCTGTCCAAACTTGATAGGCATGTACGATTATCACATGTCATCACCTACCACATTGCATTATGCGACTACTAACATAGATACTTAAGAAGGCTACAAGAAAGTAAACCTAATCTGCTTTAATGAATATGATGTTTGAAATGTAGAGTCAGAGAAAATGAATGTGAGGAAACCGTGTTAATGTATGAAACATCTGTGCTGAGCTTTGGGTCCGCATTTATCCTTGTTTGATTGTGCAGCTTCATTTTATAGAGTCTCACTCCTCTTGTTTCATTCATCCCTTTGATCCTAATCTTAGTTTTGCAGCTTCAATGAATCAAGCTGCAGCAAAGCCTTATCTTACAGTTAGAAGGTACCAGGCAACAACCAGTACCTTTATTAACACAAGCTTTTCCATTAGAACAAATGACTTAGGCTAGGTGAAGGAAAAGGGAAACAGCATCTGAGATGTGATATCAGTAGTTTTTTTTTCTTCCAGAAATTACAGTTACACAAAACCCTGATTTGACAACACTAAAAAAGAGCAAAACTGAATCATAAAAGAGAAAAAATATAACTTCAGCCAAACAAGGCCTTTTGGATATGGGCCAATATTTACTCTCTCTCTCTCTCTCTCTCTACCCCTCCCTCATTTCTATACCTCTTTCTTACTTTGCTTTCCATATGCTTGACTGGAGATGGTTGCCATGGCAACTGCCAGTTCATCATTTATCATGGGCTAGTGCTATACTAGGATTTAATGCTCAGGGTCTGATATAATGGGGTCATCGCTTGAACTGTCAGCACCAAAGTTTGATTTCCACAACATCTTAAGCCATGTGCCTATCTTTTATGACCATTAAACAGATGATATCTAGCATGGCACATAGGGAGAACCGAAAGCTATTTTAAGCTTTTGATGCTCAGTTTCAGAACAAAACATTTCAATGCAATGGAATTTCAGATTTTAATTATTTCCAAGCTTCATGAGAACATTGTAAATGATTGTGGGTTATAATAGGTTTTACATGCTGCTATAAATGAAGTTTATAATCTTTCAATAGAAACCATACATTTTGCTTGTTCTGCTGTAAATTCATTCAATTAGAGGTGACCCGTGAAGAAGGTAAAATTGCAGTGGCCTGAATGTGACTCTGATTTTCCTGTCAGCTGCTCAGATTTTCTGCAGCCCAAAGATATCAAAGTAAGAAAACTGTATAACTAAGCATCAAACCAACATTATGGTTTAAGTGAATGTTAAGGTAGGAAACTTATTCGCTAGACAAAAAAGTGTTACTTCATCGGCTCAACTCAAACAAGTCCTATTTTCATAACACAGCCAAAGTCTGATGCACATACAGTTGCAAGAAAAAGAGTTTTGAAGAGATTTTTTGTCTTCATCAAACTCACAACTATAGAAAAACAAAGTCCGCTTAAAATAATAATACGCCAAATTATATGCTTATTTCTTGTGATCCTAAAGGGTGCAGTTACCGGTACTTTTTGTATGTAATTTATGTATGAAAAATCTTGTCAGAGTATTTACGATTATAACAGTTACTAAGGAAAGTGTTACTAATAACATTGTATTCAGAAGACACATTTACTGGCATGCATAGTTCATCTACTTTTTTTCTTAAATTGAAGTGCTACAGGCTCAATCTTAACGTTCGTCAAACTGAAAGTCCTATACATATTTTCAAAAGGGTTGGGGTAAGCTAAAAGGGTTTGTTGTCTCCTAGCAACAAATGCACACCCATGTGAAGATCTGCTGCCATAAGGGTTTGCACTGCACACTGACATGTGCACGCAAACATGTGCGCACACACACACTGAACAACATACCCAGTCTGAAATTAGGACACTGCTTTGCTGTAAGCTATAACTGTGAATTAAGTCAAATGTAAGTCTTCTTTGAGTTTTTTTTATTCACAACCCAAATTTAGCCCTATTGTGAAATATAGACTATATATTAGATTATATTAGAAGTATATATTAGAATATATAAGAATGATATATAATTTGAATATATTTTGAAATGCTTTTTCCTTAAATACTTAAATGTTTGTTTTATTTGTTTATATCAAAACATTGCACAAAAATCTCAGAACATTGCCTGCATGAATCGAGAAAGTCAGTCCAAAAATACCGTAGTATAAGAATTGTACTTGAATTTTCTAAAGAGTTTTAAATGCTTTTAAAATTTTCATTCTGAAAGTATGTCAAAATCTTTTTTCCCTTGCAACTGAAAAACAAGCTGTTTAGTTTCAGGGATTAAATGATGGGCATACGTTGAATCAAAGGGTCTTTATGTACTGTTTTTACTGTACTGAAATATTGGTCATCCAGTGCTGGAAGGTTTGGTATCGTGTTCAGGGTTTTGTCAGTTGTGAGGTTGCTAGGGACAATGACTTATTCCTTCTCAACTTGCAAAGAAGTTTATTTTATAGGTATTAAACAGAGTTTGCGAAATATTTTATCTGGACAGTTGGGAGCCCTTATTTATATATTTTAGAGTGCTATGAATTACAACAAGCCATTTGCCACATGGTGTTAGTTTCCATTGCTATGCAGACGACACCCAGCTCTATATATCAGCAAAACCTAACGACCCTTTAAAGCTAAATAAGATCTCAGAATGTGTCGCTGATATCAATGATTGGATGAATGAAAATTTTCTTATGCTACATCCAGATAAAACAGAAAATATTACTTAATTGGCTCTAAAAAGCAATTACAGAATCTCTCTGCTTTACATATGGAACTGGGGGGACACACTGTTAATTTTTCCACTACAGTTAAAAATCTTGGCGTTATTATAGATAGTGAACTGACGTTTAAGAATCATATCTCTTATGTTACTAAGACTGCTTTCTTTCACCTCAGGAATATTGCTAAAGTGCGGAACATGCTGTCTATCGTAGATGCAGAAAAATTAGTGCATTGCTTTCATGACCTCCAGAATAGATTATTTGTAAACGCTCTGTTAGCCGGCCTGTCCAGCCACCACGCTACAAAAATTACAGTTAGTCCAGAACGCAGCAGCTAGAGTTCTCACAAGAACAAAGAAATATGATCACATTACACCGGTTTTGTGCTCTCTTCATTGGCTTCCTGTACAATATCGCATTGACTACAAGATTCTGCTCCTTGCCTTTAAGGCGCTGAATGGCTTGGCTCCGGCCTACCTGAGCAGTCTCCTCTCACGATATATTCCAGCTCGCTCTCTCCGATCAAAAGAAGCAGGACTATTGATTGTACCAAAGGTTAGTAAATCCACAAGAGGTGGAAGAGCGTTCTCATATAGAGCCCCGAAGCTCTGGAATAAACTACCGGATGTTGTCCGCAGCTCAACTACGCTCACAGATTTCAAAACTAAATTAAAAACATATCTGTTTAAACTGGCATTCCAATAATTATCTCTTGGTATTTGTCTAAACAGATATGGTGCCTGAGCACCATATAAATACAAACTGTTTGAAAAAAACAATGTGGTTCAATGTTCCTCTCTAACCTATCCTCATTATTTATCTCTCCTCCTGCAGCTTATGCTGATCACTTGTTGGTTGTCTATGTTACAGTTTACTAACCGTTTTCTCCATTTCTTAGTTCCTGTTTTGTCTTTGTTTGTTTGTTGTTTTTTTTCAGGTCCTGTCCGGCAAACCGTTCATCGATGGATTTTTAGTTTGTATGTTCTTTATGCTGGGGAGGTGATTAGCGCCTGCCTCAGTCAGCGGGAGTCTCCTCTCAGAGGGAACTCCTGTCTGCTCTGCCTGATCCTCACGGGGACTTTGTGAAGCTGCTTTGAAAGCAATTGCTAAAGAAGCGCTATATAAAAACTGATTGATTGATTGATTGATTGATTGATTTGCAAGTGTACATTAGAAATCTTGCAAACAAATAAAAAAACTGTTGAATTAAAAAATATTTTAAAAGTATTTTCAGCACTGATTGAAATTTACAGCACAAACCCATTGTAAAAAAAACGGACCATGCCACCAGATAAAATGCCTAAAGGTAATTACACAGCATCCGTTGGATGCGGATCCACCCTGGTTTAGCTAGATGTGTTAAAAAGATACTCTCCTTCAAAGTCCATGGAGCAGCTATTTTATCTAGAACATGAAATGTAAATCTTGGGATATTGACTCAATGTAGATAATAAATATAGATATAAAATAATATAAAATAACTGATAATGAAACAAATATATGTATATAAATATATATTTATAGCATCCTGTCCAACAAAACACTTTTTTGTAGATACTTCTAGCAGATATGCATTCCATCAATTAATTGCATGATGTTTGATTTGTGCCCTTCTAACCCTGTGATTTGTAATATTATTGAGTGGAGACTATTGCATTTCTAACATTTCTGAGACTCCCACATAGTGCGCTAATGATGAAGATGACCAGAACATAAAATCTTTTACTGTATGTCAATGAGTGTCTTTTACAATAACCCTTTTTTTGCAGCCTAAATTTCAAAATGTGTACAAACTCATGTAGGTCAGTTTTGTATATTGGAAATATGAATTAAAATTAAAGTTTTTTACAGGTATCTATGAAACATTGTTTTGGAGAAATATTTGTTTGATCCACAAGAACTTGTAAACAAGGTTTCACAAGAGATAACTTAGTTCCCTCTGAAGCTAAAACTTTGTGTTTCACAAAAACAAAAATGTTTTACCAAATTGTACTAAACATGTACTACAACATGCAAAGTAATTTGTACGATTTAAAAGATTAACTGAAAATAAATGAGACACCTGTACATAAAGCTTTCTTCAGACTTTGAGGCTAAAAAGTCTTTCAGATTTGAGAACATATTTACAAAGCTAAATTAACGGTTATTTAACTGTAACATGCAATACTGATTGGAGTATAATAACTTATGAAACATCTCAAACATCCAAAGAGTAAATATAAAGCAAGCAAACAAATAAATTAAGCACAACTCTACTGACTTTACATAAGAAGTTTAATTTACAGTACAGAAGAGTTTTCAGAGGTCACTTTTTAAAATAAGGTCACAGACAGAGAAAGGGTTTGCTAAATAAATCCTGTTTGTAGTTAATACAATATTTTGTGTATGAGACATGGGTGACAACCATTACATGTTCTCAAACATTTCGTTCTCAAAACTGAAGTATCAACAAAAGAAACTTCAAGTCACTGATAATTATATAAGGCCAATAATGTTATTTCTGATTATTTAATTTGAAATTAGACAATAGATGAACAAAACTGATTTAAGAAACGTGTTATTTCATTATTACTTGAATCGACAACTGATTAAAAATGAAAAAAAAAAAATCCTTTTTATAATTTACAAACGACACTATAACTATATAAATGATTTAATCTATACTGTTTGTACAGATTTAAAAAATATCAAACAAGATCTTACGTGAGTTTTCAAAGTGAAAACATATACAACAGCTCACTCTGGTGGAATACTCTGGCTATTACAGTCAGCAGCCTTTCTTAAAGGAATTTTCTGTGACATCTTATTTGCTGATGAGACCATGCTACGTAGGAAAATCAGGTCCTACATTATTGCAGCAGAATGAAGAGCAATTTATATTAACAGATTTCTACACAATATGAAAACACAAAATAGATTTGTAAGGGAACATATTGAGCGTGCAAAAGATTCTAAAAACACATTTCCCCACTCTAGATTCCTGCGATAACCACCGCCTTTAGGGATTTGTTTATGTAAAGGAGTGACATGGGGGGAACAGTATAGCAGAATAAAAGAACACATTTGAAAAAACGTTTAGAATTCACCTGCAAAAATATTAATTGTCTAAAAAACGTATTTACATTCCCTCGCTATTTTTTGGGATCTCTCAAGTATAACATTTTCAAATATATTGAAATTGAAAAAAAAAAAGAAGTGACCATCAGGTCATTAGGGCCTCTGTACTAATCTTTTTAGAGCACAATACAACTACAGAAGAGTACATTTCAAAACAAGAAAAACTAAACAAAACTAACAATTTTGCACCACTATACTGCTGGTAACTGAAAGCAAATATTAAAAGCTGAGAAGATTTCTAAAGTCATATTAATTACCTAAAACCAGAGTTGGAGAAAGATCTTAATTACAAAAACAAAACATAGAATGAGTCCCCCTCCAGGTTTGACAAAATATTACATGGAAGGCACAACTGTAAAAAAAACAAAACATACTGTAAGTCAATGAAGAACATTTACAGTAAATGCTAAAATACATCTCTATAATGATAAGCTTCAATCTCTCTCTTAACAACACCTCAGATGTCCCAGTTTCTTTCATTTTTCATTTACTCACAAAATGAAGTGACTGAATAAGCCACTTTCAAGTGTTATTACATAAACAATAATATAAACTTTTCATGACTCAAAACTAATGACATAAATGAACCCTACAATGAATTATTAGCTCTAATTTGTAAAACTATTAAAAGTATATGTTTGCCTACATTAGATAAAAAGGTATTCATAAAACATATAACCGCACCTGGTAATATAGTTTTGACACTTGGATTAAATGTTTGCAGGATGTTTTTGAGGAAAGTTTTTATGACGTGGGAAAGTTTCCCTTCACACCCATGCTGTGAAGAAAAATATCTAGACATACTCATGAAGTGGACATCAATTGATAACTAACTAACTAACTAACTAACTAACTAACTAATTAACTAACTAACTAACTCAATCACTCGCTCACTCAATCACTCACTCAATCACTCACTCACCCACCGACCGACCGACTGACTGACCGACCTACAAAAAAAAATTCCTTGAGTCTAACAGATATTGTGTGTCACAGTATTTAGCAAAAACACCAGCAGATGGCAGTCTGAACAAGTAGATGTGGAGGCTAGTCAAAGATTTTACAGATCGTAACCACTCAATTTTTTTCTATTTTTACCTAATCTATATTCTCACCTAAATGTGTGACTACCACAGGTCATAATTAAATGTCTTGTCTGTGGACCCAAGATTTTCAAAGTTACCTGTTTTTTATCTGTTTAACTTCACAAATGAAATCATTTGTTTTGGTAAAGAAACAATACATTATCTGCCGGTGTTGCTATATTAATAACATATTGCTATTTAATAGTAAATAGCAAAACTATTGTTAGTTTTTGATGTACATGTGTCTTTTGAGATGGCAATTACTTTTACCATTTTACTAAATTGTAGATCTGACAATAAAATTTCAAATGCAGGCTTAAAGGATTCGTTATAAAACATAATATATAATGTCATGGTACAAGCTTTTTGTTGCACCTGCCCGTAATGGATTCCTTCAAAACAAAGGGAATAAAATGACAATAAATATAAAGCTGAAACCACAAGGCATCCAGATGGTGCATGGTGTCTAGGTATCTCATTCCTCCATATAAAGCATAAAGAAGAGGTCTGCTGGAGGCTGATAAGCTTTATTTGCAGGGGCTCAGGGACAGATTGAATAGAGCTGTGTTGATCCATCTCAGAGATTGAATCAGCTGGAAGGTACGGTCCTGCTCTCAAAGGGACATCACTTTCTATATGTCACATGGAGAGTAGCCTTTAATGAGTGCATGGCTAATTTACACTCTGTAGATGCCAGGACAATGTAAGAAGTGATGACCTGAAAGCCATTCAGCTCAAGTGTTTCACTTTGTCTGCAGCCCAGTGGTTGGAATATAATTTTTAACCAGTCAAAAATGTTAACCTTGCACTGAGTTGAGTCGACTGGGTTTTGATCAAAATGGGACGACAGAAACATTTCAAAATATGTTTTAGATGCAATAGCCATTTCTGACATCCTGCTAGTGCAATTGCTTTATCACTTTCACTTTAGCTTGTGGTGGCACTTTCATGGTTGAAAACATATAACTGTATTCATCACTGCATAAGAGACTCGGATGCTACTTCAGACCGTTTGCTGTTGTGACACATGACTTGTTTCTTCATTGAACTCACTTAGGAACACATACATTTTTACAATTTCTCAAACCATCATACTGACTCTACAAAATAGAAACTTTACTAAAACAGAAAGCCAAAGATTCAGGGTCAGTATTTTTTTCTGATTTAAGAAATTTTTTCTACAATTCAAATGTTTTTATTTTCTGATACATTCCGTTAATGACAACAAAGCTACTTTAAAAAAAAGTATGGGTAATAATACTCTTCCTTAGTTACTGTTTAACTAACAGGGACCTATTCATTAACTATATAGCAGTTTCTGTACATTACTAAGCAGTACTAACTCATATCTAATTAGTAACTACTGATATAGTAATTACTATCGGAATTATCCTTAATTATCAGTAACTATGACTGCTGACATCCTGATAATTACTAGCTGTTGAATTTACTACATAGTTATCAGGAATTACTAGGAATCTGGAAGAGTATTGTGAAGTGAATACACAAGTTAATACTGAACAGTTATTGGATAGTTACCGCATACTTTTTGGTGAAGTGCTGTATAGCCAAAAAAATGATAAATGTCTAGATTTTTTAATGTTTAGATATGTCTAAAAAATTCTTCTAACTCACTTAGCAATTAAGATTATATTAAATACTTCCTGAGTAAGGGTAGCTATTTAAGTATTTATTGTAGTTATTTTGGGGAGTAGTCATCAGTTAGTTATGCTGTTAGTTCCCTGCTAGTTATACAGTATCTAAAGAAGATTATTGTAAAGTCTTACAACATATGTCTGGCAGGATGTTTTTTTCAGTGGCAGAATCTCTGGCAGAACTTTAAAAATCCTTCTTAAAATAGTCACAGTACTATAATAGTGTTTTGAATAAAACATGGAAAACTGCAACAATAACTCATTGGATCAAAATGATTTGTTTAAATAAACAATAATTTCAGACCTAATGGAATTAGAAAAAAATTGAAGCGGAAATGGTTCAATTGTGAATCGATGTGTAAACAAGATGAGTTTGACATGGAATTGACACGGAACACAATGTTTGTTTCAAGTCACAATTTTCTCAGGCAGTTTTTTTTTCTCCCTGAAATGAGAATCACGTCCCAATCATTTACCTGAAGCAGGTTATTTTGAGAGCGTTTTCAGAAACATTTTCTTTGTCTGCACTCGCCAGGAAGAACTCAATCACATAAGTCAGCATGTTTCATCTGTGATCGTGTTTGTTTATGAAGATTTATGTACAAGTATAGAATTTCCCCTCCAACAAATTTAACTGGAACATCTATTGAAGCTCACTCAATGGATTTTGTGCCACTGTTCCCACATTTTCACCCTGATTTTGTTCAAAAACCTATAATTAATAAAACATGAAAAACAGTTACTTGAATTGAACGAATCATAATACTTGTTTTAAAGCATAAACAACTTCATCTTCTTTGTCCATTCCCTTACTTTGGTGTGTTTAATAGTTTCCAGTAATTTTTTGAGTGTGCATTGAAGGTGGGATCATGATTAGAAAGTTTGAATAACATCTAAAAGTAGGTTTTCCCTCAGGGAGCGCATGTGCTCGCACACACAAGCTGAAGCATCTTTCTTGTTGACTGTAGAAACTACTGTTCCACTAAAACATCATAAATTACACAATGTTTGAAGGTGTTTCAACCTTGAACAGCAGTATTCTGAGCTAGTTTAAGGACACATTTATCATATTCTGCTGGGTGGTGGGAATATTTCATCAATATGAGTGCAACACAACTGAACAATAAAACAAAATAAATCCACTACAGTAGAAAAAGTTTTAAGATTATTGATACATTGTCTTAATATTCAAAGTGTGACTGTGTTTGTTTTATTTTGTTTATTTCTTACACATAACACAACCTCTTAAAACATTTAATTTATCATCAATTTAGCAGTTTTACATTATTCAAGGTTTATAGGGGTCAAAAACTTCATTTCCCCCCCTTGCTTTATCCATGGGGGTCTGATGACACTTTTTTTTGCAGACATTTCTTCACATTGACATTTATGTTGTTATATCTGCAGACAAGCATATTAAAAACTGGGTTTTTGGTTAAAAAGTGAATTTATATGTATTTATCATTTAGCAAATCATTCCATTAAGTAAGTAAGGGGTACTGATTGTGAAAAACTGTAATTTGAGCGTAATTGTTTACAGTTTGAAAGTATGCATAATTTAGAAGGTTCAATAATTTTTAAACTAAACATTGTATAACTCTTATAAGCTGAACGGAGCACATATCTATGTTCAATACTGTCATGTCATGTGTACAGTCCCATTCCTATTTCGATTTCTTTCTCGATCTACTTTGCTGTCATTCCCCTTTATGGTATTCCTTAAAAGTAATAGAGCAATTCTAAAAATATGAGCTCTGCTGTGCTCATATCTGGAGCCCTACGTTCATGAAAATAATATGCAATATTACCACAAGTTGTGATGACATTTCAAAAGGCAAGTCATGATTTACACCATAAAAATATCACAAGGACAACGAAGGCTTTCGTACGGTGTGTGCCATTCTCCATTCAGTCATATATTCATCTTTATGTTGGAATATTTTGAAGGCTGGTTCTTCTGTCTTCTGAGCCAACCAAATACATATAAATATATCCAATATTAATTTACAATATCTATTGTTGTATTTATTTTAGTAGTATATATCTATTTTTATATATTAAAGACACCATAGATTTATTTTAAATTGTGTGCTCTATTAGATAAGGCCAAAAGGCCAGTGGGCCACTAATTATGTAGTTTATATTAAAGTGAAACGTGATATTTCAAACCTACATCAGCAAATCCATAACCGAGCACACTTCTCTTTAATCAAATACTTTAAATTTGGAAATACTTTGAAAATCAACTGGTTCTCTTGTTTCAAAAGGGTTCTGTCAAGTGAAGCATTACAACACTTCGGAAATTCAACAATTAAAGGAAATGATAGATAATAAAGACTTCAATATGAATAGTTTGGCTCTTGGGTGTTTCTTTGAACTGTTTGACATTGTCCAGTATTAACAGTTTAAAATATGTAGTCTCGCTAAATTTTAACAGAGTATATGAATTTGCTCCAGAAAAAGCTCCAAGTCATCATTAAAACTAGAAAAACTCATAATTATGAAATAGAGAACTGATAGCACCAGTGGTCTAATTTCACAATCTGCAAGTCTCCCCTGGAATAAAATTATTAATATGTGAGTTTTAATTTAGTTTCCATCTGAGCACATTACTGGAGAAGATAAATAGTGGCCGAGATATGTTCTAAAGGTTAATCTGAATAATGGACCAACTATTTATTATTTAAGAGAAACAAGACAGTCACAAGAATACTTATAAAATAAGGTTTCCCATCACCGCCAAATAACTCTTAGTTAACAATAGTCTATCAATTTTACAGTGATTGCATGTTTTCTCAATGTGTTAAGTCAACCAAATCACCCATCCATCCATCCATCCATCCATCCATCCATCCATCCATCCATCCATCCATCCATCCATCAACCATCCACCATCCCCATCCATCCATCCATCCATCCATCCATCCATCCACTTCCATCCATCCATCCTTCCATCCATCCATCCATCCATCCATCCTCCATCCATCCTTCCATCCATCCATCCATCCATCCATCATCCATCCATCCTTCCATCCATCCATCCTCCATCCATCCATCCATCCATCCATCCATCCATCCATCCATCCATCCATCCTTCCATCCATCCATCCTTCCATCCATCCATCCTTCCATCCATCCATCCATCCATCCATCCATCCTTCCATCCATCCTGCCAACCAGCCAGGCGCGTATATATGCTACGCAATCTACAATTCAATCAACCAAACAATCAATGAAGCATGCAATAAATAAATAAATGAACAACTAAATTAATTATACAATCAATCAATCAATCAATCAATCAATCAATCAATCAATCAATCAATCAATCAATCAGTCATTCAATTAAAGTTCATATTGACTAATAAAATATGTTTGGAACAGAATTACAATATAAAGTTAACTGAAATACAAGAAAGTTTCTTTTGAAATAATAAAATATTGATGTCCTCACAGGGATACTATACAATGGTGAAAAAAGAAGACTTTACCTCATACTGCCAAAAAGGTCACCTTTGCTCATGTTTCTCTCTTTTCAATAAAAGCATTTTCTAACAGATTAGAGCAAATCAGTGCTAGCTGGATATCTTTAAAAAGGTTCTGTTTCCGTTTCATCCTTTCTCTGAAACTCAATCTACAGATCTGTAAGCTTTGGCTCTCCTGCAGAGTTCTGACCTTTGGCAAAATCAGAGAGAACCAGAGACAGTGAAGCAATCCGCTCCTCTGATCAAAGCTCTGGTGGACATTTGCTGACATTCCCGAGGAAAAGTCAGAGTTGGTGGTAAATCTGTGTGAATAAAACAAGCCTTGACGAACTACCGTTGTATATATATATATATATATATATATATATATATATATATATATATATATATGCCTTCAAAATTACATGAGTTTAATGCTGACTTTTCATTTTAGCAGCAAAAGTTGTTATTTTTAAATGTACAAATACTGCATGACAATTATTCAATCAACACTAAAGACCTAAAGAAAGATGTTAACCAAAATGCCCATATAAGTAAAAAAAAAAAGTTTTCTTTACGGTATGTCTGAAAAACCTGTTAGAATATAAGTTTATACCTCTGATTGGTTTTGTAAAAATGTTTTTTTACCTAACTAAATCACTTCCAGCAAAACCATTTCCAGCTATAATGCACTGACTCCACTCACCCCACCTCTGCCCGAAGGCTTGTTGACTTATTTAGCTGTCTGGCTTTAAGTAACGCATATTCTGTGGAAGCATGCAAGTATGTAAAATGCGATGTAAAAATAATCAAATTCATAAAAAAATATAAAGATAGGCAATAAATATTGTTCTTCATGAGGAATATGCAGCAGCATAATCCCTTGTAAGAGTTTTGAATAGCATTGGTGCCAAAAAGTTTGCCAACGTTAATAGGATTGCTATTGTGAGAGTTTTGTTAGATATTTCTTTATTTACTTTCTTTAATATTACACTTACTCAATCTGGAGTTGGATCACTTAATCTTGGCATAGATCAAAGTTTCAATCTCAACTTCATTGCAAATCGTGCTTTTACTGACTCTCATTCAAAAACAGTCTGGAGCAAAATGGTTTGAGCAACCAACACATGTTTTGGTAGATCTGCTGGTGCATTTTCAAGTTGACTTCAAGTGCCAACAATCTACATGTTGTTGTTTAATTACTGTTTATTTTATTGAATAACAAACTTTTCACGCTACCAAAGGCTTCTTTTTAATGGTAAAAAAAAAACTTCTTAAAAAGCAGATTTTCTAAAAGATTGAATCATGGGATGACAACCTGTAAAAGTTACTTTCCAAAAGCAAAGTTTACCTCCCATTATGAATAGAAAAATACATCTGCTTCTATTGTACAATTATAACAGGAAATAGAGACAACACTGATATCACACACAGCTCCAGCCCTTTGTTGTACTTTTGTTAATTCGTTGTCAAAACCTTGGGCAATATTTCTAAGAGAACATTTTCATCTCATAAATGTCCTTAACGGCCCTTAATTTCTATTTTGAGAACAAGCTCATTAGAGCTAGCTTACACCTCACTCATTTTTAAAACAATGAATCACTCAACCTAATTGAGTGAGGGGACCTAATTAAATACATTGTTGAAAAGTGTCACATATCCACTTACAAATGACAAAACCTTCACACTCATTCTTCCTCACTTAAAGATCTGACATTGTAATGCAAGGGATGACAGTTAAATTGAAGATAATTTATGAACTCCTCAATGAGAAATTGTGAGGACATGAACACAGCAGGCTGAGCTCAGTTGACAGAAGATTTGAAAAGCACTCAAAGAGAAGGATTTTGGCTCTACACTGGTTTGGACATCTTTCTGAGAGGAGTTTTCTTTAATTCTGTTGTCTCTTTTATCGATTTGGATTCCTCCCACAGCTCAAAACACAAATGTCAGTTTAATTGGAAAGATTAAAAGTGAATGTTGTGAGAAAATAAACACCCATATTCCAGTAGAGTGTATCCCAGCCTGAAAAAGTCAAATGTAAGCTTTGTCATATCCCTGTGGCCCTAATAACAAATAAAGATCTGATGTTTGACTTCATTACCCAGTTCCCCATCCAGGATAAAGAATGATGGAAGTTAGAACTCTCAGGAAATATGGCCATAAGATAAAGTGACAACCATTTTGACTGTCGCCTTTGAAATAGAGCAGGTATGGATGCATGTTTCCCCAAGGACACTATCCGAGTAGGCGCTGTGACCTTCAAGCATCCATCTCTTAGATTTGGGATTCAGTGATGACCCAGTGGACAAGCAGCTGCTCTGTAAGCACGGCTGACATTTAATGCTTTTATCTGCCATCGCAGTGCATCTCAGAAAATATCAGCAAGCAATTATGTCACATGCCAGGAGAAATTAATGTCTTCAAAGCAAAGAAGGTATGAAAATATACTTTTTTTTAACATCATGTGCTCCCTTTTGATATTTGACTACTGCATCAATGTTTATACACAGGAAAAAACAGAAAACTTTTCTAAAAACAAAACAAAAAATTAAGTCATAGTAAGTTCAATTGACAAAGTTTATCGACAGACAATAAAACAGCACATGGGTTGGAATAGTGGAAATCTTGAGAGTCTTGAGTGGAATGAAAGAATCTTATCTGTTTGCGTGATTTCCAGGGAAGAGATGTAGCACAAAACCAGTCACGTAGTACAGACAGGGAACCAGACACACTGGAGGAACCGCTGACTCTTTGGAGAACCGAGGGAGATCAAGAATAGTATAATTTCAGGTAATTCTCAAATCTGTGAGAGAGTCATATATATATCCTAAAGTGAACTAAAACTAGGGCTTATTATTTAGTAGCTGGTGATTGGAAGAAGGCTCTACTCATTACAGTTTTTCACAATTTCTAAGACAGTTTTTTTTCAACACATTTAACAACTTTCCTAAACTCTTAACACAATTAGCACAACATCCGTCTAGCTGAGGCAATACAATTAACATTTTTTTTGTTTCTTTAATACAAAATGCATACAATTACCATAAATTTCAAATGCTTGAACTTCTTTTACACTCGAGCTCCACAAACACCAAAACTATGTCATTTTAAAGCAAACATTTTTCTCATTGTGTTATGATCGACTAAATGTTACTGTCGTAAGAAAATATGTGTTAGTTTTTCGAAAACTGTGTTATTGTATTTTGAAAATGAGTTTTCCAGTTTAGTTTACAATGGGGGGTTTTGAGAATTAAATTAACTGTTTTGCCAATTGTGTGTTTTGTGTCGTTGAGTTAAGAGTTAAGGCAACTTGTTAACTGTATTGAAAAAACTGTCTTAGCAATTGTAAGAAAACTGTAAGCTTTTGATAAACAGTACATTAGAATAAACTTAAATTCAGTTACTGTAGATTAAATTAGCCTTTTCAGATATGTATTTCCATTCAGGCAAAAATTGCAAATGAGAAGAAAAGATTACAATGAATTTTAAATTCTGCATTATTTTAGAAGCAGGTATACTATCGCAATTTTTTTTATTTATAACATATAATAGAAAAAAAAAACAAGTATTAATTTTCCCAAACCATATATAAATACAAATTCAATTACATATTTGGAAGAATACTTTAATATAAGACCCTAATCAAACTTCAACTGAGGTCAGGGGTTATATATATATTTTTTAATTTTTTAATTTATTTTTTTTATTATTTTTTTTATTTTGGAATTTAGCTCTACCCCCTACCCTTTCACATGAGTCACATTTCTTTTCCTAATGAGCTTGCTGAGTAAAACAATGACCTATGCTTTAGAAAAGGATGAGTTCACATTGTGAGGTATTAACCTTGCAAAGAGAGGTGTCAGTCACGTCTGCCTGTCACTTCCATCAATTATTTCCATCAATTATGTACGGTAGCTGTGGAGAACTGCTTAATGATTCTCCAAGCATCCACATTTCCCAAGCAAAGCAAGGGCCAAAAGTGATGAAGTGGATGCTTGCAATCAATACCACCCCCAGCCTCAGCTCTCACATTTCATTACAAATGAAATAAACGATCCTCTCCCTCCCTTAACATGAAAATAAATGAGCGTTAAAAGGCAAGAGTTAAGCCAGGTGCGAGTGTTTTCCTCCCACAAGAATGAATGGTGGCTTTAAAGCCTCCTGTCTTTATTGCAATTGAGCTCTCTATAGATCACGTCTCACATGGACATGCAAAGAAGGACGCTTTCACATGACCTAGACCTGCGGGAATTACAATGATGTAGACCGAAGACGCTACTGCAACATGTATGTAAGAGGAGAATAAATATAATTAGAATATCAATGTCCCCTTGCAATATCTCAAAATGGAATAAATGCATTCCACTCCCAACATAAATTAAAATTCATCGTTTAGTTTTTAAATGCAAATGTTTTAAATGAGCACATTTAAACATGTGAAAAGGTAATATTTGTTAAATACCCTGACTATGTAATATAACACAAGGGAATGTCCTTATCGATGTTATTGCTTTGAGAGAGAAAAAACTAAAAGTGTTTAAATAAAAATGATATTTATTATAAATTGGAACAACAATTTCATAAACAATAAAATATTGTTTATTTCAAATGCTTGAACTTATTTTACACTCAAACTCCACCAACACCAAAACTATGTCATTTTAAAGCCACATTTTTGTCAATGCGTTATGATTGACTAAATGTTGCAGTTTAAACTAAATATGTGTTAGTGTTTTGAAAAATGTATTTTTGTATTTTGAAAATCAGTTTTGGAGTTTTGTTTACAATGCGGTGTTTTGGGAAAAAAATGAACTCTTTTGCCAATTGTGTGTTTTACAGTTTTTTACAATTGCTAAGACAGTTTTTTCAATACCTTTAACAAGTTTGCTTAACTCTTAACACATCGACTCAGTTAAAACACACAATTGGCAAAACAGTTAATTTCATTCTCAAAACCCCCCATTGTAAACAAAACTCCAAAACTCATTTTCAAAATACAATAACACAGTTTTCAAAACACTAACACATGTTTTCTTCCAACAGCAACATTTAGTCAATCATAACACATTGAGAATAAACTTTGTTTTAAAATAACACAGTTTAGCTGTTGGTGGAGCTCGAGTGTAAAAGAAGTTCAAGCATTTGAAATTTGTGTTAACTGAATGCATTTTGTATCAAAGCAACAAAAAATGTGTAAATTGTAGAGCCTACCTCGACGGATGTTCTGCTAATTGTGTTAAGAGTTTAGGAAAGTTGTTAAATGTATTGAAAAAACTGTCTTAGCAATTGTGAAAAACTAACTGATTTGGTGCATTAAGAGTTAAGCAACTTTGTTAAATGTATTGAAAAAACTTAGCAATTGTGAAAAACTGTAAGTAGGAGTTTTTGTTGACGAGATGAGAGTGGATGGAAATGTTATTTGGGAAAGGTTTGGTTAGGCATTCAAAATTAAAAAATGACTTTTAAAATTTTCATGGTTTGTGTCTTTCAAAATATATAGAATCTAACACCAAATGTTATCCTTGACACGCACATTGTGCACAAAGTATCTGCAGTTTCAACTCCACAGTGAAATGCACGAGAAACTTCATTATTTTTTGGGATCATTGCAGCAGCGTCAACAAAAGGGCTTGGTGGTCAGAAACGACAAAATGATGGATTTATATAGTTATTTTATAGAGAAGCGTTTCCTCAAAATGTTGAAGGCTAATTTGCATATTGGACACAAGATTCTTTTGTTTGTAGTTGCATTAGCCTGCATTAAGGGAACGGTTCTCCATTTAAATTCATGCACAATGTTTTTGGGAATTACTTTAATTACCGGATGTTGATCACAATTTTCAGGTAATTTATTCTGAATGTATTCAAAACTTCAGTTGTCATATTTTCTTTTAAATATATAAGTACATTTTCTTACTTCGTTGCTCACATATGCTCATTGCACTTTAGGAAATTGTAAAAAAAAACATCACAGGGAAGACAAATTCCATTGTGTTAACACTTTATTTTATATCGTCCTCAGATCATTCATGTGTATCATAAAATATAGTAATTAAAAGCCTTTCAAAAAACTCACAATGTGGAATGGAGCATTACTTCAAGAAAAAAATGTAAACACACACTTTCTAATATTTGAACATATTTCAAAGACATTTTAATCAACTAAATATTAATTTACATTGACAAAAACAAGACTAAAACCTTTTATTTTTTGGCTAGACTAATTTTTTTCAATCAAAACATGTGACTAAAACTAATAATAATTCTTGTCAAAAAGACTAAGACTTAAGTTGCTGCCAAAATTTTGAAAGTATACATACTTTCATATATATATATATATATATATATATATATATATATATATATATATATATATATGAAACTGCACTACATTAATGAAAGTAGCAGTCTAAGTCACCTTAAACATAATCTAAATCACCTCTCAGCACCTTTCAGAAATAGCCAAGAAACTCCCTCGAAACTGTGTGAGGAGAAAAAAAGCAACAAATGGCCTTAAAACGAGAGGGTTGTTTTCTTGTGGATTAGCCTTGTTTCACTTACAGCTTGGAAATTTCATCCGTACAATTTTAGAAAGACATTACTGGATTCACATTTCACCCTGCGACAGATTGCTTTTCCTTTAGGATACGAGGATCTGAGATTAAAGCTGCGAGCCAGGGTTGGTGTTATTTACAGTGTTCCCTGTTTGATGGCATTTAAGGTCAGTTTATTTGTAAGTAACCATGCATGTGATGCCATTTTATGGATGCATTCCTCTCTAATGAGCCTTTTCCTCACAAATATTGTCAACACAAAACTTCCACTCACTAAATAAAGTTTGCAATGCATTGCATCAATTTTGCAACAACCAATTTGCAGAGTCTGTGTCCATGTCTTTCTGAAATTAATACAACTTTTTTTTTTGGATTTTTGGATTCACAGCTTATCACCTGTAATATCACTCCCTCTATCATAATCAAAAGAGGACTGTTTTCTGGACAGTAGAAAACAGAAAAGGAAAGTGATTGCAAATGATTCTGTGCCCATTTACATTCCTGATTTCATGTAGAGTGTTTCATGGTGGTCATTGCACATTAAGATGGAACAACTGGCACCTGAAAGCCCACCCAATGTGCATTTGATACAATCATGGCTGAAAGTCTTCCTGCTAATGGAAACGTTTTGATCCAACGGAAATGTTAATCATCTACAAAAGTGGTCCACTCTCTGAAATGTCATTGCCACCCTCTTCATTGGCTTCCTGTATAATTAAGAGCCTGTTATGAACTTTCCTTTATCTTTTTTATTTTCTTTGAAAGTTGTGATTTTTAAAGCATTGAATATTTCATCATTAGGACCCCCTGATGCCTCCAACAGCTGTCTTTTGCTGAATGATAGCTCATTTTATACTTCATCCTTTTCTCCACATGACAAGGGTGTGAAACAGAAATCATTTTAAATCCATCAGTTTTCAAATGCACTAAACAATTCACTTTGAATTTAAACCATGCCTTTATACAGTAGACTGGTATAGGGTTTTAAACCCCAACTAAAGAAAAATTTTGATTCATTAATATTGAAAATCTTGCCCAATTCATATTTTTGGGAAAATCAGGTGCAATCTGGATCTGTGTATACTGGACCTGAAGTATGTAAAAGCTAGAAAAAAAAGCTATAACTTCACACACCAATTCTTAGCCAGTGCAAAAGATGAGAAACATTGAAATCCAAATTAGCACAAAAACGGCTCACTGCCATGGTTGGTAAAACATAAAAAATAATTAAAAATATCACTGTGTATTAAGCAAAGGTCTGCAAATGTTATACAAATAGTGAACAATGTGTGTATTAGTAGTGAAAAAACAGAGTATGTACTTTGATTATATAAGACCAATCAAAATATAAATTTGCATATTTATTTTCTGAAACCCCCCCAAAACATTAGTACAGTACTCTCTACAGAGGCTCAGCCCTGATGAAACAGTTGTGCAGCAGCGCTGGTTTGAGAACAGCTGTCAGCTTATCTGCACACACGTTTGTGATGATGAAGGCATCTCCAGCTATTTTGTATGCTCAGTCTTGCCTGCTGATATATACGCTACAGCCCTCTTTCATGTCGATCGTGCTCAGCAGCTGATAGCCTTGAATTAATGTGGAAAAAGGGAGTCATGACCACCAAATCACACCTTGCACAGCCAACAGAATCAGATCACAAGGAGAGGGATGTCTTTTTGCGCAGGGCTGCAGATTCATTGAAATATGACCCCTAGATATGTTTCCAGTCTTAAGCTACTGTGACAGCCTTGATTAATGGAAGATTACAATGGTTGTTGTAATCATTCTCTGGGGTTCCACTGATAATATTTCACAATGATTTATACTGCACACAGCAAACTAAGCCAGTTGTACTTACATCTGTCATGGAAAAAAGAGGCAGGAAAAGAGAAGGGCTAAGAGTATTTGATTATTATCAAAACTTCAACAGAATTACTACACGTTTTTAAATTTAATTAAAGTCATAGTCGAACTGGGCTAATGAAAACAAAACCAAGCAAATTGATCTTGATCTCCTTTTATCTTCTGACGTTGGTCTCAAGTCACTATGAGTACTACTTGATTTCAGAGCAGCTTTCAATACCAACTGCCACAAATTACTATTGCAACATTTGGAGTTTACTTGCCCAGAAGCTCTAGTTTTAACCTTGCTCCGATCTTATCTGAGTGTAGTCTCAAATTATGGTACACAAAAGTTATATTATAGGGGTCTTTATTGGGTCCACTTCTCCTAATTATTTATCTTCTACCTGTATAATTTACAACAATTTGGCATGTCATTCCAGTGTCATGTCAATGATAAATCCTAAAGTCATGATTTTCTGTAGCTCAATTTGATATTAAGTCAGCTAAATTATAAAACAACAACGTTTCAAATCAAAATAACCTTACCAAAAAAAGCTTTTAGAATAATGTTGTAGATTCTCACACCATGATTCAATCCAGTCAGGTGAAGAGTCTATGGGTCATGTTTGATGTCACTCTCCTCTTACATAAAGGATACACACACAAACGCAATAACTCGCGCAGGTTTTTTTTTCACATGATGTTCACTTTCTTTCATTCCCCCTCTAATCCAAGCAATCTAATATTTTTCCATTGGGAAGTTATTTCCAGGTTAGGATTTGAAATGCTCTGTGCTTTAGTCCTTCAAAATCCCTCAGTAGACTCCAGCTTGCACAAAATACCATAACGTAGCTAGGTTGATTACTCCACTGAACAAATTACTCCACAACACCATGTAGCCCATGACATTTTGGACCAACTTAAAAGTACTCTTCGTCAGGGCAACAAAAAATATGGCCTATGATTACGGTGTATGTCTGTAAATATCATAAAGAACACAATAAGCTGAATATTTTGTATTAGTTTCAAACAATTACGCAAACACGTCCTAAAAGAAACCTTGAGTCAAAGTCAACTTTGAATGGGATTGTTGAGGCACAGAGTCAGAAAGTTTGTAGTCAGGAACAGACACAAATCAGAACAGAGGACTTCAATAGCAAGGGTTCCTACAGTCCACAGAAACACAAAACAATCGTAATAGATCACACTGTACTCACTGAACAAAAAAAGACAATGTCAGCATCAGTAAACAGCATATATCACGGTACTTACACTGATGCTAGAATGAAAAGCAGGGAGTATTTAAATAAAGTTAATTATAAAGAAAAACAACAGGTGCACTGTCAGATGATCAGAACTGATTGTCTTGCAAATCAATCAACCCAGATGTACAATTATCCCCATAATTTAGCTAAACTATTCATACGGCTGTTCAGTCCCTTAGAACTGAAGTCCAGTTCCTAGTTTTAAAACTACTCTTAAAATAGTTATACTTAGACAAGCCTTCTATTCACAACTCATTCCTCTTGCTGTTTTAGAAGTTGTACTTTTTATTACTATTGAAAGTGAAAGTGACCAGTTGGCCAGATATGGAGTGACCCATACCTGGAATTTGTGCTCTGCATTTAACCCATACCAGTGTACACACACAGCAATGAAAAAACACACTGTGAACAGACAACTGGAGCAGTGAGCAGCCATGGACGCAGTGCCCGAAGAGTGCCTTGCTCAAGGGCTCCACAGCTGTGGTTGCTGAAGACGGAAGTAGTATTTCCTCACTCACACCACATTCAACTCTGGGAATCAAACCTGCGACCTTCAGATCACAAATCGATCTTCTTATCCACCGGACCACAACTGCCTATTATATTGTGTTTTTTGTACTATTGTATTGAGTGATAACATAGGTGGCAATTGTTATTTGGAAATGTTAATCACTTAAAGCTTAAAGAAGAGAAAGGAATGACACATATAGTTACTATGCAAAGATTTAGAATGTATTAAGTTCATTTCTTTAAGCTTGAAAAAGGAAACAAAAAGTGTAGTATTAATCCAGCATTATTCCAAAAAAAACAAGGGTACAGCATGGATCTTCTTTATGAGGACTCCTTAATTCATTCATTCATCTTCATGTCGGCTTTATTCCCTTTCGGGGTCGCCACAGCGGAATGAACCGCCAACTCACTGGCATATGTTTTACGCAGCGGATGCCCTTCCCTGCCGCAACCCATCGCTGGGAAAGACTCCTTAATTGTTTTCATTAAAATGTCTACCTTTCCTGAGGAAAACCTTTTTGAAAATGTTAATCAATGAGTAAGGGCTGAAATCTACCGGGGTAATGAACTGCCATTGTGGTGATAATTTCAAAGGAATATGTTCCTGTAGCTGGCTAATCAAAACGCCTTTCCCCCAGACTTTGAATCCCATAAGCGTCTGTTGCAGAGCTTCACATGTCAGTCTCAGTTTGATGCCAGTTACAAACAGATGGAGACACAGCTGGCAGTTCTTTTCTTTCCACCCTCTTTCGCTGTTGTAAGTACTCAGCTGGACACCTCCCAGTCCTCAACTTCACTGAGCAAGTGAGTACTGTAGCTAAAACACAGTTGGCTGTGTTGAAGCACTTAGTAGATTGACAAGGGTAATGGGCTATACACTAACCTATCAAGAAAAGAACATGACACCTGTAGAGAGAACTTTCAAATCCCATTTCGACACAATCTCACTATAGATGTCGAAGTCATTTGTATCTACAAAGTTTAAGGCAAGGCTAGTTTATTTGTATAGCACATTTCATACATAGGGTAATTTAAAGTGTGTTACATTGAAAACAAGAAATTGAAAGAAACTACATTTAATAAAACCACGCATGAAAAATAGGTAATATAAAAGCATAGTCATTTAAATAGAAAAAATAAGACATAGATTAAGATAGTGATGTGCAGAAATAAAATAGTTGTTCGGATGTTGGTGCTCAGTTGACAGATGTATAAGTGCAACTAAACAGGTGAGTCTTTAGCCTGGATTTAAACGAGACTAAAGTGTTAGCACACCTGTTCTCCTCTGAAAGCTTATTCCATCTGTGGGCTGCATGGTAACTAAAGGCGTATTTACCCTGTATGGAATTAACCTGAAGTAGATCTAATATATTTGATCTGAGAGATTTCAGTTCTGTGTTTTGGTGTGTATTCACTGATCATGTCTGTTAGGCATGTCTATATACGAGCAGCAGAACTTTAAAATCTATTCTGAAGGAGACCGGGAGCCAGTGTAGAGACTTAAGAACTGGTGAAATGTGTTCAGACTTTCTAGTTTTGGTTAGATTTCGAGCCGCTGCATTTTGAATGATCTGTAGCTGTTTAATGTTTTTTTTGGAAAGGCCGATGAGAAAATCGTTACTCTCTCTCTCTCTCTCTCTCTCTCTCTCTCTCTCTCTCTCTCTTTGAGTAATTCAATGCTCCTTCTCAGGGTTTAGTGACTTGTTATCGTCTGGGAATATGTGTTCACCTACAGTAATGTTTGAGTTTATTGCTCTGCATCATTGCCACTTCAAAATACAAAAGTCTTATGATTTATCTCAAACTCCATTTGTAGTCTTGCCCACCAAATTATTTGATGTATTTATGTAAATCCATAGATATAATGCGTGGTTTTAAAATATCATAACTATGAAACAAAACATCCTATTTTGTGTAAAAAAAACATGTTTGAATAAAGATGTATTTATAAATAATATCATATATATATATATATATATATATATATATATATATATATATATATATATATATATATAAATAACAGTATAACATATACCCTGTGGTATCCATTACAATTGATTGCAAGAGCTGTCGATGCTATCTTTGCAGTGCATTTTAGAAATAAAAAACAAAGCATGTTCCTGGATTTGGCTAGTTTTATTTTGCAGCTCCATAATAACAGTGTTAAATAATTAGTCCATTTACACATGGAGATAATTCATCCTTGACTGCCTAAAACTGTGTTCAGGGTGAGGCTACATTTTATCCACTGCTGAGGGCATTTGGCTCAAGCACAAAAGCTTTAATTGGCGATACTAAAATCCAGACAGACGGCAAACTATATCACAGTTTATTCCGAGAACTTGGCATTGAACACAGTGTCACACTGGGAGTATTCAAATGCCTTGTGTGTTCATTTTTTGAAAACGAAACCAACAGAAAAGCCATTACTCACCTGGTGCATGCTGAGGTCCAACTTTAGCTGGCTTTATATAAATACTGTGCACCCGGGAGGTCTGGATGTGATTGTGAGCGACCAGAGAGGCAGCTCTGACTCTGCTATTAGCACAACTTGCAACCTTCCATTATTCATGTGCTTGGATGCTTCTACAATAGTAATGGAAAGAATAGCCTTGGGATGTCTTTTCTGATGTTTCCAACTGCTGGCTTGTTGGTTTGTTCACTATATTAAGTTGTTAAGGCAGTTAACTATCCCTTGCTTTAATTGTACCAAAATATCACAAGGATGATATTATATATCTATAAATACAAACATGCATACGCACAGACACACACATTTTTTTAATTGTTATGAATGAATTACAAATTAGGCTAAATGAATATAGCCACTGAATTTTAAATTGTGATGATACTCAATGACGTCAACAAAAGCAAATTCCGGCTTTTTTATTTAGAATAATGTGATGAAGGATAGACATTTCTTTAGAATAAATAAACCAATAATATAAAAATGAATGAAAAGTAAAAGAAAAACGTCCCCGGGCCAGGTCTGCTCTTGGTGCCGGACTCCTAGTCTCGCGTTTCCTAAAGGTCTGGTGTGTGTGGCAGATTTATTTGGCTATCTTAGACAGTCTTCTGTAATAAAACAAAACTGCAAAAACAAACCTGATTTTTTGGATTTCTAGAGAGGAAATCCAAAAAAAATCATCCAATCAGACCACAACTTAACAATTCCTGAAGAGCATGCCATGTCGTAGTGTTATGCGAGGGCCAGGGGGTTCCCCAATAGTATAAGGCAGAGGCAAGATATATTTGTCTCGGGAGTAGTTGACTGGCACCAGGCACCAAAACATCGACAACCGCAGAAACACTACTGTGAAAAAAAATAAATAAATAGAAAACCAAATGTTTGCTTTGATAGCCAAAAAAAATAATTCGTTAAGCGGTAAGAACTTCCTTTGGCTTTGGATAGGCAGATACCAGTCTCTCTACAGTGTGTAGCGGGAGGCAGCTTCACACTCTGTCCGGAGTCTGCACGGCAACCCTGGTGACTCTGATCCAGGTAGCTTTGATCAGCTGTCCGTATAGAACCCACAACCTTCCTTTCCTCTGCACCTGCTCTTCTCGCAGTGTTCTTGCAGGTTACATTGGGCCACACCTCTCCTCCTCTGCTGGGCGAGAGGACCTCCTCCTCTCTCTCTGGGAAGAATCATTCTCAGGGGTCACCGGTGTGTTAATATCTCACTGTGGGCGGAGTCTCTGGGGATGGGGAACGAAAGAGCGTCATCACATGCCAAAACAATAAAAAACAACAAAAGAAACTCATCAGACCTTTTCCGTTGGCATGAGGTCTGAGGCTGAGACTACTGGACTCCTCACTTGGACAGTTCGCCTAGCAGGAGGTTAAGACCACCCACATGGTTAGCAGCAGATATTTGTAGCTGTTGTCAAGGAAAAACACTAATGTTCCCCCAGTGCTCCACATTCAGATTTAATAATTAATTAAACGAGTTTAGAAATGAGACTAACGAGTGACTGCTTATTAAATACAAGAGAAGTCATAAAATATTAACACCTAATTATACTGCGTCACTGTGCATAATTTACTTCTTGATATGTCATCAGATGAATTATTTGGTAAACTAAAAATAAAATCCACATTTTAGAGTAGGACCAAATAAACAGAGTCAACGTAACACTCTATATAAGATTAAAATGATAATCTTGTTATTTGAAGTTGTTTGAGATTATATACAACTGTCTTTATTAAAATGTACATTTTAATAAACATTCTTTCTAAAAATAATGAAACACTTCATCAATGTTATAAAAAAACTGATGTTCAGTATATGTTGATGCTGATATTTCCTTAAAAATGTCTCCGAAGGACTCTCACTACATGAAAGAACAAAGACGCATACTTATTTTAAGATCAAGAGGATTTCGTAAGCTAATATTCTGGAAACTAAATGTGAAACAGGCCAAACCCCCAGTTATACTTTCAAATACAGACCTTGATATGCAGTTGAGTAAAGAGAGAAGAATTTATTCTTTTTTTCTTCTCTCAAAAAGAGAGCAAACTAGTGCTGTTCCATAATAATGAGATCAATTACATTGCTTCATCGTGTTTATGTCTCCGTTCCCAATTGATTTCTTTCACAGACCTCTTTGATGTTTTAACAGAGCCGTTCTACTGTTTGTCCTTGATGCCATGGTAGCATATACCTGGTCAAAATCTACCCTAGGGAGAACACATTGCACTTGAAGAATGCAACCGTTTGAAACCATTTTCAAGGCAACACAAAAAGCTAAATAAAATCTTTAGCAACCTTCCTGTTATAACTTAGACTCATGAATTTACACATGACATCAGAACTGCCTTTTGAGTTCTTATTAGTCAATTTCAATTTTAAATGTACTTTCTTCACCCATTCAGAGAACGATACCTTTGAAACTCTAATAATTTTCAACCTTATTTTTTAACAAAGCTGTTGCTCTGTACTCAAAAATTGAAAGGTCACGTCACATCATAAAAATGGTACAATAAGGAAAAATAAATCTTGAAGCAGAGATTTGAAAAAAAAAGGAAAACATTTTTCATGCTCTTTTTTAACAAAATAGCAGCCATTGATCGAATTTTGTAGAGTCACATGTTAGGCAAGACAAGGAAAGGCAAGGCAATTTTATTTGTATAGCACATTTTTATACCCATTGTCAATTCAAAGTGCTTTACAGAAGTTATATTGTCAAGTTATATGTATCCCTTTAGGCAAATCTGTATGCGACTAGGTCTGATAGTGTATAACCAGCCTAAAAGATTGAAAAATCTTAATAATTTAAAAATAATTAAAGAAATCTAAAGTAAATGATTGGACGCAGTTTTAACAAATATATACTTGTTACTATATTTTCCAAAATATACAACAAACTGTTTGGGATTATTTTTTTGTATATGGAGAAACTCACAGTAAATTCTGTGAATTTTGGACTGTACTCAAGTGATTGCCTGTGTTGATTGTCTGTGCTGATCCCTGTCATCCTGGCTAGCAAACCATCCCTTAACGTTACTCATTGCAAAACAAACAAACAAAAAAAAAAAAAACTAATCTGTGAAATTAGTTTGAATAGAATTGACTGTATACATCAACCTTTGGACATTTAGTTAGATTATATACTTTATTTAATTATTCTTTTTGAGAGTAGATCATTAGTGTTGGGTTCCCTTTTGGATGATTTGTGAGCATTGTATCCTTTGCTGTTCCCTGTATGTCACCAAAATATCATCAACTTCCCCATGCATGCCCTCGTGACATCTCTGGCAGACAGCAATATGTCAACCTCCTTCATCACTCTTGTGTCATCAATCATCCTGCTGAAGCAATCAAGCTAAGCCAGGGAAAATTGTTTTCTGAAAGAACGTTGTCACAAGGCGGCCTGACTCTGACAAACCAACATGTCAAGCAGGGACCTGCGAAAACTGAATTGAAAACCAATACTTTCTGTACGTCAGCTAATCAAGGTTTTACTGCAATCACAGAGCCACTATGTTATTTAGCCATTGCATTTTGATTACAACTTCACACTCTTGTGCTATTCTGACTGTTTTTTAGCTTTAAAGTACTCTGATTGACACGCTATCCCATTCTAATATCTGCAACACTAAAATGATGCAATTATTTTGGGTTGCAGTTCAACGGGAAGGTTAAAATGCCATGTCACAGAGGACCAATGTTATTTTCTCATGCTCTCTGTCTCCCACTTGTCTGGCTGCCTCCCCACCGGGCTAGACAAGAAGGAGAGCATAATCCCTCTGCCTCAACCTAGCCTGACATTCACAGAGCACCTGGATCTAAATGCAGACAAACAGCAGGACGTCTACGCCTCAATATCAAAGCATTGGAGATGAGTGGAGGTTTCTGCCCAGCTTAAGCTCACTTCTTGTTATTTGCCCTCCTGAGGAGCAGCCATGATTTTAAAACTCTGTTTGGGCAAACATGCTGCTTTCCCATGCACCCCCTGCGGTAGTGCAGTGAGAAAAAATTAATCGCCAGGCCAAATGGGAAGAAGATAGCAAATAAAGTTGGCAGTAGACTGTGATTGGCGTTTTTACAGTTGAGAAATAAAGCTGCTCTTTTTTTTTGAGATTCATCTTTTATTGTCTTTGCTTCTTTTATTATATCATTGATTATTTTTAAATGCACAGAATAAGCAAAAATGTATTTGTGTATGGGCAAATAATTCATTAGAAATTAAAACAAAAAATAAGTTTAAGGTGTGTTTGTGTTAAAGTTAAATGAGAGACAAGACAACAGCAGGTCCACAGTTGCCAATCAGGACAATCTGGGACATTCCCATTTTATTTATTTATTTCATTTTAATGAGCGCTTTTTATGACTCTACAATATGAACAAAAGCGATGCAAATTACATCAGGTGACAAGACAATTTGAAAAGTAATCAAAATAATTATTTTAAAAAAAATCAGAGATGACTCTGGTTACAGCTGTACCAGGCCTTTGTTTACACATACTGAATGGGTTTTAGGTACATATCTGACTGAAAATAGTAGCCTAAAATGTTGCTTATAACTGAATTTAGTTTAATATCATCTAGAATTATTAAGCAGTTTGCAATTAGTTTTACTACAACAATATTTATGTGTAAAAGGATATATTTCAATGATAGATTCTATTGACTATTCTCAGTGATGGGATGTACAAAACATGTTACTAAAAAAAATTCACGCAAATTTTCACAACACAATATCAATAATACTGTTTTTATAGTATTGTATACATGTTTGTAAACAGACAATGGATGCAACACCATTTAATGATAATAATAACGAAAAAGCAATTAAAATTATAATAAAGCTGATATAATAAAGACGACACAATAAAGATGACAATAAATACATAATTCTAATTAAAAAGCAAGCTAATATCCAATAGTTTATCAAAAGCCAAATAGTTGGCCCAAACTACCTTGCATCCACACCTTTGCATTACCATTAGGTGGGTTTTCACTCACCAATTTTTCAGGGTTTTCAGTCACTAAATTAAAAGCTGGTAGTTTAGTAAAATGTTTTTACAAGACCTAGAGAGGGCAGTGGGTCTTTTTAGTTGGGCTTCAGGTTTGATTCCAGGGCTGAAAACTCCAGTTCTGCTACCTGGTAATGCCTGCTCTGCCACTACCACTTTAATAATTATTGTTTGAACAAACTAATTTAAGTTAGAAAAGCTCACACAGATATTATAAAAATTAAAGATACTTAAGATAATCGACAACTTCAAACACATTTTCTCTGCATGTCAGTCTGACTCATGTGCCATTGAGTCATTTTACTAAAAGCTTTAAAGCAAGCAAAAGCTTAATGCATTCTGTCTTTCATTACGCCTCCACCAAGGATGCAACAGCTCATTTGAATGAATCTTTAATTGAATAACCTTCATCTAAATCTCATTAGTGGTGTGCGTGTTTGACCCGAGAGTGGCTTTGGTCACTTAAATGCCTATGAATAGAGCTCACACATACTTAACATTTTGTAAAACCACTGCAGTTATAATATGGCACAAAGAAAAAGTTAGAGTAAAAAACATTCATATCCTATGGATGTCAAATGTGTATTAAATGATAATCCAGTAAAATATAAGAAATATTCTTCCCATAAGTCCAAAGTACAAGAAATATTACAGAATTGATTACTGTTTATCTGAGATTGACAAATTAAACTCAATGAGATCATTGGCTGATGCATTGTGGGTATTTAGGAATTTCTTGTTAAAAAGCTGTTTATGTGCTGTTTATCGCTAATTATCAATGTAAAACCTTAATGGAGTGTTATAAAATGTTCCTCTGATGATTGACCATTCATTATGGTGCTTTTTGTTTATGGTGATGTTACTCAACATTGTTGAGAGCGAGGTGGGGATAAATGGCTCTCGATATTTGTTTAGAATTAGATGCGTTGGTATTGATTTAAAGGTTGACTCCTGTTTGACAGTGCCTCACTTCAAACAGGAAAATGAATCTTCATTGACTATAATATTTTAAATCACTGCTATATATATTTTAAATTGTTGGTGCTAAGTATATAAGACATAATTTATGAGTTGGATGACTTAATAACTGAAGATGTGTACAAGTAAACAATTTAAATTAGTTGTTATCAAAATAAACAAGTAGGGCTAGTCTGTATTTACAATAAACATACTAATCAATATTTCTGAATACATAAAATGAACTTTAATGTTTATTTCATTTAAATTTAATGTAACTATATGGTGGCTCCTCCCCCAAACGAAGCGAGCCTCAAAAAGCCCTTTGTGAAAACACCTCCTTCATTACTTGTCACACACTTCAAAGCCTTGGTAGTCTCCTAACATCACTTCAATCGAGCAAGCTTAACTAATTGAGGTTTAAAATGTACATAAACATCTAATGTCTGACTATAAAAAATTGTTGTGTATGTTGAGTAAAACATAATGTAAAAAGTGAAGAACAGCTACTTTATAAATCCTGTGAGATGATAAGGAGTCCGAGATGTCAAACAAAAGAAAGAGTATGACTATTGCTAGCAGTGATAAGGGAAGTCCCACAATCCTAACTAGACTGCTAAAGTTAAAGCCAATAGACTGTACTATGTGTCCTCTCAGTATGGCACTGTAAACTTATTGGATTAGCTTCTCAACAGAAGTATGTCCTAGTGTGAACAGTCTTCGAGTGTCAGTTCAAGTGTTAGATCTATAAACTAGCTCCCAGCTATGCCCGAAGGCATCGCTTTCCCATTCAGTACCCCTACACCTATATGACAGCCAGACAAATGAGAACTACCATGGACAGGCCTGCTGCACCCCTCTCATGAGGGAAATCATTAAGAACATGAAGATGACTGGCTATGTTTTTGGTTCCTGAAAATGTTTACAGCATGGAAACCCAGTTATCTGTCTGAGATTTTAATAATTTTGCACGGTGAGAAGTTGGATGTGTGCCACTAGCATTGCACAGTCGCAGTGTTAACCTGCTTTTTAAGCGGCTGAATGCAATTATCGCCTGAACAATCTGCTCAATTACACTTCTCTCACTTTAGGCTGTTTTCACTTGCAAGGTTTAAAAGGGAAACACCATTTGGGCAAAAATGTTTCCCACCGAGCAGCTTTTGCTGCAAAGTTTCCTGTTCAAATGATCCAGAGGGATGAGGCTAATTGTTTCTATAACTTCGATAGCCTGTTAAGAGTCCCTTAAGTTGATTCAGTCTGCTCTCTTGATCATCTAAAAGCAGAAGATGCTTAATTTAGCCATCTGTCAGTTACAGCATCATTAAGTAGTTTTTTAAGGGTGCCTCCGGGATATCCAGACATAAATGAAGTGTTTTATCGGACATGGGATGATTTAGTAAGTGCAGCTGCTTGGCTGTTTCATTATTTAAATGCTTTTAAAACTGAAAGCAAAACTGTGTTAATTAGAAAAGCATGGTTTTGAAAATGTGTTCAGGTCCACTAAGTCAATTTTATTTATTGAAGAAAAGCATATCCTAAAAGATTTAAGCAGTGCTTATTGATACAAATAATTCAACATGAAATTATTTAAAGTAATAGTTAACGTAATATACGGTCTTTAAATCGAATTGGATACTACGTGAGGTGAGAGCATTAAAACCACTCCTAAATGACTAGACTTTGTAAAACGTTGCCATGATGCATAACTCCTATCTAGATTTGCCCCTATTTTACCTCTGACCAAGCCTATTTAGACTCGAGCTAGAGTTTATAGTTGACTTTCAACAAATAGTCTCCACTTAATCACGCTATTATCCAATTTAAAATTTGTTTAACGTTTCCATTTGTACTGTCCAATTACCAAACTAAAAGCAATGGTTATGTCTACTTTTAATACAAAAAAATGGTATATTAAAATAATTCACAAGCCTGAGTTTGACACATTTTAACTTGATGCATAACCAAGGCAAACAATTAATTATAAAAAGGCAAGCCATAAATATGGACGCAAAGTGTCTGCCCTTTTGGTGAAGTGCTTTCCAGAGAGAGTTATTTGTTCTGAACAGAAACGTGATCTATAAACAAGTCTTTCACTAGAGAACAACAGGCATCATGGAAAGGGCAGCTAGGTCCTACGAAGTAATTACCCTCAATCTGCACACAAAAAAGGCTGTGTGTCATCTAAAGGCCAGTAATGAAACAGCCAATTATATGGTTCGTTATTTTTAATGCAAGCTGCCATGTTGACCAAGGAGAACCCACCAGGGCTTGCTTCAGTGTGGAAAAATCAGTCCTCAAAAGCAGCATCAGAATCCCTGCAGTATATCAAGTGCTGGGTTGTAGTGTGTTTCAATGGTTGACTTGTCTAGCAATTTATGCTAATAAGATCAAATGCTTTTGACTATCAATGGCTCAATCAAGGACTATTTTTGAGCCTACTATTTATTTCGATTACAAATGAAGAGAACAATTAGAACAATTCAGCAGTTTTTCTTCAAGGTTTGCCAGAATACATTTTCTGCCTGTACCATTTACATGTCTTCATATTCTTATCACTCATATAAAATGTGATTTCATACAGAACTCACATCTTACAACTTCAACCTTGATATCCTACATAAATTATTCTATGATAACTTTTATGCAGTGTTGGGCTTGTAGTGTCGATACAAGTAGCGATGCTACTAGTTTAACTACATTTCTTAGTGGCCTGGTGGTAGCATCACTTCTTTTTAAGTCAAATAGCTTTTTATTAGCGAAGCCATTTTATTGATCAAGTAGTGCTGTAGCGTTCCCTGAGCATTTCTGAAGCTAAAGAAAAAAACGGAATTGAAAATGCCGGGGAGCACTGATCCTAGATCAATAAAACCACAAAGACTTTATATTGCAGTTGACACTGAGCTTTTTGCTGTGTTAGCACCACCTGCTGCGTCACTGGACGGAGACCCGATAAATAAACAACGCGGAGTTTCCGTGGCCATATCTTGTCAAATACAAGCTATTAACTGAGACGACAGAGAAGAAATATATCTTCAGATGCTTACTCTGAAACCCAAAGAAGAAGACGTTGTTAAATTCAAAGTAATCAAGCACAAATTTGAGAACACATTCAGGTGAATACAAACAAAATCACAATACAGTACAGTGTGCAAACACGAGATAACGTTATATCAACTGTTAATACTGAGGTACTTAAAGGCCCTGTCATGCTGAAAAACGATGTTTAATATAGACAGTGACTTTTTTGTTTGAGTAAATAAAGTGTAAAGCACTAAATGCTGCTAGATAACTGCTAGTGCTGTGATTTGAAGTTGCTTTTAACATGTATTCGAACACCACTCCTAAACTTGCCGACCAAAATATATATATTTTTAAAAAATAATTTTACTCTACAAAAGTCTACAGAATTGCACTGTTATGTCTGCCTATCTGATTTTTTTTTATTACTGAGAAATAGTAAAATAGAAAATATAGATCTGAAATTTGTTCAAAATAAAACAGAGCTTAGATGTAGTGAACTACTGTTACCATGTTTCTGTAGCTTACCATGCTATTTTTACATGGTAGTAGTTTTAGTGTTCAAAACTACATTTAATGAGCATTTAATGATAGTAGCTTGCCTAACATTGTTGTTATGCAGTTTAGCTTCAAAGCTGATTGAACACAAGAATATAACTGGTTGAACATCAGAATAAAACCGCATTTCCCCGTGTGGTAGAAAATGTAATTAACTGTAGCAAACATAAATAACAAATGAATAAGAAATTAGGACAAATGCAAAATCTGAAACATAACTGCTGAAAATGAATGAATCAGGCTAAAACCTCAATGAAGGTAGAAAACTTAATGATAAAACTAGTGTGTTGACACAGTGTGCTGTTATAGCTGTTTATTTGTTTTCTTAGTGAAACGCTGGTCAAAGTGTATGAACATCCCTTAAAAGATATAGATGAAAACCATCATTTCCAGAATAGGAACTGGAAGACAACATACATGAGACCACATCACAGGGATAAACACTAGAGAAGATGGAGACACTGGAGAAGATAATGCAGTAGAAGATAGAGACACTGAGGAGATATGTGAATAAAGAAGAACAAAAAAAGATGGGAGACAAGTAACTGCAGGGATTATATGAAGATTACGAGAAATCAAGCAAATAGAATTCAAGTTACTGCCTGTCAGGGAATGGCAAAATGAAACAAATTTAATTCAATTTACATAAATGACATGTGAAATCGAAAGGTCAAGCCAACATGAAGTGATTCCAGAAACAGATGAAAAGTTTCACTGGAATCAATATTCACAATCGAGTATCCATATTTTTGAAAGGAAAGCATATGTTTAAACTAATATTGCTTTAGGACTTCCGTTTCAATCTGAAGAAGATTGGATTGTCATTTGAAAAATTATTATAATAGATTTTAGTTATGTATTCAAAAAAGCTGTCTCAAATCTGCCATATGACATTGCGGAGGAAGTCAGATCACTCAAAGCCCATGTGACTGCCCTATTGGGCTGGAATTATTTTCAAATGTGTTAATCTATGATTGTATCATGCATTTTTAAAGCCATGCATATCCTGAATAAAAGTCAATTATTGTTGAATTACAAAATAATATGTCAGAGAGACGATTTAGAAATATTTACAGAACAATAATTTGGTAACTGTTGCATATTTCTTTTTTGCCATTCTAAAATGTTTTCAAACTTGTCCAAGAGACAGGATGCTTAATAGCTTAATAATATTTGCCAGACATGTCCAGTTCCAAAATATTTGCATAACTTCGGGCAGCAACACAGCAAGCAGCAAAGCAGGGAAAGTCATTTGTGGAGATAGAGATCAGACAGAATTATAATAAATTTTAATAACAATTAAAATCATCATCGCTTCCCATATCTTTTGCAATTCATTAGATTTCATTACAATGAAACATCCCCAGCCAAGCATTAACAAACAGAACTGGGCCACTGGCCTCAGCCGAAGCATTGACTAGTTCCTGCAACACTAATTTGACTGTAAAATTAGACGAGTGCTGGCTAAAGGACAGAGCTGAGGGATATTAAAGAAGAAATGTGTCAACAAAATCCATTGTCTTTTCTTTCTTTCTATTAGATATGAATAGAAAAATAAACTGTAAGAACATACTACAGTAATGCAGGACTTGTTTTCCGTCCCACTGATTCACCCAAATTCTATGGTAATTAGGTTTACTATTATACCATTGTAATTAAATAATTCTAAGTTTGCTAGCTAACTAGAGTGTAGATGGATGGATGGATGGAGGATGGATAAACAGATGGATGGAGGAATGAATAAATGGATAAAGGAATGGATTGACAGATGGATTGACATGCAGGATGCGGATGCAGCAATGCACAAATATGTATCAAATTCAAATTTGATAAGCTAATAATGCAAGAGTTATGTGATCACTGTTTCAATAACATTCTTCAATGACCCTAAAAGGCATCATACTATACACCTCAAAAAGGCATTTAAATATCAATAGCGGAAAAAAATAAGTCAATCTTCATCCCAGCAAGACTTCATGCTTGAATAATTTAATTATGCAAACTTTGTAACAGCATAGAAGATAATGTATATCATGTTAGTTTAATTATGCTGATTATATGAACATTCTGCACATATTTTACCCAGGCTTCGTTAAAGCATTAGACTGTGATTTTACTGGATAAAGTTTTAATTTATCATAAGCAATTTCTTTCCAACAGTATGAACAAAAACTAAATGTATGAATGTTACAATAATTAAAACAATGTAAATAGATGATGTTCAACATTAGTTTGTTTACTTCTTTAAAGGCATTGGGTGAACAGGATGATCTATGAGAGTTTATGAGCAGGATTTAGTTACTACAAATGAGTACAAGACTTTACAAAATGTAGATGAGAGAAATTCTGAATGACAGTTCAACAAGTACATGTGCCAGCCTGTCAAAAATCAAGATCTTATCTTCTCATCATTTTTACCCACCGGCTTGTTAAAATAGCAGATTTTTCTCTCTCTGGGTACAGTAAGTTACTGAGTTAAGCTCACCAATTATCTGAGCCTGCTGTCAGAAGAAATGATTCCCCAAAAGTTGTCCTCCTAACGCTCCTAAAATTCACACTCAGATCAGTAAAAGTGGCTCTCATGTTGACACATCATCATCATTACGACCACTTTAAAGTATTCCTTGGGCTCTTTATCTGCATCTTTGGGGACTTTTGGGAATTGATCAGGAGAGGATTGCAACACAGACTTTTCACAGTTGATTTATAAGTCGCAAGAATGTAATAAAAGCTGCCCACTCAAGCATTTGAATCCAATTATCTCTCACAGAATGCTGTTGTTATCCAATTAAAACTCTCTCTGCTCATGAGAGTTATAATAAGTTCCTTTCTTGCTTCAGACATCAGTGATTTATACCAAATATTGCACACGTTGGTCTTGCATCAAAGGGTGAAAAAGCAAATATGAACTGATATTGAAAAAAAAAAAATCTTCATGCCACCGAACGCCTTTTTAGCTAACTGAAAAGGATAAACATTCAAGAGACATATAATTTTATTTTTCTGGATTTATGAATTTTATTAATCAATAGAAAATATACACCAGGGAAAATAGCTTCCTTTTTATTAGTTCTCTTTTTTATTTTTAAACCTTTTCTTCAAAAATCAATCGCCACATGAAGAGGACGGTGAAAAACATCAGTCTGATATCTCCTCAGGAAAACAGAAAAACTCCAGTCTTCACTGCAGTCCCATTTGATCAGATGCCAGTGAAATGGAACCCAGCCTCTGTGTAAGGAAAAATGTGCAGCCATTAAGAGCTGAGCTGCTGTCCTTTCTGCTGAAAGACTCTGTTTAGTATCTGCACTGCTGGCCCCCAGGAGTCCACCTCACTGAGGTCCAGCTCTGTATTAGGCTCCGTCTGCTCCAGGGAGCTGATAGAACCTGATGGAGATCCCCTGCCTTCATAAGCATACGTCTGAAGAGAGTCATAAGGAGGCCCACGTGTATCCCGGTCTGCCTCCACCACCCTTAGCTTTATCACTTCATGTATCCCCTCATCAGGCAAAGTAAAAGATGGGCTGAGAGTATCTGCTCCCATCCTTCTCCACACCTCCACCTGCAGGTCTTTCCTTAACCTCATCTCCTCAGCTGCTGCTGGGTTTCTCAGTGCCACTATGTCAAAGGCCTCTGTGTCTTCCTCACCTCCTCCTTCATCGTCATACGTGACTACGTTTTCTCTGATGTCCTCTGTTGAGATGATCAGAGGCTCCTTTTTGCTCTTCTTGCTCCGTAGTGTGACAAACAGAACCAAGATGGCTACAAGAAATGGAAAAGAGGCAATTTGTTCATCTATGAAGGAAAGGGTTTCTGTAGGTTTCATAAGATCAAATTTTAAGGACTTTTTAAGATCTTTTAAAGGCTGCCATGAAACAAATTTAAGACCTATATAATAATGTTAGAAACTTTTTTGCATAACAAACAGTATGCTTCAAATACATAGTTTGAAACCCTAACAATGCCTTTTATGTTTTTGAGCATTTACAAAGGTTTCTCAAAATGGAAACCCTAACCATGCCTTTTACAAAGTTGAATGTTTGCGAGCATTTTTTCAACCATAGCTGCCATTTTTACATTTTGGAGAATTTTCTCAATGTATGGCAACCCCAACAATCACCTTTATACCGTATGCACGTTTTCTTAATCTCTTGCAACCTATTTGAACATTTATATTAATATCTGGCAACCCTAAAAAGTCACTTTTAAGAATTTAATCATATATTAGCGTTCATGAGTTTTTTTCTCAAACTATGGCAACACTAACCATCAGTTTAATAACTTTTTGTGTATTTTATAGCCTTTTCTAAATGGAACTTTTTTGTCTTTGAGGATTTACAAAAGTTTTTTCAAACTCTGGCAACTCTAAAATTGACTTTTATGTTTTGAGCATTGATGCACATTATGTTAGCAACCTTGGCAATCCTACCAATCATTTTTCCTTTTTTACTTAGCATTAAAGAGCCTTTTCTCAATCTCTGGCAACCTCAAACAACAACAACAACAACAAAACCTTATCAAGTGAGCTTTACATGGACATCTTAAAAATAAGGCATGTGAAAAATTATTTAAGCTTGAACAGTGAATTGAAGACTTTTTAAGGTCTAAGATTTTAGAGTTTTTAAAACCCAGCGGAAACCCTGGAATGAACTGATTTTATGTAGCTTTACAGTTGGATAATATGCACAATTTTGCTTCTGCAAAATTGAACATCGTCTGGTCTTAGCTGATATGCTTTAGTACAGTGTTTTACAAGAAAATATGCCGACATTTCAATCTAGAATTGTTGTAAACCAGCTTTGGAAGCAGGGAAAACAACAAACGCTTGCAAAATCAGCTTGTTAAAAATGATTCAGCAGGCTGGCAAGCAAGCTCATAAGATTTTTGAAACAGAGATGCTGTGCTTGGTTACTGTGCTGTCAACACTCAAACATTGAAGACTCTTTATTTGAGCAGAAAATCAGTTTTTTCCACTCCATTCAAATGTATTATTAACTGCACTTTGAACTTGTTTCTAATTTCAGTCAACACAACAATGCAGAATTTCTAAGTACAGTCTATATTTTGCCTTGCCGGTGAGCTGGAGTGTGAGAGCAGAATTTTACACTTTCTGCAAGGTGCAATTCCACACAGTTTTGGGATGTCAGGTGAAAGAAATGAGTTTATTAATATTATGTCACTGTTCCTCTACACTTTCTATGAATAAATAAGTAAAGTATTGTTTACATCTGTACCTCTCTGAGCTTCTTCATATATTCATACACCTACTCCCTCGTTGATCAACTGTTCCTGGGAGTGACGACGACAGAGAAATCTCTGGGATCACAACGTTTTTGCAAATTTGTGCCCAGACTCTGGAAGGCTCTTCTGTTACTCGCCTTCTATTTTCACTTTTTATCTCACTCATCTCTTCAAACTGGCCTTCGCTCTTGTACGAGTATTGTTCTCTCTCTGTTGTCTTTAAACAAACTTTAATCATATAAATCGTACTTAAGCTTTTAATCATTTAAAGTGTATTTTGTCTTGTATGTTTTTATGTCATGTTTATGTGACTGTGCGTAAAGTCCAATATAAATAAAGCTGATTTGATTTGATTAGTAATACAGTCTTATGAAGATTGCTGACCAAGTAAGCGATGGTGTATGGATGCCAATTAGGGGCCCCTTTTAAAAAAAGTCTTGCAAAATTTCAAAGTGATGTTATCCAGATCTTGTACAAGAATCACTTGAAAATTAAGTGGAAGAGCTTATGTTGTGAACACAAAAAATTATCACCTTAAACTATTAATGAACTGCTAAGAAAACTAATTTAACTTCAGTTATGATGCGACTTTCCTACATTTCGCAAATGAAAATAAGCTTCTGTTAAAAAAGTAAATCATTTACTTTTACCTCTTCATGTTTTTATTCCTTCTCTATTAATTAAGGTTAGATTACAAGAGTTAATGCTTTGGGTTTAATTGGATGTTTTCACATTTTTTTATTCTTATTTATTTATTTGTTATTTATTTTAAATGTAGCATTAATAAATGTTTTTGGTTGCAATGCTCGGTTTAAACACAGTTCATGACACTATATATTATGGCCAAATATAATACACATGCATTACAAAAAAAAAAAGATGAACTTTTCAAAATGAAAAACTTTTTTCTTAAACTTTTTACTATTTAATGTTAATTTAAGCAATGATAGACAACATTTAGTCTTCAGCTTTACATGGAACACTAAAATAAAAGTCCGCTTAGGGCCCCCTGAAGCCTTTTTGCATTATTGTGCTCCAATTCGTGAATGATAAAAGTGTTTTCATCTGTTCACCAACAACTCACTGATGACAATCAATCGATGGCTAATCAGACGTTCTGTAGTTTTAATGCAAGATGGATGAAAAAAAACATCTGGCACACAATTAAATCAGGAGTGTTTATTGTTGCTGCATAGTTGTGTATAAGAACTCAAACGTTACTCTACTTTACTGTGGTTGCTGTATTACTACAACATGTGAACAAACTGGACTGGACTCACTGCAAAAAAGTAAATGTTCTATGAAAATGTGTTATTTTTAAAAGTAGTTAAATTTGTTTAAATAGTAGTTAAAGACTTCCGCATTTTTCCAAAAAATGTTTTGTAGTTTTTGTCAGTAAAAATCCTTTGTTGAGCCAACCTCAGCTGATATGGTTGCCACAATAATGATGATATTTTTACTCAAAGAATACATTTAAGTGACCGTAACAAAAATGGAGAGGTTGAGGCAATTAGTTTTGTTCTGTTAACTGTGTGAATAAAATGAAATTGATAACATGTTTAATCCTCACAATATTATTTATAGCAGGGGTCACAAAGTGGCAGCTCAAATTTATCTTTATATTATATTATATATTATTCTATAAAGCGCTTTGAATTGCCAATGTGTATTTGAATTGCCAATAAATTGCCTTGCCTTCAATGGAACTTTAGGGCAGTTTAAGAATTCTGTTCATCCATGAAATATTCAGCCCTAGCTTTCCTTTCAACCTAAAAAAAGACTGTTCCGAACATGTCCTTAATATGTTAATAAACTTTTTGGGGATTTCTGTTGAGCAAAAATGCATTTTTATATTGTTTCACGATATTTACAATCACCCATAACTTTTACTGCAAAAGTAGAGTAAGGTGGATAAATGACTTTTATTCACAAGGTAGCTGTGTGGTTGTTCGAAATTGATCGACACCTGTCAGCCTAACCCAGTATTCAGACAGATTATTGCATAACAAAAAAAACATAATCTTTTAATTTTCTCGTTCTTACCCAGCAGGATGAGCACACAGAGCAAGATGGCAATCAGGGCTCCTGTGCTAAGGCCAGCAGAGGACAGGAAAGCTTGAGCCCTACAGATTGGTATCTTGGCCCCATGCTCACACGGACAGACCTGGAGGGTGAGTGTGCTGGTGCTGCTAAGGAGCGGCTCGCCTCCGTCCCACACCACAACAGGCAAACGGAAGAGCTCCTGTTCTGCTCGGCTAAATCCCTGCCGGCGTGCCAAGACACTCACACTGCTGTCTGTTGCGAGAGAGAGAGAGATGGGGGTTGGGGGGTGGAGGAGAGAGAAGGGTGGGAGGCAGAGGGAGAGAGGATGTTTTTTTTTTCTCGGATGAGTACACAAACCCACAAGAACCAACATTACAAGTCTAGAGTTGGGAAAAGCTTTTTGAATATTGCATTGTGTTTCTTCATTTTCAAGCTGTCTGAGGTGCTTTAGGGTTTCTGCCTGGTGAAAAAAATACTGGTGGATACTGATGCATAGCGCATGACAGAGAATGTTTTAAAAAGGTCTTTTTGTTAATAAAAATATATGAATTCTGGGAAACTCAGAAAGCAAAACTCCAAAAAAAAGTTTTTCTTCAACTTTTTAAAGTTAAAAACATATAACTGATGAGATTTTGAGGAAAGAAGATATATGAGGTAAAGTGAGAGAACTGGTGATGTAAATGTATTAATCAGATATCAGGACGGAATGTGTTTCAATAAAATATAATCATACAGACACCAAAACAAATCAAGACAGTTATGAGTTGCTAATAAATACAGAGCAGAGGAGGGCAGTTTTTATTTTGAGTTAATTGAAAAAATAGATGTTTTGCTACTTTTGCATACCTTTACCAGTGTTGTGCAAGTTACTTACAAACAGTAAAATTGTACACAACACTTCTTACTGCAGTTGCAAAGTAATCCCTTACACTACAAAAGTGAAAGTGAAAAGTTGACCAGATATGGAGTGACCCATACCTGGATTCTGTGCTCTGCATCTCAGACACACAGAGCAGTGAACAAACACACCGTGAACACACACCCGGAGCAGTGGGCAGTCATGCTTGTGGTGTCAAGGGAACAGTGGGGAAACTGGTGCCTTGCTCTAGGGGCACCCCAGCTGTGGTTGTTGAAAATGGGATAGCAAGTATTTCATCATTTACACACCCTTCAACTCGGTGAATCTGTGGATCGAACCAGTAACCTTCTGATCACAAGTGGATCTCCTTATCCACCAGACCACAACTGCCAGAATTACAAGATTGCTTGTAAAGATTACTACAAGTTTACTTGCTTATAAATGTAATGAGTATTGGCTCTATATTGCTTATAAGTTACTTTCAAGAAAGAACTACATTGCACGGAAATCACTTTGGGGTAACATATATACTATGATTTTTACACAAATACATGACTGCAGTATTATAGAGCAAGTGTAATCAAATATATGAAATCAAATTAATGAAACTCAGAATATTTTTTTTCCAATAGTCTTTATTTTGCAAAGCAATAAACCAATTGTTCGAGTTTTTTTTATGGTTTGTTATATGGTTTTCCATGTGTTTCTGTAATCATGCTCATCTGATGGCCGCTCCTCATCAGGAGGAAGGTTAATCATCTTCCCCTATTTAAGGCTTTGTATCACCCCTTCCTGTTGCTGGAGTGTTAAATCTATTTTCTACCAGTTTTCATTCTGTATCCAATTATAGTCTGTGAAAATAGGCTTAAGCCATTATAGTATTTGTTTGCGCTTTACTATTTAGTGGGCACGTGACGGATGAACTCTGCGCTATTGCTCCCTGGTAGGGTCCCTTTGTTTTTTTTATATTTGCAGCTAAAAGAGGGAGTGAGCATGCATCAAGTTTGAGTTCCTGTCAGTGCAAAACAAAAGAAGATAGCTCCCTTCTGGATCTTCTGTTCTGAATGATATGCTTATACTTTTTTTGATATCTATTTTTTCTTTGAATTCAAGTAGTTCAGATAAATGTAAAGGGTGGGTGACTAAAGGAAACTTAGTTTTAATGTTAGCATTGTATGAGGTGGTTTTTAAGTTGCTTGCGATATTGTTTTTATGTTGATGGTTCTTTAAGATTTGTACAGATATTGCACTTGATCACTTTCTTCCTGTTATTATCTCAGATAGACTTAAAAGAGGAGTTTGCATGTTCTCCCCGTGATCGCGTGGGTTTTCTCCGTGTGCTCCGGTTTCCCCACAAGTCCAAAGACATGCAGAATAAGTGAATTGAATAAGAACAATTGCCCATAGTGTTAAAGTGTGAATGTGTGTGTGAATGTTTCCCAGCGATGGGTTGCAGCAGGGAAGGGCATCCGCTGCATAAAACATATGCCAGTGAGTTGGCGGTTCATTCCGCTGTGGCGACCCCGAAAGGGAATAAAGCCGACATGAAGATGGATGGATGGATGGACTTAAAAGAATCTGAGTAAGACCATCTTGTAAATGTTCCTTTGCCTACCTTTATTTTTTGCACCATGCCCAATCTTTGTTTTGTTTATAACAATAGTATTATGGAATTTACAATTTCCAGCAAAACTGCACTAGTTACTTATAACAGAAAAAATAAGAGTAATAATAAGAGTAATACTCTGCAGTATTACTTTAGTAATATATCACTCTCAAAACTGACTATTAATGATATTATACTTTTTAAGACTTTGTATGAGCATGTCAAAGCCTCGTTAGAAAATTCTAACTTTGTTTTTTGCATGCCTCCATCAAAATTTTGAAGCAACAGCCTGTAAAACCTACACAGTGACACAATCCTTATGCTTTATTAACTCCGTACTTTCTTTCATTTTTTTTGAGAGGCTTTGGTGTGTTCTCTCACCTTTTCCCTTGCTGCCTCTCCCATCTTGTCTCACACATTCACATACCCACAGACAGGCAGGTCATAAGCACCTCTGTGTATGCACGGTCATGCTGCTTCTTCACACTGCAGATGTGTATTGAGCTGTGGTTTTCTTACTCTGCAGCCTCCGAGCTATTGAGGAACACTGTGTCCCATTGAATAAGAGCTTCTCAGGGAGCAAGAGCACAATTCGGATTTAATTTCAGTACGGAGAGAGCATATTAGTCATGCTGTATTCCATCAATGTCATTCTTTATTCTAATACACATCATATTATCTTTACAAAAAAACTATTTATATATTTTTTGTCAAGTCCAAGACTAGCCTCTACTGGAAGGTTATGTAGGTCAAATCAGCATAACAAACATATAATTACAATCATTGGAAATGAGATTTCCTATTAAATTAGCCATTAGGGATCCCAAGGTTTAGGGCTTTTGTGTTTGATTTCATGCTGTAGGGGTTTATAAAATGCCCTGCAGGTAGACTCCATTTAATCTGTCCAAACACTATTAAAAATGAACATGAAACGTGAAGAGTGGAACGATCATTAGCTTCACAAAAAAAGTGCTCTGTAATTATCCATGGATGGGAAAATTCACAGTTGTGCTTGTACTTAAGCAGTGAAATGTAAACACTTTCTCTCTGAAAATACATGACAACACAGTGTCTAGAGTGTACTGTAGAAAATTAATCATCACCGTGAGATTAACTGGGGATAAATGAATGAAAGAATAGAACGTACAAACAACACGTACTGCCATGTCTGCAGTCCTGGCATCAATCCTGGCTGTTGTTGTAACTTAATGTGAGAGCAGAAATGGTGGGAGAGAAATCGCTTCAGGGAAAATTTCGGTGAATTGGTCCACGAGGGACCTTCTCGGTTTAACATGCCCCACATCCCAGATGACAAACATACAAACACTCTTGGCGTTCATTCAGTGGCTCATAATCAAATGTGACAGAGGCTTTCTAAGAGGAATGGACTAAATATTAATTATTCCGAAGACATGATGCTTTACAAAAATAATAAATTACAAAAATGTTTTAAATAATAATAATCTGATCTGTCATTAAGAATTTTGCCAAAAATATGGGAAAAATACAACAATGAATTTTTACTTTATTCATGTAGAATCTGCTGTACTGACTATAGATACTATACTGACTATAACAATATGATTAAGATGATCATGATTAAGACTGTATGCCAACCACACACAACATAAACTTCTTATAGATATGGATAGACTGAGGAGTGCACCAACAAACAGTCTGTGAAACAGCAGGTCATTTGAGATCCATTATCCTTACTACTTAAGGATGGTCTGCAGAGACCTTGGCTTTAGGAAACAGACTCGTATGAAGCCCCTGGCATTGGCTCCTCTGTTATAATGGCTCATTAAATCCGATTTTCTATCAATTGTCTTATATTGTGGTAAAATTCAGCACCAACCAATAGTTTCAGTGATCTCAAGATCTTTTTTTTTTAAGAGAAGAAAAAATATTGATAACTAAATGACTGACATAATAAATTGATTTTCAAAAGGGATGTCAAATTAATAGAGTTTGTGTTGCTTATGACAATATCTAAAGTGTAGAAAAAAAATATTATTTGAAACATTTGGAGACAAGCTTGTATGGGTGGAAGCCCTGGAAAACCTCCACCTTTTAGTTTCTTAAGAACTTTTTCTAATAAAATAGAAGAAAAAAGGTTTAATGTCCATACTTTGAAATCCCTTTACTGCAACATAACTGTTATTATATGTTCCATGTACAAATAAAGGTCAGATACTCTAACATTTTATAACATTTTCATTATGGAACATAGTCGCAATAGCACTTTTCGATAAGGTTCTGTAATGTCTCAAGATTTTTTTTCTTCTAATATTGCATTCATTGTTCACCAAGATCTTGCATTAATGACGGTAGAGTTCAGCGCCTCTCCAGCATAAAATATTCTTTCCAAGGGTAAGGTACAAAAATAACCAACTTGACATTCAAACACATGTTGCTGAAGCATGTCCCATAAGACTACTTGACTTGCTGGTCCCTTCCTCTTAATCACACCTCCTTATCTCAATACTCTGAAGCTGACAGAACTCCTGCGGACTCCAGGTTCAAATTTCATTGAGGTGTGTTGGGTCAATATCATCCCAAACATTCATAAATGATAACTTTTGTTGTCTGTTCTAATTCAAAAATGTTGGTCAATTAGAAGAGGCTATCAAAATCTCATGTCAAATGTCAACACTGGCTCAGAATAAATTGCATACCACACCTTTAAAACAGGCGATACTAAACACATTTTACTTAAATAGATTTCTAAAAAGAAAGAACAAACTTCAACCATCAAGCTCTTGAATAGTAACTGCAACACATATTAAAAAGTATGTTAAGGAGAGTTTTATTTTCAACTAATTTAAACCTTTTTTTTTTTTACATCTCAACTGATCCATTGTCTACAATTAGAACAAAACACAAGCAACACAAAACTTCTCTCGTATGAGGTCTGTTAAAGCACAACTCAAATGTGATAGAAAGAGAGGCATACTTTGAGTCAGTATTGGTGAAACTCAAAAGCTCAAAACTGTTAGGGAGAGAAAGTGTTTAATAAGAGAACCCTTCTCATGTGCTTTCTTAAGAGTACCAGGCACCCAATAGGATAAACAGTTTGTAATGGTGCATCCGCTAGGAAATTATTTAGGGATCGAGAGGTCTGGCAAGATGCTATAAACTTAAATAAAACTCAGATGCACCAATTCCTTGGAATACTGGGTTTTTAACATGTACCTTTTATCTCTGTGATTGCCCTGTTAAGCTCAGAGCATCCACAACCATCTTTTATTTACTGAGGGAGCCAGCCAGCATTAGAAGGAAATCATTACAGCCCAACCCTCTTCACTAGGGAGCCTTGAGCTAACATAAACACCTGGTTTCCACAGAAACTGCTCAACTGGCCTTGCAACAATACAAAAAAGAGCAAGTTGCAGAGGTGAAAGCAGAAAATAAGGGTGATGTGTGACAACATTCGGTTCAAAATATGTTTGTGAAGAGGCGCCAAGGGTTTGCCCTGAGCAAACATCAGGAAATCAGATGGAAAGCATCAGAATGGTTCAATTACAAAGACTCCAAGCGAGAGGCTCTTTAGATCCCACAGATCTTATTTGACTTTCATGAGTGTCAGTGTACAGCTCGAAAATTGATTTTGGAAATTGTTTTTGTACTCTGCTCTTCAAAAAATGCAGACCTGACACGTAAATCCAATTTTAATTACAGCCAAAACCAATCTAATGGAAGCATGGTTTTGTGGTTGTGTGAGTGTTTTCTTACCTTCATTGTCTTTCAGAGTGAAGTTTGGATTCACTGGAAGGTCTTTTGGCGAAGCAAAAGTAAACCGTCCATTGGCAAAGTTGTCCTTGTCTGTCGCTCTAATGGTTTGAATGACCTACAAGAAGAAAGTATTGAAACTGAAAAATGAGGATAGTTGAGTATGGTTCTCTCCTTCAAAATGAAATCTAGCATGACGACAAGACGATGAATAAGACGATGCCTTCAGTCCTGTAAGAGAGTTGATCTGTTGCTTCATCCAACCCTGAAATGTAATTGAACCACCTTGGTGCCTTGATCCTCTCCGTTTTTGAAAGACATTAACATCAGCCTGCTCACCCAAAGGCCCTCGGCTGGTTGGGTGCCTGGATTACAGTCATTGACCAGATAGAAGGTTTTGAAGCTATGCGCTGCCTCATGATGCTTTTGTCAGCTTGTTAACCTAATTGGCTCCTGCCAGCTTCAAGTGGGAATCTCCTCATGCTGGGTCTCTAGCAATTATGGAAGTCTTTCACCTGCTCGTGCTAGCAGCACTTTCTTTTTCTAGGGCTATTTTCCTCAGCAGAACATCTGCTGTCAGTCAGGGTGGTTGCTTGATGCTCTACTAATACTACTAGAACACTACATCTGCTTCTACTTAACTAAGAAACATGTTATATTACAATAAATATACTTTATTTTTTGCTCTTTAACCTTATTTTTTCACATCTGCTAGACCCATTGCATTTCAGGGCTTTTAATTCATACATTTAAATCATACAATTTTATACTAAAATGTAACGTTTTATGTTTATGTGTGATTTATATTTAAAGCAGAACAAAGGAACAGAATCCACTCGTCCAGTAGACTTGTATGTAATATGAACTTGTAGGTGGGTATACAGTGTAGGATCATTACAGATGTGTTTCGATAGAAGTTTTTTACAGAAATGGAGACCAGTGAATCTCATTTTCAAAAAAATAATATTTTCATTAAAACTGGTCCTACACCATACAAGGTTGAAATACTGATAATAAAATGGTTTTAGAGTAGAAGACCCCAATCTAAATCGTTTTATTATGTCTTTTTTATTATTATTTACCTTACAATTTTATGGAGTTTAACTGAACTTAATTAAACAGAATATTCTTGCAAATCAACTTGGTAACTAAATGATGTAGAGCTTTTGGTGATTGCACATCAAAATCTATACACGTGTACAATAATTTTTACAATAACCGAAATGTTCACAAGAAAAGAAGGGCAAAAAAGGATTTGCAGTTAAAGCAACGCACTGCTTGTAAAGCACCACCACTGCTTCAACAATTTCTTTGTAAATTATAGCATATGGGTTCATGTGTCGTAGTCTTGTGAATCAGTGTAGATCAGATCAAAAGGAAAGAACTTGAGAGTTCAATAAATGTGCTTTTGCCTTATCTCTGTGGAAAACCTTAATCAAGGGCCACAGCATGACAGCGATTCCTGATTATCTTACAAAGTTACTACTGGAGATTTCAGTAATTGGGAGAAAGAATTTATTTAGATGTTATAGATTGGTTAAAGCCCAGCTGACCAGATGTCATGATTAATGAAAGCCAATTTTTATTCTCATGAATAGACCTCTGCCATACAAAAAGCAGAAAAATGGTGATTGGACTTGAACAAGAGAGATCTTGAAAAGGCTATGTGATGCTTTAAAAGAAAGCTTTAATTAACCATGGTTTCAAAATGAGACACAAGTATGTGCACAGACAGAGTCTTTCAGTCAGAGAAAAACAACATGTTTTCAAAGGATTGTAAAAAAACAACAACCTTATGTTAAGTTGTTTACCAAACATTATTGTGTGATTGCAAAACACAGTTTGTTTCTCTTTTTCTGTGTATAAAATGAAACAGTACATAATAGATGGGTATTTATTTACGCAACATTTTAAATGGATGTCCAAAACACCTTCAAATTAAAAAAGAAATATAGTGACTTTAGATCATTTCCTCCATTTTTGTTTCATACAGCTTACTTGAAAAGCATGTATTATTATAATTGAATAAAACTTAAGATAAAATATTATTAACTTATTTTGTTATTGGTCCATTGGTGTTTTACACCCTCCCCCTATAGAAATGAACTAACATGATTTGTTAAATGAGATAAGTGTTGTGTGTTTGATTGCCTAATGTGAAAAGGTAATACGGTTGTACTTTTATTTTTGTTTGCTTTTTAAAGTTTTGTAAGTAGGTTACATGCAAGCAAATCCTTAAACGATTTAATTCTGTAAATAAAAACTTAATCATACAATTACAATCAGAGGGCCCCCAAGGTCGAGGGGCCCCACAAAATTGCTTGATCTGCATTATGAATAAGCCTGGTACTGAATACAGGCTTTTTGCATCATTGGTTTAAATACTTTTTATGGATTACCTCCAACACAGCAGATGCCAATTTGAGAAAGGACTCTTGATATTCCATCTAAAGGAATGAATTATCACCCCTGTGTGTGAATAGTGTGTGTGTGTCCAAGCGCTTAAATGGTAATCTCATTCAAGGGTAAAGCTATAACGGTTATGCCCCAGCATTGCTGAATATGAGGCTGGATTTCAATGTGCAGTGATTAACATTTCCAGTGAGCCATTCCTAGTGCACTCAATGTGTTCGGCTATCTGCTGCTGAATACATTGGTACACACTGAATTATTTATAGGTTTAAAAGCCTCCAAAGTCTGTTGAGCCACTGATAAATTCATCTTTGATGGTGTCAGACACATCATAAAGCCAGTGTATGTGTTTCAAATTTATCAATTTGTCTATGGCACTGGTGTGTGTGGGAGTCTATGTTCGGGAATGTGATGAAAACCCATGAGGTGGTGTGAGAGAACAGGAATGGAAAAGGCAGGGGCAAAAGAGAGGAAAAACCGATTCAATGTTTCAAATGGGAGTTGACAGGTTGAAAAGGATTGGGGCACACTGAGAAAAGGATTGAGAGGAGATAACTAACCTGGCCAGCCTTGAAACTTTCACACACAATCAGAGAGCCGTTGCTAGCGATATAGGGAGTGTTGTCGTTTATGTCCAACACCTGGACTGTCACTGGTACATAGCTCACCAGATTTGGATTGTCTGTAAACAAAATACAATAAAAAATGCATTATGTATAAACGTGTTTTTTGTTTTATTTTTGGTAACTGGAAAATGAAAAAATATGTTAATGAATCAGTAATCAGGTTCGATAACGTGAATTGGAAGTTCAGGACTCGATTTTAATTTTGTGATTTCATATCCTTGTACAAAAATATATATGTATTATATATTTTGTTCAATTTGAAAACATCTATACATAAATAGTAACACGTGAGGCATGGCATCATTTTGTTGAAACGCTATTGGTTAAAGCTCCCATGTCTCTCCTGAACCTTTCCACTCAATGGATTGACTCAAGTTTTGTTCTACGTCGTGCAGTTCTAACGTTACATGTCCAGGAATTTCAGGGATCAAATACTGCAGAGTGCATCCACCACATCCTGGCCAAGTGTCCAATTTTACCATATATCCAAAAGTACCATATTTTGCCCCCCTGTCTGGCAAGCATTTTGTAATTTTCACACTTCACACACATAATTTTCTGTATAGTGGCAGCGTTTTACATAAAAATATGCATTTGACCTCACGGTAGCCAATCACACAACCTTCTCATTCTCAAATATACACGGACGTCTGCAGAGAGGAGCGCCACGATGGCGCAGTGGGTAGCACAGTCGTCTCACAACAAGAAGGTTGCTGGTTCGAGCCTCGGCTGGGTCGGTTGGCATTTCTGTGTGGAGTTCTCCCCGTGATCGCGTGGGTTTACTCCAGGTGCTCCGGTTTCCCCACAAGTCCAAAGACATGCAGTGAAATGAGAAAAACAATTGTCCATAGAGTATAAATGTGAATGAGTGTGTGTGTGAATGTTTCCCAGCAATGGGTTGTGGCTGAAAGGGCATCCGTCGCATAAAACATATGCCAGAGAGTTGATGGTTCTTTCTGCTGTGGCGACCCCGAAAGGGAAGAAAGCTGACATGAAGAAGATGGTCTGCAGAGAGATCTGTCGCAATAATCCATATCCACAAAAAGTAAGCATATTATATGGACAGGATTGTTTATTTCATCTATAATTTTCTCATTAAGCTACAAAACTGTGATAAAATTAACAGTTCTACTCTCTTTCTATATTCGAGTGCTCTCTGAAACATCTTCACAAGAAGAATTAAAGTAAGATTAGAACTAAAAATAAATCCCAACTGTTACTTCAGTGTTTATTCTTTCTTTGTGTATTAGAAAAGTATTGTATTGGGCAGATCCTCAAAATCAAATTAGTTAGACTGGAGGGCAAAAAACCTGATTACCCTAGTTACCAGGTAATTACAATGTAATCAGGAAGAACAAACTACACTTAAGATTGCACCTCTCACCCAGCATAGTTACAGGATAATTCCTGTATAACTATATATACGAAACAAAATTGCAAATTGTTGTCATCACAGTTAAGGGGAAGTACGCAGCTATTACCCATAATTCCACAGTAATTACCCTGTAGGTACACAATAAATACACAGTAGTTACCTTTTAATTTATAAATATTTTGGTTATGTAAAAGTTTCAATAAATATAAAAAGTTATTATTTTTGTTTCCATGTTTACATACTAATTATCATTTTATTTAATAATTAATGTTACAAATTTGTAAATAATTTTCAGTGTTTAACTTTAGCTGTTAAACATATTTATTTTACATATAGATAGTATTATATAAATACTAATTAAAATAACAAAAATAACTTAAACATTGAAAATAATAATATTTCTTTAAAGAAGAACTCAAATCTGTTTTTGTACAAAAACAACCCCAGCTTTCCTTTTCATTATGGAAAATTATCCTTTTATCATAGCTCTAAATGATTTATGTGTCTCTCCAGGGATTCGGTGAAACATGATGGCAATTTAAAATTGGTTTAGGAAACATTACACCCATTTTCTGGCCTTGCTTGCTATTGTACGATGGCGCTGAGATTAACTACACAGTGACCTAACATTATCAGCAGACTATCAGGAAGTGTTAACAGAGGGCAGTTTCAACCCATTAGCAGCACACTATTCTGAGGGAAAAGTATAGAAGAAAGATAATTGCTAAGATAATCATCTCTAGGGGAGAAGAGAGAATAACAAATCGCAAAAATTGACAGACCCTGTTCAACTTCAAAGGCGCAACATCATGAGGAGGTAACCTTGAAATCAATCCCACAACACCTAATTTTCTCAAGTAGACATTTGTTTTGGTATTTATTGATGAGTCAGACTTCGGTGCCAATGATTCCCTGGTCCATTCTTCAAGAAGAAAGCTCAACTGTTTTTCTCTCTGACATGGGAAGGAGAATCTTGGAAATCGAACACGACTGTGGATTGGATCAGTGCTCACCAATCTCTGAAGCCATGACTGTGATGTTGTGCCAGGCCGCCTGCTCTCGGTCTAGACTCCTGCTGGTTAAGACTAGTCCACTGTCCGGATCAATGCTGAAGAGTGATTCACCCACAGCGTTTGGCTCAATGGAATATCTAACATTGAAAAACAGAAATGTGAAATCATATTCACAATTTTGTGACCTGGGTTTCAGAGAAGTCATATTGTATCCCTTAATTGTAAAATTCCAAACATTCAACTTTATTTTTGTCTTAAATATTGCAGCCAATACTTCCTTTAACTGCCACACCAAGAAAAAGGTCACTTATGTCATTCAATTGTTTTACACATCCCATAATTGCTTTTTTATTAAATATCAATGACTACCAAATGCTTGATATAGCTTTTATTTGTACCATACACATATTTGCAAATTCACTTTTATGAAAACATTTTGGGTAGTTAATCAATGTAAAAACAATATGAATTGAGGTATCACTTGAAATATGTCAACTTTTAGTTTGAAACAGAATTTTTTTTGCTTTGATTTTTGATCTGTAAACAAAAAAAAAAGTGAAAAAAAAATGCATGGACTCAAAATATACTCAACCAGTTAAAGGGTTAAATATCTGGCTTTTCAATATTTTAAAGTCTCTCATTTATTTATAGATTTCAATCTACTTAGAGCTATATCAAGCATATCAGTTCTGTGAAAGCAAAACTATCTACCTGGATCTAGCAGGGTATATCTACCATTTATCGATACGTCTACCAGGTCATCTATAGTAGTTATAACATTAGAAATAATGTGTGAAAAAATATCACTTATATTGGTTCATATAATCTCGCACACCTTTTAAAGTACTTAAAAGGTCAACATTTGTAGTCAATAGTTACAGCATTCAACGTCTTTGAATCCTACAGCCAGAGTCAGACACCAATATTTTTTTTGTGTAAACAGAATAGTATTGCATCAATGGAGTCTCACCTGACTTTGCTACCAGTGCTGTCTGGGTCTTGAGCAGTTACCATGCCAACCTCTGTCCCAGCTGGAGCATTTTCATACACATCCATGATATAGTAGTCCAAAGTAAACACTGGAGCCTCGTCCACATCCCCAATGATGAGCTTGAGGATAGTGGTGTCTTTGAAGGGACCCAGGTAGGAAAAACGAGGATCCTGATGAGTGTTGACACCTTCGATACTTAGAGAGTATGCCTTTTTGTTCTCATAATCCAAAGCCTAAAACACATCGGTGAACAAGACCAAGGGATAAATTGCTTACAAATTAAGACACAGGAAAAAAAGGAATGAGAAGAGATCAAGAACCAGACCTTTCTGAGTGAGATGATTCCTTCTTTCTTGTCACTGTCTGTAGAGATTGAAAACATGGCAGCTCCCTCTTCATTAGTGATTCTGTACACCATTTCAGCATTGATTCCAAGGTCTTCATCGTTTGCTTTGATTTTACCGACAGCTCTCCCCACCTGGGCCGATTCCGGCACGTACAGCTGATAGGTCTCTGAAGTAGAAGATAAACAGCAGACAGATGCAGTTTTATTAAACATCTGACAGATTTTGATTTGGATATTTAAAAGAGTGGCTTATTCACAGCTAATTTGAAGTGTTTGTATGAGGGTAACCTGAGCTGCTTAGTAATAAATTAATGTCAAACATCCACAGTTGTTTTATGTAAACTCACAGTGTTTTAGCACATAAGAAAGGGTCATCTACATTGCTTGTAAGCATTTTTATTGAGGTGTGTGTTTGAGAAGAGACAAGTGTCATACTTTGAGGGAAACGGGGTGGATTGTCATTGACGTCAGTGAGCGAGACGTTAACGGTTGTGGATCCAGATAGTCCCCCGACAGAGCCGGCCATGTCTTTGGCCTGAATGATGACTGAGAATATTTCTTGAGTTTCTCTGTCCATGTTTGGCAAAGCTGTTCTAATCACACCTGGGAAACAGGACAAAACCATGAAGTTGTCTACCATTGAACAAATTTGCAATGATCAAAATCTGTATTGTAAAACATTACAATACAGGCAATAGACTAAAGAGAAAAGCAAATATTACATATTCAGTCTGTAAATCCAATCTGAATGCAAGTTAAACATCTCATTAGAATATACACATAATAAGCGAACATCATTTTCATTATCCTACTTTATAATTGAGCTAATAGACCTGGAAACATACACTGTAAAATCAAATAGAATACTTTACTTGGGAAATGTAGTTATGTCTACTGGATTTACCCAAATGTTCTATTGGTAAAATGTTTGAATACATATTTGAGAACACTAACAAAACTTAAATAAATTCACTCAACACTTTTAGTACATGTCATTGAGCATGCATATATATTTTAGTATTGGTCAGTAAATTACCTCAAACATAATCAATTCAAATGATCTGTTGATAACTTTTAAACTTGCTTAGATTTTCTGTCTACAAGTTTGCTTTGAAAAAATAATACAATCTGTTTCCTAAGTTTTTTTTTTAAAGTAAACTACACTGTAAACTCTATTAGTTCAATTTACTTAAATAAACTTAGGAACTGATAGAAACATAATAGTATTTCTCAAGTAAAGTGTTTTGTCAAGAAACACATCAAGACTTGCGTAGGATCATGGCCTACAAACAAACAAAGGGTGCAAAATCTCTTCTTTCTTCATCAACTAGAGAATCTCATGGGATTTATAATCTTTATAAACTTTCATCTCAGGGACAGTAAAAAAAACATTAAGTGTACATCTTTGTTATCCAGTGCTATTGAAATCAATGTAGGATATCTGGAAGAAAGCGAGCACTAAAGTAGCTTTTCCACCTAATGTAACTTAGTCAGCCTTCAAACATTTCTATGGAGCAACAATGTATCAGCGGTATGCACGTTTTCTGAATGACCAAATCTTTTCAGAAAATCTGACCCTATTAAACAGTTAAAGAAATTAATTCCAAGTTTGCTATGGAGCCATTTATGTTTGGTTTCCATTTCAAATCTCCAGCTTTCAAAACTCCACCAATAGGGATGTGTTTTGTTTAGAAGAGAATAGATGTTTGACCCAGACTTTATTGAGGGAGTGATCTGACATGAACGGTAATCCTCTGACATGCCCTGGCTTTGATCTGGTGGAGGTCCTTTGTCATATTGACTGCTGACTTCTCACAACCTCGTAATGCACTGGTCAAAAGTGTTAAAAGTGCTTGCTTAAAGCAAAGCTTAAAGCAGGTGTAAACACATTCACACCTGAATTCACATTTTTAACATGCAGAGAGCTCATCGGTGACCATCACTTGCAAATTTCAGAAATCAAATGCAGCAACGGTGCCCTGTGGACTCAGTGAATGAGAAAACTAACACCAAGCAAAGTTCAGGGATGCAAGGTCAGGAGAGGCAGTGCCTTAGCAGTCATTATCAACGACCGTCATCATGACAGGTATACGAATGATAACACAAAGATGTGGCCGCTGATCAGTGCTATAAGTAAAATTGCTTTATAGTTAAAAAAATTGTCCCAGTATTAAAAAATATGCATTATGCATATTTCCTGAGCAATTATAGTGTTCACAGCAAGGCGAGGCACTGAGCTATGCCTCATTTTCAAGATGGTACAATCCCTAAAAAAACTAGGTTGAGCATGTGCCATTTGCTTACTTGATGCACACTGGAAATGTGATGCTTTATTGTAAAGTTTTTATACAGATATTTTTGTTATATGTCCTCACTTTCTATACAAATGTCAAGCAGTCCATGCTAGTCTTTTACTTATTTAGTGTTATTTAAACAGTAGCTGCAACTATAAAGGATGCTTGTTAGCTCAGATTTATTTTGTTCTTCTGCTTATTTCTGACTGACTGCCAAACTGGCTGATGTAATATCTCAGCCAATGACTGTAAACATTTATCTCAGCTCAAAAAATTCGATTTACAATCAAATTCACGAGGGCGCACTTGCAGAAATTAGCCTTGTTAGGGCAAGCAGAAATTGGCGTGTATAAAGGCATAACAGGGGAGCTGTCTACAGGAGGGTTTCTGATTCGGGTATTAAAGCCCAAAGACCCCCCCCCCCCTCACCCCCCCAACTGAGGCAAAGGAGTGGTGAAGGGTTTTTGCTGTTGATCATTCAATGAAAATGGGAAAACTGATGCCTTATAAAGGGGGTAACAACAAGCTTCATGGGTAGACCGCCCAGTGCTAATTGACTGTGAGTGCTACTACCGAAACTTCTTTTAAAAACATCACAAAATGAAGTAACTAAAAGTTTGTCTCAAAGAAGGAACGAAAATAACTTGACCTTTTCCCATGGTCAAAGATTTTTTATAGACAGAGAGGCATATGACCTTCATTTACATAAAAGTTAAGACCAGTCTGTGAATCCTATATGCGTGTGTAACTTTGTAATTAAAGCTTGTCTGAAGACAAGTGATATGTTGCCTTTAGACTGGTACAAAAACACAATAGATACAGCTCCAACAACATTTCCTGTTATTCAGTCCTTATTTTTCTATTATAGCATATCTGAAAATGTGTTAAACATTATAAATTAGGATAAAATCTGTAAAAAAATCTGCAAAAAACAATATTAAATAGCTTGTCCTTTTAAAAATATGTGAAACATAGTAGTAAATAAGTATTTAATTATACATCCTTCCCAAAACTGTAATAATTTTGGAGAATTCATGAAAGTGAGACAAATCAACCAATGTCTCATGGTGTACAAACAACAAGCTGGATTTAAAACAATTGTTTAATTTTACCCTTACTCTAAAAAAACTTTTGGTAAAAAACATACTGCACTGAGTAGCATTTATTTTCCAATTCCAGATGACAGCTTCCATTCAAGTGTCCATTATATTTAATTTCTATTTTAGCTATTCATTATTTAATAGTTGTATTTAAAAAAAACTTGTATTCTGATAAAATTGTTGCTTCTTCAATAATGGTTATCATTTAGCTTTTTCATAAAGCTATGTGCAACCAGTGCCAATTCAGCACAATTAGTAACTTTCAAAAGAGGAACACTGGGGAAATAACTACAGAGTGTTAACACAAAATGTTAAAAAAAGAGACATGCAGTGTATACTCAAACATACATATTTACAATTTAAAATGTACATGAACAGTGGGAGCGAGAAGAAAAATGCCAACAGATGCCTCAATCCGCCAGAACAAATAAAAGCATGCCACTGTTCAGCCCCAGAGAATGTCATAGAGATTGCACCCAGCCCATTGAGAACAGACACCACCTGCCAGGACAAGGAATTTCAGCAGAAAACACCACTGGAAATCTAAATGTTCATGTTAAAAAGACTCTTAGTATTCAGCTGGTTGCCTAAGAGCAAAGAGAAAGTAAATAAAGCATACAGGAGCAGACACTGATTTAAAACTGGGTAAGCCCTTCTCTTTGAATCAGGACTTTGATTTCCCATGGAACAATCACTATTGAGAATCCTGCAAGAATTGCCATAGTACATTTATTGGGGGGATCTAACTATGACACAAAAGTAATTCTCTGCTAGGTGTTGTAGATGCAATGAAGGAGTGGTATTGTATTTTGCATAAAGATAAATGATTTGAAACAGTAAGCAGTGCAAATTATCTGAAGTGGTAAGCGCTGTCTGTTCTGTTTAAGACAATTAGCTTAACTATAGACATGTATTGCATTCACTATTTTCTTCCCATCGTTTGTGGCATAATATAGCTTTTATGTACCACATACTTTTGAGTACCATTAACCGTCATGTTATCAATGGAGACCAGTTCCACTATTCAGAATCAGAATTCTAATGAAGGTAATCTAAACATTTTTTACATGCAACAGAAATTCATTGTAGTTATTTATTTGAAATGGCAATTATCTACAAATAACAACATTTCAACAATATTTAATAGATGTGTCAATTAAAGTGTCTTAATATTTAATACTTTTGAATTTACATTTAGCACACCACTGAAAAAACTTGTTGTAAAACATTTTGGTATAAAATGGTATTTTAGTTAGAAAAGTCAGGTGTTCTCTTTTCAATCTAAGCTTGGTCATATAGTTTTGTGTGATAATGTCTGCTGAACAATTGTCTATCCGTAGAAGCAATTTGGATTACAAACAACATAGAAACACACTCTCATTCAGTAAAGACACAAGAACGTCCTGTTAAATTGCACTTATGTGCAAGTCAGCAATACTAACCCAACACCAAAAACTCCCTACTGAGCAATAACAAATGCTCATCAATCCCATCCAAACATTAACGATGGTCACAAAGATTCAGAGATGAGAGAGGACCTGAAAGAAAGAAGATAATGGCTCCTTCAGTCTCTTAAATTTATCTCAGCAAACCAAACTTAAAGACAAACCGCTAAAAGGCAGAGATCCAAAGCTTCATTGGAAAGTGGAAGCAATCCCAAGAGTCTCAGCAGGAGGGAAACTGAATGAGCAATTACACACAATAAATAAATTCACAGCGGCACTCCCAAGCAATTCTATGTAAATTGGTATGGTTTTTGTGCAGATATGAGGGAGTGATGTATGCAGAGGAGCAGAGCGGAGTCTCTTGGGTCAGCAGCTCATGCTGTTGCTGACAAAGCACTCTTGGAGAACCACACACACTCACAGCTGGAACATATGCTTCTCACTACTTCACCCCGTGCACTTCTGATAGGCTTCCTCACACACATACGCATACACACACACGCATGCACACCTCTGGCATGCTCAGACACACCATTCTATCCTGCACCAGGATAAATTTGGAGTAAACACTCTGTAGGTTGGCAATCTCAAACTGGGACAAACACCCTCTGGGCACATTCAACTTGACATAAACAAACACCAGCACTGTGCAATTTGAGCCAACTTGCTACTAAGCACAGAACTTAAAAACGAGGGATGGAAGGAAACATTAAATTAGGATATACACTGCAGGCGAGCTCTACATCACAACAAGTAGGCCAAAGTTTAGGTCCTTTTCTCATCGAGAGTAAATGGAGCCCTGCGGTCTGATTGTCCTGTGCACTCAATATTCTGATAGTATCATGGAAAGTATTTCTTTAACTGTGAGTAAGTGTGTGTTTTGTTGCATAAATGTGGGATGTACTTGTTTTATTATACAAAATATTGAATCTAATGCGTACCCCTAAAAAGGAATGCATTTAGTTAGAAATAGTTCCTAATGCTTTCCAACATTTTATGGAAAACGAAATCTCTAACAGTAAGTGAAGGAAAAAATTATTTCATGAGAAGCTTGCAAATTGAGAGTAATCATAATAATTTCTAATACCAGTTCAAAAAGGACCTAAATGTCCACCTTGAAAGTAATGTGGCCACTGTCTGGAAGATCAATGATGGTGTAATTTTAAGAGAATGAATCTTTTGATTCATCTCTCTGCAGTAGCTACAAAAAAAAAAAAACTAATGACAGAATTCACTAACACCAGAGTGTTTATTAGCACCACTGTTTACCTTAGATTGGCATATTTGGTTGGCAGGGAGGAGATAAGAAACATTTTTTTTTATCCAGGATTGTATTACATCATACATTTAACAAAAAATACATCACTTGTTTGAGTTCACATGTAGAGAAATAGTTCTTTTGTCATGCTTTGTAAACCTTTACAGTGGTCCATTATCATTGTCACTGTTGTTTTATCATTAAATGATATGTAAAAACATGTAAACCATGAAATGGTTGCTGGGTGTTTGAGAAACTACGCATTCAGTGAGCAGATCAATAATTCCCTCACAGACATAAATGCACAGACAATGATTCCATTGAGATGAGTCAAGCCACATCAGTCACTTAAACAAATAAACTAATCCCAACCATTTTCTAGCAGTGCATTGAAATTCAGAAATTTTACAGTGCATACAAGCACTGATTTAGTGCTCTTTGTTATACTTCGTGCAGCAACTGAATAAGTGTGTATGAGACTTTAGTTTGACAGAAAAAGTAGTGCTTATGAAAGACCTGAAGTCATACTTTTTTTTGCATGATAATAATAACAGAAATATCACATGTAATGCTTTGTTCAGACAGTGACCCAAATTTTTCCCCATATGTTTCCTGTATCTGACATTTTCAGGACAGTCTGAACAGCTAAATTCAGATACTGTTCGGTTCTGAATAGGTTACATGCCAGATTTTTTGCAATGAAAAAAGCCAGGTCACATTTATCCAAGTTTTACATCATTGAATGGGGGCTAGACAATGGATTTCTGGCTAGGTCAGGAAGTTTAACAAAAATCATGTCTAAAAACCGAGCTGAAAGCAGTCGGTGGAAGTAACAGTAACAGAACTAACAGAGAAACAGAACTAATAAATATTTCCTTTTCTTCTTATATGATTTGATTGAAATGAGGATGGCTCCTATAGGAAATTAAGTGAAGTAAAGTCATACAACCACCTCGAATATCATTCTTATCCATATTTACTTTCGCTTTAATCAATGCCACTTTTTGCACATGTGTGCCCCCCAGAAAGCTGGAATGCGTTCATACACAGGACGGATACAAGTCGCATAATGCACACACAAAAAAAAATTACAAGCTACATACAAACTTCAGCCCAAAGTTACACAAATGGAATTTTTTTCTTGATAGACCGGTTTTTCCCTATTTTGTACTGTCATGTTTGTATGGTCCGGGGAGGGTTCAATTTTGCTGCATGTGACAATGTAGTGACCAATAAGGGCCTTCATTCATTCATGTTTTATTCCTTTACACTTTTACTGTTGATTGATTTCTTTATTGGTGATTATTGTCACAGACTTCCAGGAACAATCAGAAAACATTAAAAAAAACTGCCTTCAACAATCAAAGGCTTCTCAAAGCAACCATGAAGCATATTAGCCATTGAGAGAAAACAAAATTTCTGTACCAGTTTTAGGGTCAACTGTGAAGAAAGGCTGTCCTTGAAGAATGCTGTAGACAATCTTGGCACTATTTCCGTAGGTGGGATCATCAGCATCAGTGGCAGTGATCTGGAATACTGATGTTCCTTTGTGAACACAAGAAATGTGTTTAGTTTAAACTGTTTAGATTAATCACAGACTCAGATTAGCATCCATTATAACTAATGAATGGGACAAACAGATTCTAATAGTAACAGAGAGCAAGCTTGAAAACTGCTTGTAAATCCAAGTGATTCATCTCTTGGATCCTTGACCTGTCGCGGGCTGAATTCACTGACCATGAGGATCCCTTTTACAAGCTTTAAAGCCTGTAATGCTATTATAAACTCTGGAGACGATAACGCTGCCAGACCAAGAAACATTCAGAGTAAAAAAAAAAAAAAAAAAAGAACACAAACACTTGTCAATAGGGACTAGAAAAGGGCAGACATCATCAAATGTCTTATATGGTTCTATCAATGTGACAAGTGATCACTTTATCTCACTTGTGAAACTGGAGTCAGGGAGCTTACCAGTTTAATGATTTTTGTTAAAAAAAGTATATCTATTAGGAAGTGGACTGAAGCTAAAGACCCCCTTCCCTCGAAAAGTGTGGTAGAAAAGGAGTGGTGGAGGGTTTTGCTGTAGATAGCCAGAGGTACTGAGCGATCTGATGATTTATAAAGGAAGATCAACCAGAGTTAATTGATCAGTTGTCTGCATGTGATGCCCCTGAAATTTGTTGTTAACATCTTTTAGGCTTATCACATTTTGTTTATAATGGAGAAAATACAGAAAAAGTACAAAGCTACCCAGAATTATTTTTTGTTATTTTTATTATCACAGAATAATTGTGTTGACTTTAAATGTAGGCCTCTGTTTATAGTATATTCTGAAGCTCTTTCTGTTAAAATGGCACAAGAACAACGTCCATCTGGATCTATCAAAATAAAATTATCTCAACTCTGAAAAGTACAAGCTGCCTTGTTTTTGTCAGCTATGTAAATAGCTCAACTTCAACTGAAAATCATGAACTCCAAGGCCAAAAGTGTAGAAGAAACCTCCAGCCTGGGCTTGCTGTGCCTCGAGGGGCACATTGTTTCGACAGCTTATTAAGAACGATAATTTCACAGCTCTTTGGCTTTACTCCAGCCAATTGATTCGGATAGGAAGGAAGAACTTTGTGGACAATTAGCACTTTCCTGACACTTCAATTGCTGCAGGCTTGATGTGCCTTGCTATTGATGTAGGTTACAAACTCTGCATGTGGATTACTCCTGTTTCAATGTTGAAAGCTTAGATCTATAAAACATTGACCTTTCAATTAAGGATATGTGTGTAAAAAAGGCAAATAAACATCTCTTTTTTTGTGCAAAGCTACACTGCTTTGGAAAAGTTTTAAACAAGCTATAGGCCACTTTCTTCATCTTAGAAATTTCTTCTTTTTTTACAGCATAAACATAAATATTCTCGATCTATAATATGTCGAACTATAACTAAAACTTTACTATTTTCAACCACATCCTGCTTAAAGGATGAGGGGAGCTCTTGCTTGACTTGATGTTTGCTGTGAAACTGAAACTGATGAAGCAGCTAATCAAGGTGTTGATCTACTGACAAATATCTGTTGTTCCTCCAACACAGAATCCAAAGAGAACAACTGTGGACTTACCAATGTCTGCCATCTCAGGCACAGAGGCAGAAAAGGATCCGTTTGGGAATTTGGGGGCATTGTCATTCACATCCTGGACCTTGATGATGAATTCAGACTCAGGTTCCACTACTCTGTTGGTGAAACGGTCAACAGCACGAGCATGGAGCACATAATGACTCTTCTTTTCTCTGTCCAGGTTTTTAGTTGCATGAATATCTCCCGTTAGCTTGTTGATTGTGAATATGGTTCCAGCACCTTCTCCAGAGAGTAGATATTGCACAGAGCCATCACCTTTGTCAGAGTTTGAGTGTAACTGAGAATGAAAAAAGAAATGGGTGTTAAATGATAGATCCATCTATCCATGTTAAAATAAAGCACTATTAAAAAAAAAAAACTTTTTAGACATCCACACAATGTAAGTGTAGAACTGAAAACACACTTTTTTTTATTTACTTAGAGACTTTGAATCATTTTGTACATGTACTCCAAAAACACTTAGCCCTGACTCCAAAAAAATCAAATGTGGGGAGGTGTCTTGTTCAAAGTTCTTTTCATTCCATCTTGTGCTTACCAATCTTAAAGTAAATTATGTGTTATCAGAACAAATAAATATGTCATATAATTTAATGACAGAGATATTACATGTAACATCATATGTTCATGCAAACCTGACCCTGTGACCCTGGGGGTGTGTCTGCAGAGCAAGTAACAGAATGCAGTTGGTTTACATCTAAATTCATACTTCTATATTGATGTTGTGTTTGTAGAGGAAATTACTTGCTTTTTGAAATTTTAAATAATCAAATATCTGAATAAACCAAAAATAATTATATCACCAGAACATAAACAACAACACATTTAAATGAAATGAAGTAGACCTGAGACTTAAGTCATTTTGAGAAAAATATGTCATATATTTGATGAAGAACCTTCAAAGCTGAGAATTACTTGTATAAATAGTTTTAATGATTATTTACATTAAGTTCAAGGACTCCTAGTATTTAGTTTGCTATTTTAAATGATATTTTAAACTTATTTTAAACTTTGATATCTCTATTTCACAAACAATCTGGAAAGTAAATGCGAATACATCAGTAAAAGTGAAAAAGACTACTGAAAATCCTGCTTTCTTCTCCACTTGGTGTGATGTGCTGCCATGCTTTTATTTAGAGTAGTGACATTTCTTCAGAATGCATCGTACAATATCTTGCTGCAATTTGATTGGACGACAAACATCCAACTTAATGGACCGTAGGCTTTAATCGGAGTGAAAGTCCTTAGAAGCTAAAAAATTAAGCCTCCTTTGTAAAAGACCTTTAGTTAAATGGACGCTGGGTCTGAAAATTAAAAAAAGTGCTTCCAAAAACGTTAAAGTAAATTGTATTCTTCCATTATGTTACACATCACATTTAGAGATACCAATATTAAAAACTTGGGATTTAATCATTAATAAGCAATGACTTGTTTACATGTTTACCAAGCAATGACTTTAACATTAAATTAAATTAAAAACATGAAATAAATACTGACAAAGTTGTTTTTTAATATCATCTAAACTTTAAAATCTCAACACTGCTTTTCAAAAATGTTGTTCCATGTCAGCTATAGTACATTCTCTATTGTGCAGGTTTAGGTGATGCCTTTGATCGGCTTAAAAACATGAGAAACCTTTTCCATAATGAATTAAAACACTTCATAGAAGTAGACTGTTGTTTACCATTATAACACAATGTTGCCTTGGTAAAATTCAATAAAAAGGCTTTGAATCTGGTGTGTAACACATACAATCAATCTAATATCATAAATAATAGCTAATTTACTATTTCTACTTTTAAAGAAAATGTAAAAATGTAATAAGCTATTTGAATCTAACAACATTACAGATGTGTTTTAAACAAGACGTTGCCTTCCATTTCCTTCGAATAGATGTGTTTTGTTTTTAACTGACCCATATGTCAGCAAAGAAATGCGATATAAAGGATCAGCTCTGTTTATGTAAGCTATCAGCGCTAAATCAATAAATGAAACCATCTGTGGCACAAGCTTCATTACTATAACATATGCCATGGAAATGCAATTAACATGATACAAAAATGAGGGAGGACGAGAGAGAGAGAGAGAGAGAGAGAGAGAGAGAGAGAGAGAGAGAGAGAGAGAGAGAGAGAGAGAGAGAGAGAGAGAGAGAGAGAGAGAGAGGGAGGATGAGAGAGAGAATAACCCTGAAACATAGATGGCTTTGCTTCACGGTTTTATTTACTCATTTATTTATTTATTTATTCACGGTTATGAACACTGTTATAACCACTTTAACAAAACTATTAGGGCTATAAACACTGTTATAACCACTTTAACAAAACCACTATTAAAAAAAATCTGGAAACCAAAAAAGTTAAAAGTACTTTCACAACAGAGAAAATACTCAACAGCATAGAGAATTTTTGAGCAGTGATAGAAAAGGCTTTATCCCAAAGTCCATCATCAATGCAAGATCTTGGTGAAAAGTTAATGTCACATTGGGAAATAAACATTGTGACATTGTAGATGTTTATTGGAACAATGTCACAGTGAATGAGTGCTGAAATCAAAGCTGAAGGCAATCCAATGAAATATTAGAGTGTATGACCTTTTTTTGGAGGCAGATTTTATTTGGCCAAGCAGTGTACTTGGCATGTTGTTCGGCTGCAAGCAGCTTTCTTTTTCCCTCTGTGTTCCCATAATTCTTGGCAGACTGTGCAATCCCACTGCAGTGAGCAATTAGTCAGAATGACGTTCACCTTCCAAACCTTTTCCCCCTGGCTAAAAGGGACATTCACCTTCACAGATATAGAATAATGCTGGCAGGCCAGAAAACACAGCACTTGTAAGGCCCATTTCATTATCTAGACCTCGGAGTATTCGCCTGCTTATGGCGGTCTGAAGACACTGGATTGAACAAGACTAAATATGCACTTTCATGTCATTCTTAAAGGTGAAAGTGAAGCTTGAGTGAGAACGAGGTGAAGCTGATTCTGACTCGGTATGGATGCTTATGTCTGTCTGATTCCACCCGCAGCGTGTCCTCCTGTTCACCCGCACGATGCTGTGGTATAAAACATTGAAACTGCCTCCTACGTTGTTGCACTTCAAAAAAGTGACCACTGTCTTTCTGTCGAATGCTTATTTTTGTCTTTAAATAATACCTTTGTTTGCTAAACATTTTAGTTATTCCTTTGTTCAATAACTCAACTATAAATTTAACTGCAAATTTAATACTTCATTTAAAAAAATAACTATTCAGGACCTTCTCCGCATTTTGCCTTTTCTGAATGGCCATGTCAGGTTTCTCAGAGAGTAAATCAGTCACATTTAATTAGGAAGTGAATTAATGAATGACTCAATAACTTAGATGTGTGAACAAAACTCTGAAAAAGCCTTGATCGTAGATTTATATATTTATCATTGTTATTCAAAGAGCAGCACACTAAAAGGCATACTCTATTAAAAATAGAAGAGGCACATTGGCTTGAGGTAATGTGGAAGCTGACTGGGTAAAAACAGAAGACAAGATGATTGGAGACAGATGAGTGGGTGATGGAATTCACAAACGCATTCTGTAGAGGGACTGGCATTTTACCCCGATAAGACATTTGGACACAACCGAGGTCTTTAAAAATTCCTGGACAAGTCCCAAGTCTTAGCACAGCCTGTTATGAATTTAAAATCCACCAAATGTGATTAAAAGGATTGTGAATGAAAGCAAACACTTGAGCACAATCAAAAGTAATTATTCATTCAAAACCAGTAGAATGTGTTGTGAATCATGCAGGCAGAGCACTATTTCAGCTATAAAGGAACTCTTCTATCAGAGGCTTTCAAAATGCAAAACCTTAATTCTAGGACTCAAAAACCTTAATTAGTTTTATTTTGAAATAGAAATATTTCAAGCAAGAGAGCTTACAAAAAAGATTTCAGTGTCATTTGGCAACACACATTCCGTGCTTTATTAGATAATGTTATTTCTGATGAGAATCAAAAAAAATCAGGCAGTATTTTCCCAAAAAAGAGGATCATAGGACATGTTTTAAGTGTTTTTTTTTTCTTTTTTGAGTGCTGCTGCTCATCTATAAATCATAAAACAGCTCAGCACCAAAGTACATAACAGATATGCTTACTGTATACAAACCAAACAAAGCTTTTAGAACATTAGGTTCCAAACAGTTAGAACTACCACGAGTTCACTCCAAATAGGGAGAGTCGAACAGCTGGATCGAACTTCTAGAAGAGATTAGAGGAGATACAACTTTAGTCATATTTAATTCCAGACTAAAAACTCACATGTTTAAATGTTTGTCTACAGACTGAGCACTGCTGTCCGAACAGCACTGCACCTATTCACTTCTGTTTATCTTTTATTCTATGAATTTTAATGTGCATAATGTGTTATCCCTTTATTTTATCTCTGATCTGTTTTTATTGTATCTGTTTTTTTTCTGTAAAGCACTTTGAATTGCCATTGAGTATAAAAATGTGTAATATAAATCAAATTACCTTGCCATGTTTTTCACACTGGGTAAAAATCTGGATGCACTGGATACCTTGCAGATTTATGTTCATACTCTAACTTCTGTTCTATTCCTGGGATCACTAACAAATCACAACAGTGAGTATCCTCTTTTGAGACATGTGTCCTGTACTTGAGGACTTGAACCATTTCCCAAACCACCGAAGCCTGCACTCTCAGAAACAGGTCTTAGAAATTCACACTCACACATAAATATAGGAACCGTTCCAGAAACTAAGTATGCTTGTAAATAGCTTCGAGATATCCCAGTGTGTAAGAGTGCCTTTTCAACTTTTTCTTTTTTTCTTTCCAAGATAATTGTTTCAAGGATAATTTAACCCTGAAACCTTTGTTTTTGAGATTTTTTTCTAGCTCGAATAAAAAAAGTTACTTGATGAACAAAGAACTACTGTTTATTAAACTATTGGTATTGTACTTTTTTAAAATTTCGTGTGTTTTTTTTTCTATCACCCCACTATTTATTACCTCAAATCTTTACAGTGTCTTACACTCAGGAAGATGCATACATTCTATTAACTAAAGAGTGAGCACAAGTAAATGAGACTTTGAAGCAACAATACTCTTGTTGACAATTTGTTGTCAAAACAAGACTCTCATTAGAGGTGTCTCGACTCAACCGACCTCATTCCAACAGGTGTTGTAATATTCATAAGAACATCTGCATTACAAATATGTGAAAAAAGTGAATATGAGAAACTGTTCTCTCTGCAGACATAGGTATGATGCAGGGTGTGCTGTTCTTGAGACGATGGGTTGCCTTATGCAGAGGGCTTGATAAACTGCCCACGCTACTAGAAGGAAAGGACTGATTAAATCAGGGCTCAGCCTTCACCGCTAAGCACAAATTAAAGCCGGCGTGCTGATGGAAAGGTCAATTTTACACCGCACCAAGAGCCCTTCATGTCAGAATAAGGAAGTATGCATGGGCGGCACTGAGTTTGGTAATTTGCCATTAGCGAGAATGAGGTGAGCGGTTATAATGTAATCCTCCATCTAGAAAGCTGCGGTGACAGTCACTCATCAACCAAACTGATCTCAATCTGCCTCCCTTTACTCCAAATTCGGCCGATGTGACCCTCTCTATTAATCAAACATTCCCAATGATGGGGAGAACAGAAAAACTATTTTAAAAGAGAAATAAGGACTTACAAAGGGAGCTGCAGGAGTAAGTGTGTAAATAAATGAATTTAACAAGTGAAAATGTAACATATGTATCACAGAAATCACCAAAATACAAATAAAAACCTAAACAAATGACATTGGCTTTTGGTCATCAACAAAGTTATAAAATATAAAATAAGAATTCTTTCCTTAAAATATATTATTTAATTATCTATTTTTGTGGAAGCTTATACAACTATCAGATTTTGAATTGTGTTGATTTGAACGATTGTCAAAAGTTAATTAATAAAACTGAATATTAAATGGCATTCAAACATGTTTTGAACTTCATCTTTCTAATTGGAATCAGGTTTTTTAACTTGAATGTTGTACATCTGAAATTTAAGAAAACTTCTTTTTTTCAAAGGCAGAATTATTCATAAATATACATATTTTTAGGTATGAGTTTTATGTTCTGAATTCCTATACTACAGATATGCATTTTGTAAAAATAGAACTTCAAACTTTTACTTATTTGACTAAGATTTTCAAAACAACAAATTGAATATTCAAAAAAAATTTGATTTATGACAGTAAAGTAGCTGAGTCTTCCTCATTTTCACTTAATAGTGAAATTCCCCATTAGTTTCTTCTTCTGTAACTCAAAGCAGACATTTAGCAGGATGTTCTCTCAGCCTGTCACTATTAAAACAGTTAAAGTATCCACTCTTTTCTAAACTTTACAAGAACAACCTCAATGATTATTAAAAACTACAAAGCATGTCTTGTGACATTTTTAGCTGGCATTTAACAACTCAATGAAAATACTATGAGATTGAAAAATAATGTGTAGGGAGTGGATTACTCTACTAGGGAGTGGAAAGATTGATGCCATGGATGTTGAGAATCTGTCAAGAAGAAAAATGCTCAACAACAGATGATGACATCACATGTCAGTATTTACCAAGTACTTAAACATGCTTCTTTCCAAACCTTATTAAAATAAACATAGACAGTTATTATTATGTATTAAACACTTTATTAAACGTTATTATGTTCAAAAATGGGAAGTAAACATATATTTGCACTGCATATAAGTTCTCAAGAAGATAAGACATGTAAATTAGTTTGCCTGTCCTGGGGGTCTACAAGCTCATAATTATAGCCTGAACTCTGAACCTGTGAGGTGTGTTTACAATGAGATTTGAATGAGAGGTTGAAGAGGAGATATTAGGATTTTCTTTGCTTACTGGCAACCTGAATATAGTCCTCCGAACAAAGCATTTGAAATCCTTTGCTTTACGTTAACCACAAAGAAATAACTTCTCAATAATTTTCACATAACTTTTGGTGTGGAGTATGATTACATTGAAGCACTTCTATCCCGAGGCTGTCAACAGACAACAAATTGCAAATTTCTTACTAAGAGCTGTGTTCTAGATGTTTCAAGTAACCCATAAAACTTTGTCCCAATGAAATGAGATGCTTGAGGACAGGCTGAGTTTAGTAGAACAGGTCTGTCTGGACCCTAAAACCTCTTTTTGTCTGCTTGGTGAAGTGGAGAGACGAAAAGGTGATGGTCTGGAGGGACTGGACAGGGGAAGGTGTGAAGAAAAAATGAGTGGAGAAGAGCTAATACATGAGCCTACAGAGAGACTCAACCCACTTCTGTCAGTCCTGTTTAAGTAGGCCTGAGAGAAAATATTCAGCTAACTCAAATACTTCATAGATCGGGCAGCGCAGTGGATGATTGATTGGTACCCATGTGAGCTGAAACAAAGTCTTTATTTCACAATGTTTTTTAACTCAATAGAATCAAAACTGTTATTTCAGTGAAGACATATTGTCAACGGGAATCATGGTGGCGAAGTGGTTAGCAAGAGATTGCTGGTTCGAGCCTTGGCTGGGTCAGTTGGCATTTCTATGTGAAGTTGGCATGTTCTTCCTGTGTTTGCGTGGGTTTCATCTGAGTGCTCCGGTTTCCCCCACAAGGCCAAAGACATGCGGTACAGGTGATTTGGGTGAGCTGAATTGTCCCTAGTGTGTGAGTGTGAAAGAGTGTGCATGACAGTTTCCCAGTGATGCTGGATATCACATGCTGGATGAGTGGTGACCCCAGATAAAGGGACTAAGCCAAAAAAAAAATGAATGGATGGATGGAAATATTTTCAATGCTTTTCAATATTTGATTCTTTTCTCAAAACAAAAATACAAGAACAATTTGCAAATATGTTTTTTTGTTTCACCTTTACTCATACTATGAGTTTTTAATGATGTCTTGCAAGTGGTATTGTGAAAGAAGAGGTTACTCAATTAGTTAACTAAATAAGTTTGTAACGAGTTTATTATTCGGTATAATTAGTAAATTCATCAGTTTCACGTTAATCCAGTACTAATGTCGTTTATAAGCTCAATCTTCCCAAATATGAATTGAATGTTTGACCTAACTGTCCCGCCTCAGCCCTTCTCCACTATTCTGGATGCACTGTTTCCAGGTTTAGGTTGTTCCTTAGACATTAATATAGCTTCATTAACAACCAATAAGACTATTATAAGTTTTGTACATGAACAAAAAAGGGAAATTTTTTTATCCCACTCCGGCCTTACACATACACCTACTTGTAAGAACATGGAGCAGATGAGCACGGACAAATGTGTTCAGCAGGTAAAAGCTGCAGGCATATTTTACAGGTATGTTACAAGTCTGTTTAAAAACTGTTTTATACCTAGTTACTTTTAAGATAATGCTTCCAGCAGCGACAGTAATATCTTTCTCCCCATCCACATGGTAGAATACACATGGAAGATTTAATGAAGCAGCCTGTCCACACACACACGCACGCACGCACACACACACACACACACACACACATAGACCACCTACGCATGGACGCACATGTGCACAAGGGTTCCTGAGGGATGTAGGTGTAGACAATTGACTGCTACTCAGTTATTTCTTCATAAACTCTGCTATCTTCACTTTAACCTTCACCTCACTGAGCCAATGTCAAAAGCTGTCACTGTCACGCTGTATTATTCCAACTCAGGAAACAGTGCGGTTTCATCTGTGCTGACAGAGTTGGCAGTAAAGAATGGACAAATAATTGATAGAACCTCGGCAGAGGGTTACAACAGCAGCGTGATCACTGGACCAAAAGTAAGAAAGAAATACACATAGCAGACAAAAAAAATCCCTATACGTTCCGATTTATAGTTTAGAGCTAAACTACTGAAAGTAAAACACTAAGCTACAAAAACACACCTGATGTCTATTTCCACACTAAGACACATTCCTTTATTTTTCATGATTTAGTGTCAAAAATCTGGTCCTCTCATTACAGACAATACAAATATTGGGTTATTGCTCATTTTAGTTTCTTAGCTTTTAACAGAAAAAAACACTACATGTTGATTTTCTTATATTATCTATGCCCTTTTTTTATATAAAATGCTATATCAATCTTTTGGGTATACTGAATAAGAAATATTTATTACCAAAAAATTTAGCTAGTTTAAAGAGTTGAGTAATACTTACTACATAGCATAAATAGGAACCACAAATTTGCAAATCCACAAAACAGAGTTGATTCTAGCTGTTTTTGAAAATTCATCAAAACAACACAAAAAGCATCTGCTTTTGCAAGTACAGTGAAAATATTGTTTTTAATTGCATGAAAATGCTAATTGTTTTCCATGACTTTCTGGTACAAGCACCTGAGCTGCCCTTTCAGTAAAATGTAGGACTTTTTGAGAAGTGGTTTACTAATCTACTTACACTGAGATGTTTACAAAATCAGATCTTTGAGAGTTCTCCTGTTTTTAGAATGCTGTTCACATTATTTTCCCATTTCTCAGAAGACCCTGACACTTGTCAATCATTAGTGGTAGGCAGACCTGGCATGGAGAGTGGTTTGTATGTGAGTTACTATTTAATAATTTACTAAACTATACTTGATGAATTTAAACAATTTCAATATAAGTGACTTCAGACAGTTCATCCATACTTTTACGTGTAAACATAATGTTGAGTTTCATAATAGCTGTCCTTTAAATTTTTAGATCAATATTAATCAACCATTAGCTGGGTTAAGTGACAGAGATGAGTGGTTGAGTTATTAAAGTACAGATTAACACGAAGACAACTTTTTAGGGAAATACATTTGTTTTTATACCCTGGCTTTGAAAGAGAGTTGGTAAAATCAGATTTCTATTTTCGACAAATATATCTTCTGAGAAAAGTGGACTTTGATACTGATCGCTCATGTCAGGCAGGCTATTTACTTTGTTCCAAGAAAATGTGATTACAGGAACACACTGACATGTAGCAATTGTATTAAAACTAACTCTGATAACAAGTGTCTTTGATTAAAATAGACCGCTTTCAAAACAAAGACACAATTGCTCAGCTTGATTCAGAGCTGTCCACTTGATTCAAGCAGCTACATGCATATTGACAAAAAAACAAGTACAAAAAGTACTCTTACCTTCCCCACAAATTGAGCATCTGGGCCAATGTGCTCTTCTAAAACAAAGAACTGATTCCAGATCCAGCCTCGCTTGGGCAGATGATGGTGGTCTTTGTTGCTATCTGCCAGTTTAGTTCGGTTGGGGGTGAGTGTTGAGTTTGATGGAGAAGGGATCCCATAGCTCATCTGGAGCATGCACAGGCACAGCAGCAGAGGGGAGAGGCAGAAAGGGCTGCTGGCTGCTCTCATGATAAAGAGTCGCAATGTTTAAACTCCCGCTCATCCAGAGGTCTTTCTCCTGGGTTGGGCGGCTTTAGATGCCAATCTAATCATTTTGCAAGAAAGCCATCGTTTAGAATCCTGTTGTTGCAGAGTTCCAGCAGTCGACACTCACATTTTGGGCTCGAAGCAAGATGTGATGATTCACAGGGGAGCTGCTGTCCACTGAAGACTCGCTGGAGGTGATGGAACATTCCCACCAAACATCTATAAGAGAGAATAAAAATGGATGCTGTTTTTGGTGGGTTCGAAGTGAAACATGTTTAATTCCATGAAACATTCTACAGATTAGCTGTTGCTAAAGAAGACAAGATTCTGAATTCAACCCCAACGTGGTAGTGATCTTCTAATATAATGAGGGGTGAGTTGAACAACTGTTTGAAGATCAATAGTGTGAAATTCCTTACACTGGTTACATAGAAAAAGAAGCAGAGAGCTCCGAACTCTTCAGCATCTCTGTCAGTTCACATTCATCACTAGAGCAGAAACTCCCTCATACTCATCATTCCTCGACAGAATGAGAGATACTGACACAGAAGAATGAAATACCTTGTGCTTTAGGGTTAGTCTTTCTTGAAACTAATGGAAACTGCACTGTTGGAATTCTAAAAAAAGCAAACAACAAATAAACAGACAACGGTGAGAAAGCTGCAGGGTGCGGGCATATTCTGTCACCTTGGTTACATCTGTACATTTCCTTTCTAGGATGTGTTTGCAATAGTGACAGTAATGCTGAAGCCACGTCCCAGGGGTCTAACATTATATGCCTAGATGAATATTTCATGGAGCAGTACCAACTGACAGTAGGATTTCTTAGCAATTCAGGTGTTTTGTTTTTCAAAATTGACAGTAAAAGATCAACTACAAAAACTTATCGCTTTACAAACTGCAAACTTGAGAATAATATATAGTTCCCAAAAATATAAAGAAACCAGTGTATACAAGGTGATTAAAAAGAGTGTGTGTACCTCAAGATTGTGTCAAGAAACAATTTTCATTAACGTTTTTGAGCAAAAAAAAAAGAGTCAGAAAATCAGCAATACTGTTTCTGTTTTAGATCTGCGTTTCAGATTGTTTTACATTTGAAGAATAAATACTACTGTATTTTGATTAAAATCCCAAGGTATGACAGTTGTTTGACATTCTGGCATACAAATCGTAGAGCTCTTGTCTTGCCTGAATGTTCTTATTCTTCTCTAATCACAGCAGAGTGACAAGTATAGTGTTTTTAAAGCTTTTTTTACAATCATGCTGTATTTTTTGTGTAATTTTATTTTAACCAAAAACAACTGGAAATACACTTTTTTTTCACTTGTAACTTTATCCATTGGTATTCTAAAAATATTCTAAAAAAAAGATTAAAAAGGATACAAACAAACTGCTATCACAGAAATATTGATCAGTTGAAGCAAGCTTTAAAGCTTACTTACAATGAAACACTACCAAATAGTCCAACAAGTGTAGTTATTTTAAGAAACACCATCAAATGTTGACTTTGAACCAGTGGTGAGCCAAACTAAATCATTCGTATACATCATGTTACTAACCATTAAAAAGAAAAAAGAAAAAAAACTGGCCACAACAGAAAAAAACAAGATTTTTTAACATAAACATGGCACCAAAAAATAAGCTCTGTTCTGTTGTCATTTATTTTTAGGAAGTTCACAGCAAGCGAATTTTTCTTGTCATTTAAACAGGGCCATCAATTTTTAGTGGCATGAGAGTTAGGGTTAAGTTGCAAATATATGCATACACCATCTGCATAGCAGTGAAAATAAAGTCTGTCGTGCCTTTAATTGTTACATGATATTAACATAAAAAAGCAGAATAGCATGGGGCTAAGATAGAACTCAGTGGGACGCCGCCATCTAAAGGTTAGTAGTCAGGTTAGAGGAAACAGTAAACATTTAAACAATATTCATAGTGAACAGCTGGAAGATATTCTGTTCTACGGTAAATGGGTTTAGTTTTAGATGTCTGCTCTACAGTTATTAATAAATCAGCCTGTTTTGGACATTAATTTTTGACTGATTTGAGTTTAGGTCTCAAAATAAACAACACAGACACAAAACAGATGTGAATCTAGATTCCCCTGTGTGGTGAGGCATAACTGGTATGAACCTGCTTGACGGAACACAGCTTGATGCAATTCTGGGCACTCGTCTAGACGAGAATTACCAGACTCCTGGCTTCAAGTTGCTAGAGCCAGTGAGGTTATTGGGAATTCTCACGAGCTGTTTTAGAAAATAAAATGTCCTTCTCAACTTTATCCGCAAAGAATAGAACAAAAACTGGTTATCATGGGTGGATACTAAGTTTCAAATCAATAAAAAAATATTGGTGACAAGATTCCTTTTTCACAGTGATTACACATTTGTTACCCAAATAAAATTCCTTACAGATAAAAAGAATTCTAAAGAAAATATAACTTTAAAAAGGTACAATATGTCTGCTCTTTTAAACTAAAGAAAAACAACTGCTTATTTGTTTCAGACCATTTTAATAAAGGAGAGGCCAGAGTCTAGATCTAAAAGGAAATGAATATGCTAGCTTCCCATTCAGAATAATGTCCATCTGCTCAATCAGAAATGTAATTTATTTGGTCTTGGTGAAGATTTTTCAGAGGGAAGGAGGAGGGAGAGCAAAGCCTTTACTCGCTCTTTCAATCTTATTGTGTTGCCTTGAAAAGAAATTGCTTTTTGAGTGCGTTTGGACTAATACTCTGCGACATTGCACTTTCCATGCACTGTGTTCAAATGATTCATGTTAAAACAGAGATATAATTTCAGTTGCCAAACCAGCATCCTACTAATTTGTTTTTGGAAACCTATTTTGCTCGACCTACTTTGAACTTTTAGTGTGACTTGTTTAAATTTAAAGCTTTTAAAGTAGATTTTTCATCATGTCTACCTCCTGGTGAACATTATGCAGACTTCAGAAAGGCTTTGGCATAGATGATGTTCATTTGCCAACTTTAACAAGAATCCTCATGATTTCAAAAGGTGGACTGTTGGTGCCTTGAGCATAAAAAGGTGTTGCACATGTGAAATAACACACAGCACCTGAAACAACTGGAGGCAATGATAAGTCAACATGCGCCCTTGTTCCGCACTTCAAGAGCAAAAGAGTCTCGACTGATTTACCCAGGTTTCCTGAGGTCTTCAAAACAAATTTGCAATACTGATTAGAATCCAGTGCAGCTAATTAGGATGCTAATTGGAATGGAGTAGAGCACGAATGGAACAGTGGCTGAGAGGCGTCTTCACACAATGACATTTTCCCCTGATTGTTCCTGTTGGCTCTTCTGGCCAACTTGTCTCTTTAAAACATTTTTTGTACGAGCAACTTTAACCCTTGTGTGGTGTTCATATTATTGTTACTCAGGCAGTGTTTGAGTAACCCTTGTCTGTTGTTCATATTATTGTTACTCAGGCAGTGTTTGAGTAACCCTTGTCTGTTGTTCATATTATTGTTACTCAGGCAGTGTTTGAGTAACCCTTGTCTGGTGTTCATAATATTGTTTCTCAGGTGGTGTTTGTGGGTCTCGTGGACCCATTGCCTTTTGCGGATTTTAATTCACCCAATCAAGACATTTTATGTTAAAAACTTAAACAATATTTCCTTTAGCCAAGAAACAAGTTATATAAACACAAATATACTTTATTTATTGTTCTTTAACCTGATTTTTTCACGTTTACAATTTGAACCATGTGTGGTGTTCTCATTATTGTTACTTTGGCAGGGTTGGTGGCTCTACTTGACCCATTGCATTTTGGCACTTTTAATTCACACAATCAAATAATTTTATTCTAAAATGTAAAATGTTATGTTTATGTGTGATTTATGTTTGTGTGGGAAGAGATAATTAAGGTAAAGAATCTACCATTTTCACACTTGAACATGCTTCGGGTCCAGTAGACCCGAACACCTTGTGTGTAATATAAATGTGTAGGGGGCGTACGTGTGGGGTCATAAAAAATCTGTTAAGATATATGTTTTTCACACGAAATGAGCCAAGCCCAGTCAATTTCAGCTTCAAATAATAAATGCTTGTTTAATTTTTCTTTTGATGAAAACTTAATGATGAACACCATGCAATTAGCAAAAGTCCGCTCTTTTTGAATATCTTCTGATTTGTGACACAGATTTGAAGAAACTGGTCAGGTATGGTATAGTGAAAGATGTTTTAAAATGTGATTTTGTCTTTCTAAATCGGTATACCAATTAACTCATACAACTCTGAAAAAATAAGCATTTATTATAAAAAAAAAAAAGATCTGAAAGTTCTAAGACCCAATTAGTTTCTCTTTAAGTGCATCAAACCTAACGATGTAACCTAAAAGTCATGCATATCAACAAGTCATATACATTTTAAAAGTCAAATATAAATAACAATATGCAATGCCCCTGAATCTACAATATTTATTTTTAAACCAACATTTTTATATAAATATAAGCATTTACACTAAAAATGAAACACTTTTCTCCAGATGTTCCAAAATACAATTTGTTTCTTCCTAAGTGCATCAAACCTAAACATTTAGCCTAACACTTAAATAGTCTGGCACTCTTGATATGTTTTTTATTTATTTATTTTTTCAATAGTTTTTAAAATTAGTTTCCCCCAAAAATCACAATTTTAGTATAACATGAACATTTACAAAAGTAACAGTATTTAGTGCACCTGAATCAACAATATTTAAATATTAAATATTCTCCCAAAAAAACATTTAGACTAATTTTTTTAAAAACTTGCCTCAGTTTCAAAGTTTCAAAAACCATGTTGTTTCTGCTTATGCGCATCAAACTTAACCAGTTAACCTAAAAGTCATATACACGTAAACAGTTTGGCCCACTTGGTATGTTTTTTACAATATTAAATAAAAATATTATTATATACTATATAATAAATTGAATAATTATCATTTAAATTATTTTAATGTATAATGCCATTTAAATTATTGCAAAATTAATGACTCAGTTTGCATTACTTCTGAAATTCTGTGATAAAACTGGGTCTAAATCATGCTCTGTAGATCCCAGAAAGAGTAAGCTACAAGCTACAAACCCCCTATATTAATAGTTTACGGCCTTGAAACTTACATGTACACCAATTTCTTGCCACTAGAGGTCACATTTCCATGAAAGGCAATCAGAATTTACTTGCCCAAGAACATGCCACATGGCCATGATGATGACACAAAGGTTGCATTATGCAAGAGACAAAATTCAACAAACTGTTTATTTGACTTATGGGAATTTTGACTTATGGAAAGTATTGGACATATGATGAGTACAAAACGATCTCTTAACAGCACAGGGCATCAACTAAATGTCAATTAACTACTGAACCAAAATACATAACTATGCTGCAGTATGTCGTGTCCAAATTGATATTTTGTCTATGGGTCTAACACTATTTACAAACGAGTCTTACTCAAGTCTAATTGTCAAATCTAAATAAATATGTGTATCTAGCGTACAAAAACTAATGTCATGTGTCACTTCACCTCTACCAAACCCCAGTCTCAGGCTTTCATGTTGTTTTCAACCCACACATCTAACAAAACCTTCAAGATAAGCAGCAGTAGCATTTCCCAGGTGTAGTTGATTCAGTTCAATTTCCCCTCATCTTCTTTTCATATCTTATTCATTTCTCTGCACTAAGTTACAGTTCTTTTTATGGCACCTAAAGTGGTTCGTAACCTCAATTTTTAGCTACAGTTAAACTGGATGCAGTGGCATGAGGAGCAGGTGATGCTGAGACTTATTGCCTTCATGCCCGAGGATTAGGGGTATCAAGGGAGGGACTCCAGAGAGCCACGGATGTGTGTTTGTCACCCTGGGTTCTCCACTGCATGAGCCATTACCCCAAGCACATCAGAACCGTTCCTAGCATCAGACACAAGCAAGTCCAAACACTCATTCATTAGCAAATAATTTATCTGAAATGCCTTACCGTATATTTCTTAAGATTTTTTTTCTATGTCCAATATTCAAGCATTCGAAAAGGTTTATTGTTAAATTGTACATAAAGATGCATCTGGTACAAAATTATGATTCAGGTCCTGCTATAAGCCAAATATAATAATAAATAAACAAAATGATCGATTTATCGAAGCTTAACAACTAAGCTTTAGAATTGAGTGTTAAACAATTTTTTATCTCCTTGCATTCAGACTTTATACAAACCCATATTTAAAAGTGAGCTTTGAATCTGTGAAAACGATGCCAAAAATAAGCTAAATAGATGCATGTTGCAATTCAAAACCCTCAAAAATTCTGACTTAAAGGCTTTCCAGAGCTTCCCATGCGATGTTGTTTGTGCATGCTGGAAAGTGAGATGGACCTTTGAAGAATTGCATGCAGACACAATAAAGTGCTGCTGGAGTACAGAAAGAGCCGCGGATCAATGGTCAGACACTGCCTTGCCTCCATTGTCCCGCTGCTCTGTTTAGACAGCAACCACATGCACCCGAGAACAACTCCCTGACTTTCCCTAAACACAGCATCAACACAAACCAAACAAACAGAGGCAGCACTCCAGCTCAGTCAGCAGATGAGTGAAGAGAATAAATCCAGATAAATGCCTCATTCTTACCTTTTCAATCTCTCCTTGAGGCATGACAGTGTTTTGGATTATAAAACCCCAGCATAACTCCACATTTTTTCTTCACACAGAGAGTAATGTGTGTAGCAGCTCATTCCGGTACAGAGCAGAACCTCTGTTACTCCCAAATCTGCCAGCCTGCTGCAGCTCTAGAGTAGCACTCTGATTGGCTGCCTGTGCGCACTGTCATATCCACACCCGCACACATTCAGTGTGAGAAAGAGAGTGTGTGTCGGCTCTGCTTTTCCCCCGCTCACATTTCCTATCGGTTGGCTCACTCTCTCTTTCTCTCTTTTACATCTTTGCCTCTTGCTTGCTCACTTTATCTTTCAGTCTGTCTCCCTCCCATCCTCCTCCCTCCCCACTGGTGAGTATAGAAGCCTGTGTTTGGTTTAAGGCAATAGCGTGGCTCCAGAAGGAAGCGTAATTAATAATATAGGGAGATGTAAGAGAGATTTGAAGTATGTGGTGCCCCTCAAGAGTACTTTTTTTCCTGATGAACGCTAACCTGTCAGCTCATGACATAACAGAGGGATTTGGGTACCGTGTGCCTGCTCTAAGGAAAAAGTAAAATGAAAATGTGATAAAACAAAGGCCTTGAGGGAGAAGACGAAGAAGCTTTGTGTTCTTCAGCTTCGACTCATCAAACTCTGAGCGCGCTTTCACAGACCATCCATCATTTACCTCCAGGTCTCCCTCCCTTTTTCAGTCTGTGCACAAGTGATTTATTGTTGCAACATTTTTATTTATATTTTGATATTTTGTGCTTAAAACCTATTTTGAATGTGGGCTTAGGGAAGGGGTATGCTAATTCTAAGATTCACTGATGTTATTCTAGACATCAAGTGGTTTGTGTTGTGCAATTTTATATGTGAGCATATAACCACATGCAGTTTCATCCAATATACTGCTAGCATATAATCACATATTTTAAACGAATAGACAATGGTCAGAACAACATTACCTCAGTGCTGCAATTTTCAACCTACTATTTTTGAACCCCATTCAGACTCTGCGTCCTTTCCAATGGAATCGGATTTTCATCTATTATAAACTGCTTTTTGGAAGTTTCCAACAAATTCAATACATTTTCCTTTTGTGCAGTAAAATGTAAGGAAAGGTCAGTCTGTTGTAATCAATATAAATAATAATATAAATAGAAAAAGAAAATTCAAAAATAAAAAAAATCTGTTTGCACATATAGTGAAGATAAATAAAGTTTTCATAAGACCTCAATTACATCCATCAGTCTGAATAATACCTGAATAATAATGATTATACCTACAAATTACAAAACAAATGAATTATATCAACAGCTAAGCATCATATGTGCCACAGAATCATGGAACAACTAACAGCCAGGTGTCAGGTTTATGCTACAATAAACACGTACAGCAGTATAAACATAAGGTTTATGGTCTAATTTCCCATGAATAAATAAATGAACTACATGGGTGGTTGTGAAATATGCACACTGTCTGATAAGAGACTTCTTTAAGTTCTACAAGGTAATAATAAAATATAATAACAAAATACTTTGAAAGACCAGTTGTTGGCTACAAAAGCTGATTCATGAAAGTGACTAAAGAAGGAGTTTGGATTTAAATGCGAAGGCTGTGAAAGTCAGTTTTATGCAACTTAGAGGTGCCATATAATGTAAACTTGGCATTTCATTAATATTTATGAATTCCTTTCTGGTAATGCAAAACAAGAAGGTTCGTAGTGCTACCCACTGACCAATCAGATGAACTGCTAATGCAGCCCATCTCTATTCAGAAATTACTTGCTCCCTTTATACACAGACTAACATAAAAAGAGACAGGCGGAGTGTCAGTCTCAAATGAGAATCTGTCAAATAAAGCAAACTGAGAGGATTATGATCAAAGTATAGAACTGATTGATCTGTGCAAATTACACACTCAAAAAATTGTGTTATATGTCACTAAATCTAATTCTATGGCTCGAAATCATTGGGAACTACTAGGTAAACATTGGGAATTAACCACGTTTAGAACAAATGGTTCTTTACATGGAAAAAGAGGCAAATAACAGCTAAAAAAAAAGTTATTTGTACTCCAGAAGTGGTTTGTTTTTTGCTCTAAATGTCTGCACTTAAAAAATAGCAATTTGAAAGACGGTTCTGAATGGCACCAAAAAATGTTTCACTATGATTATAAGCAAAAAAAAAACACAGGTTTAGTGCTTTGTTCTGTTTTCAGAATGCATTGCAGTGAGAGGAAAACTCATTTAAAATTCTGTTTACATAGTATGATACCATCTCTCTCCGATATCTTAAAGGCCTTCTCACCTTCCAAGAAGATAAATGTTAATTAGGTTTAAGTGAAGGATTAGTTTTTTAAGCCACTTTAAGACCTGAAATACAAATCTAAGTAGATTTTCTCTAGTCGATGCTGATATTTCAAAATCTGAATTTTAAACAGATGTTATACAGCTCATGATATAAACCTATAAAATCGATACAAACATACTTCTTCTGAGATGAAACATTCACAACAATAAACATACAATCAATCTTGCCCTTTTATGCTACCACAATCCCTTCTAAAAACACCTAAAGATATCAGCAAGTATGTGAGTTGATGCACTGAGAGAAAACAAAAACCATACCTTGAGAATTGTATTCGTTCCGTCTTTTCTTTGCTGTGATTCAAGGCTGTGGAGTCAAAGCGTGTCTTGTGTGGTATTAGTTCTGCCTTTCCCTCTAACTGTGTATGGATGCTAATATGGCATAGATAAGATGTGAGTGGTTTGTCTCTCAAGTGAAATACTGTGTGGTCACAAATCAATACTGATCATCAACAAATCTTAACAATAGGTCAATTAATATGTCTGACTCTAAACCAAAGCTAACAAACAAGAGCAAAGCATGCTGCCACACTCTCCTTCTGTTGGCGTCTTAAATGGCAAAATATATTTCTAATAGAATTTTCAATTTGAGTATTGTTCTGTGATGGAGAAGTTTAGGTATAGTGTGAAAGAAAAATGGAGAATGAATATGAAAACCACTAACAGAATGGTCTATATTTCGTTTTGAAGGTCTAGGTGGCTTCTTATTTTCAAGACTGATGGACTCCCCTTTTCCATTATTCCTAAGAATATTATACACTCAAGCCTTGGCTTATTCAGTCAACCTAATGAAACAGCCGTCAAGATTCCAGTAACTCCCTTTGCTCCCTTTATCTATTCAAACATCAAGCGGAAAAACTGAACATAATATACCTTTGTGTTTGGACAATCAGCTACTGTATGAGTAACTGTGCCGCAGTGTAATGGCAGTAGAGTTAATTCATCATGGCTAAATCTAGTGACCTGATGCAGGAGTTGCTTTTATGAACAGTGAAAGCATTATTTTATTTGTATTATATTATGTTTCATTTTATGTTTCAAGCTGTAATATACTTTCTTTTTCAATATGCAGATTTAAAATTGAGTGAAGAAAAAAAAAACATGAATATGTATTACATGAAATCCATTAAACAGGTACCAAAGCTGGTTAATGACCCATGCCTTCAAGACAGTGACAAGTATCTCTTATTTATTCATTCATTTTTTTATTATTGATTGTTATGTATTTATTAAAATAAAGCTGAACAATTAAAAAAATGCTATTTGCCACAAAAAATAAACAAACACCTGTTTCTTTCCAAGGTGTGTGTGTATATATATATATATATATATATATATATATATATATATATATATATATATATATATATATATATATATATATATATATATATATATATATATACTTTTATCTGTCATCTGTTTAATAAAAAGGAAAGAGTTAGAAGGAGTTGGAAAAGATACAAAGGTTTAGTTCAGCATCTTTGAAAACAGGCAATCATCAGCTATCATCAGATCTTCCTTTACCACATTTTGGCTTTGCCTACTTTCTGAAAATGGGCTTCACTTTCATTTTTCACATCCACAAGCCTCTTTGGAGCTATCAGAGTCTTGACTCAATTTTAATCTCAGTCTGTCATGAATGCATCTTCAGGAGAGTCGCCTGGCCTTCTGACTCTAATTACTCCATTCTTTCCTATTACTCTTCTGGTATGAGGCAGCGCCACCAAGAGCTGCATAAATCACCAAACAGCCACTGAGGTTATAGACCTTTCTCTGAAGTATCGGAGTTATTTTCTACACAACCTCAACAGCGCTTTTGTCATGGTTACTTTTGAGGGGGAAGGCTGCCTTTCCACAAGCTTCAACGAGTGTTCAAACTTAACGTTAGTCAATTCCTCACATATTTTTCATATAATGATGCAGAATGAAAACTGCTAAATTGGAATAAAATGGGTAGCTGGTTTATATTTGATTTTGTGAAGTCTGTAATTTTTTTCTGCCAACTGCAGTTGTTTTCCACTAAATGTGCATATAAACATATTTCAGTCAGGTCTTTTCTGCACTGCAGTTCTTGTTTTGTCAAATCATTTCAACCTTTAAAAGGTCATTTGAACTATGTTTACTAAAGAAACAAAGGTCACAAAGACCCAAAAAAGAAAAAAAAAAAAAAACTAAAAATAGACACCTTATATCAGCACTTCTGTTTCACCTTATAACAGAACATTATTTTACATGAGAAAAAACTCTATTTTGTAACATTTAAAAGCTTGATTAGCAACCCAGTGCCTTTAAATTAAACATTGGTTTTATCACCTGAAGCTTGGGTGCCCTCTCTGTGTTTTTTCATTATGCAACCGAACTATAATTTTCAATATTTTTAAACCTTTTTTATGGCAGAAAAGCTTTAAGACTGATTAAAATTTGCAAGCTCAGCCTAAAGCTTGTGGCCAATGATAAGAAATACTTTTGGCTTTTCACAGTACTGAAAGTTTTATTCTTAACATAAAGGATTCTGACATGACAATACTTAAGTTAAACTTGGCCCTCCAGGCTTAAAAATGACTTTAGCTGAACAGATTTGACAGGAGCCTATTACCTAATCTCTTGATATGGCATCTGGGTGACAGTGTCAGAGAACATTTATCCTCTAAGCAAATCAAAAATGCAAAAACTATACTAATGCTGTAGAAAATTTGTGTTAACCATAGTGTTATCAAATACACTTCCAAAAGAGGATTAATAAAACAACTGCATATTAAAAAGGAAATACTGTATATCGTTGGTGGGTATACATTGACATTTGGAGTGTTTGATTGTGTTTGGTTAAAAGAGATGAAATCTTTAGTCAAGTTTGTTCTCTCTTTGTTTGTCATCACCATGTAGTAGCTGGATTTGCCTTAAGTAGAAATTGTTAAATTCTTCATTTACTCAGATTGAATTTTGTACCTTTCTACGTTCTTGTTTGATATACAAATTAAATATGTAATTGCTAAATGGCAGGAAATATGCTAGTTGTCAATTAATGATGCATTCCGCTATCCAAGCTATAGATAGAGATCTTGGGTTTTCATGATTAATATATATAACAGTTACAACTGTTATATTAAAATTGGTGCTGTCGATCGATTAATAACATTAACTAATTAATTTCACCAATTTTAGTATTAAAATGCGATGAATCGCAATGAAAAGACTGAAACTTTTTACATCTGTAGTTGTAAAATGTTAATGAGTAATGTAAACTGAAGACAAAGAAACTATAATTCAAAATATTATTGTTTATTGATTTTTTTTGTTTAACTTGTAACACAGATTTTGTCATGTAAGCAACATACCTGCAATAAACCATCAATATCTTCCAAATTAACTGGAAACAGGAAAAACTGAAACTGTGTTAATTGCGTTATTTTTTTTTACTCGTTATTCAATTCAAATGAATCGCATGCGTTAACGCGTTAATTTTGACAAAACTAATTAAAATATAACAGTTACAACCTTTTTTTCACATTTCTTCAAAAAAGCAGGTGATTGACTTCATTATAATATAACATATTCTGTGTGCACTGACAGACAACTGAGGCATGATGCATTTTTGTCTAGAAACATCCAAAATATCAGTATTTTCTTATGTGTAATAGCTATATTCTTCTTCTAACTGTGAGGAAGTTAACACAGTGTGAAAAGAAAAAAGCAAGACAGTGTGCAGGGTCAAAGTGTTGAAACAGACACAGAATTCATCACCACGGACAATGGTCCATTAGACAGTGAGCTAGTCAGAGGCCACTATCTTATTGACATTCAGGAAAGCATCCGGTGCTAGCACATACTGCTGATTTCTATACTGCTGTGACAAAACACAAGCTCTCCTAGACAGTCAAAACACCTCACCGAAATTGAGAAAAGCCTACCATTGAAAAAACATGATAGGCTCTCATTTCCTGCTGATCCCCATCTTGTATATTTGTATCATGACGTCTACACAAGGAAATAAGGATTTTTATCCTGATACCAACTTTCCATTTTATCCTCAGCCACAGAATAAATGCCAGATAGATCATCCTCTGCTTTCCAATGCCCATACTGGATTTTTGAGCTCTCTCATCTCATTTGTTGTTATTCTGTCTCAAACCCAATACATAAAACAGTTTATAGCTAACAAATGAGAAAGGAAATCTGTTTTGAGCTACAAAAAAAATACAATTCACTTCCTTCTTTCAGAGGAACTGAATAGCGCCATTAAGCATTTATCATATGACATACTGTATGGAGACATTTCACAAAATCCTTTTCTGGAGGCTAAAGAATAAGCTGCCAATGTGTACGTGTACAATAGGGATAAAGCAAATTCACATTTTTAGGAAATGTGCACTGAACATACCTTCAATATAGGTCAGGGACATAGTGGTTAAACTTCTGACCCCCGACGAATGAGATTTCTAGTTAGAGTCATTACTAGCCCTTATTGTGGAAATTGGAGATCGGAGTTATAAAATTGGTTTCTTCAAAGTCAAGGCATAAAGGTTTCCCCACATAGTTCAAAAACCTGGAATATTTCTCTAAGTCCCTGTCCACAGTAGCACATTGACACATGACATTCAGAATGACAAAGTTTTTATTTTATTTATTTATTTTTTTACCACAATTATTGTGATCAAATAATGTAAGTATAGTGCGATTTGCACTGTTATAATGGGTGCCAACCATTGTTAAAAAAAAACTAAAACTAAGAAGAAGAAAAAGGTAAGCTAAAGAAGAAACAATAGAATAAGAAAGATGAAGAAGAAGAGGGAAAAAATAAGAAGCAGGCTGATTCAGCCTTATGACACACCACAAAGAAGCTAGTTGTGAAAAGAATTGTAACTCAGCAGTATTTGTTTGAAGTAATTATACTCCTAAGCTAAATCCACCAAACACAGAGAAAAAGAAAAAAACTCCATCAATTGTTTCGGTTTTGTTTACGTAGTAAATTATTGTTCTAAAATTCAAAGATTTAGTTTTCTTTATCTGTGGGGCTAGTCAGAAAAATAGGTATTATTGTTTTTAATACATAGTCTTAAAAAGTCTTACATTTAACTTGAAAAAAACTTCTTGGAACCCTGTATGCTTAATACATGTTTACCTGATACCTTTGAGATACTAGATATACATTTTATACAATTGAGAAAATTTCTAAAAAATTCCAGTCAATTTCAAAAAAGTTTTTTCATTTAAACAGTTTTTTATTTCTAAACTGGTTGCCCAAAATGACTTATGGATTATCCCACTCATTTGGACTTGCATTCATTTGAGAGTTTCCATGTTTAGTGAAGGAATTTGTATTGTATGGGTGAGATTTTGAGGAAAAAACTTTAACGCAAGTGTATCTCTGAATATGGCAGAACAGGGGTGAAAGTGTGAAGGCCCAGGCTTATTTTAAATATTGTGTTTGACAAAATATTGGTTGCCAGATAGAAGACAAATGTAAAAAAGAGAGGGATGCAATCATTGAATGTATATAACATGAACGTAGTGACATCACCTATAGGTTTCTGGCAAAGTTCCCAGAGGCGGGACATGGCCGAAGTGAAGAGGTCTAATTGGCTAAAGGATTAAATTTGAATACATCTTAAAAACATTTTTAAACAATTCAAACCCATCAGAGTGTTCATGAAGGTCAAACCTGCTCACTTCTGGAGTCAGCCTCAAGAAACTGTAGTTCAAAGCGGTTTCCAGGGGATCACACATACTCTAAAATAAAATGCTGAAGCTGCTTGACAGAGCATTTTCCAGTGTTTTGCTCACCTCTCAATAATGCCAAGAAATAACAAAGATTACATGACAAGACCAACTTAGTGAATCTTCTTGATTTGCTTGCAGCTCATGCTTCTGTTTATTTTTAATAAGGCTTTTGTTCTAAGTACACCCTCGTACGCTGATTGAATGTCAGTGTTGAAAGAAAACACTGTCGTGTTTATGGTTGCTGTTCCTCCAGAGCTTTCATAACAAGATGTGAGACCACACATCTCATATCTTTTGAATTTGGGGGATGAGTGTCACATTGAAATTCTACACTTTGGCATTAGTTAAGCATGATGGATGGATGTAGCAACTTGTAATTTATTTTCATGGCCAGGCCTATGGCTCTGAGAGACGAGTTCACTAAAGAGGAAGCATTAATCTGGACACTGCTACTCGGGTACATGCCTGTTTGAGTTACAAGGGCAAATCCAAAGTTCATTCTAAAAGTAACCACAATGAAATATTTTATATATTTCAATTTTTTTGAACACACTCAGACAAGAATATCCTAATGTACCACTAAATTAAAACATTGACCACAGATTATGGTTGTCAGAAAGTTTAAATGTATTAGTATATGTCAAATCAGAGCAGGAAAATGTGAAAGCTAAATGACCTGTGCTATAGTATTCCTATATAGTATATAGTGTATATATAGTGTATAGTATAGTATCAAAGTGCTTTTTAAATGCTAAATACTATACTAATGTAAGGGATTTCCACGACAGTGTCGTAAAATATTTATTATTATTATTATATTAATTATTATTATTGTACTAGAAAAAAAAACATGAGTGAGATTATCAATAAAACTGAATAAAATCACTGTAACCATAAAAACATTGCTTCAGGCTATTCATAAGTAATGGTTCCAAAAGATGTTGCTTGTTATCTAATTGGCTTCTTAGACTCTTGAAATGTACAATTTGCTAACCAGATGAATATTGCAGAAACTCTCAAAGAATATTACTCTCACCTTCTTCTTTATCCTCGAAATTGTAAAAACTGTGGTGATTTGTCACAAAAGGCCTGATTTCTAGAAACTAAAGTCGCGGTTGGTTTTTGGAAGGTAAACAGTTGTTTCAAACAGAATACCACATCTTTGAAAATCAATAACTCGGCAAAGAAGACAAGGAGAGCTACGCTCTTTCTGTCGTCGTTTTAAGGAATAATCTTATTGATTATTTACCCAAGGTTCTATCATGTTTCTTTGATTAAATACAAATTTTCAAAGCCGTGGTATTCTTTTTGAATCACCCACAAGTAAACATTAAGCACTTTAATAATATATTGAGATCAGTTTCTCACTCATGTAATATTACAGTAACCAAATAAAATTATTTCTGTTTTATCAAAATACTGAAACACTATGTTTATTTTGAGCATAAATCTTGGATAGTGTTAAAGCAGTGTCTCGTTTTGCTGACAGTGATGGATTCTAATGTCAGCTGCTGTGACAGGGAGCAAAGGAGGACTTATTTTTGTTCAGCTGGCTTATTTTCCAAGGATAATGCTCTTGATCAAAGTTATATGGTGGTCTGTTTGAAACTTTTGCATGCTAAAGTAAAGTTGACTTTCTAAATTTAATGCCAAAGGGAGCTGTTAATATGTTGTTTTAGGGTGTTTTCACATCTGCCTTGTTTAGTTGGAAAAATTACTTTTCTGTAAATTTTTGACATGGCTTGTTTCGGAAGGTGCGAACAAAACTAAAACTGACCAATATCACATCTTCAATCAACCAAAGACACTATTTGAATTGCACAATTTGAATCTGCTGCTTTCAGATGGCATTATGCGATGATGTCATATATTGGTTGACAGTTGTAACATAGCTTCATAGCATCTATCGTGAAAAAATTCAATTTATTCTCAAAATGTATAGTCCATACTTTCACTACTTTGGACTATGGATCTATTTTGGATCATTGAATCATAACATAGTGTTAAAACAACCAAAAACAACCTAAAACTGCACTAAATTGCTGTCTTTCATGACAAGTATTTTAAGGACAATGCCAGTTGAGATCCAATAATTGTGTTGATACTATATACAGATTCATTTCAACTTTAGAGTAAAAGTGTGTAATAATTTAAGTACTTCTGTCCTGATTCTCATCCATTCTTAAATTATCAACTCTGTCATTTTTGTTACAAGCAATGATAAAAGTGCTCTACATTTGTTCATTATTGTTATGGAAGATCAGCTTGCCTAACCATAGTTATAAGTAGAAAAAGGCACAGTACAGCATACTTCGTCCTGAAAACCTATACAGGGAGCACACTATCTTTCCCTTTCCTGTTTGCACTCCTGCCCTGTGCTCCCAAGCTTTGTTCTCTTTGCATTTTTACCTCATGGCTGGGAGCCTCCAACATTGCTGATCATTTCACTGAGAATTTCCTCACAAAATCTCTCTCTGTCTTTCTTCACTACTAATGTCCTTGCACTGCCTGCCCCAGCAAAAAGTTCAAAGCAGTAGTGAGCTGTTGTGAATGCCAATCTCAAGGGAGCCCTTGCATCCAGACAGAACATCAAACGTTTCCTTTCCCCTTCTCTGTTTAGCACTGTAGCTTTTCTCCTGGACTGAGAATTGCCATTTCAACCCGCTGTCACTCTGCTTTGTCTTAACCCACAACGTAGTTGTCAGATGTGTAGGAGATGGAGAGGTGGCGGAGAATGCTAATATTTCTTTTGCACTCATCTCTGCACATGTCACAGGCCAAATGTCAGAGAAGTGTGTGAAGATTGTGAGATGATGCTCAGAGGATAATAAAGCAATACTGTCAGGGGCTTGGGGAGAAACCAATCATACAGTCAGAGAGCGAAAGTTTGATTTATGTCTGGATATCCCCCAGTAGCAGATCTCCCAAGTCCACTATTTAAAACTCCGTACATTAAATTGAAAACTATTATCTCATCAAAAATTTGTGTTTTATTAGCATGTTGGCTTACTCTGCTACGGAAACTAAAGAGGATTATTTTTTTCAGCCTATGCATTTTAATTTAATTACTGTAAGTAATGTCATATTTGGATATTAGATATACAACTTCTATTACTTCTAGTGCTAATAAAAACACAAATACTGGCTAAGACTATGTTTTTGTCCTCAATACATATACCCAGTGATGTGCAGTCAGGGAGACAAAGCAAAAAAATTGAATAAAAAACACAAAATTGTGTTTTTCAAAATTGCTTCATTTTCACATTTATCATTCAAACACTAAGGAGAAGCATTCAACGCTTGCGCCTCACTATGCTCTGCTGGCATGCTCTGCAGTGAGACAGTTTTTTTGTCCCTCTGATTGTTTCTATTAAAATATTAATTCCAACACTTTTGCTATATGAATAAAAACTGAATCAGCTGGTGTATACACTGCACAGTGGGTTTTTTATTAACAACTGTGTGTGATACATATTCTTGTGCTAAGGAACCATAAAACTTACACTCTGAGCAGCAAAGAGAGGCATGCAGTTCTTTTGCCCCATGGTAGGGGGCGATAGAGATCCCGAGATTCTTCATGCAACTTGTCTGCTGCTAAACAATAGAATTAATGGTAGCATTATAATCAGTTACCAAGCCATGTGCAAGCATCCATTATTTTTTCCTATTCATTGAGCATTTGATTAAAAATTCAGGACTACATATCTAAACTGAAAGAATGCCCTAAATTTAACTTATGAAGACCAACACTGGATTTAAAGAGTTTGCTCCAGAGTACAGGGCAGTGGGCCTGCTCTTTTCCATGAAATTGGAAAAGAGCACATGAAAAAGCTTCATTTATAAGTAAACTTAAAAAAATGTTAAATGTAAATGTATATATTTTAAAATATATGTATTATTTGTTGTCATTTTTTAAGTTCTTATTTTTCTATGCTACCATTTGTACATACAAAAAAAATGCAAATATGATTTTTTTTTAACCAAACATGTTAAATGTTGTCAATCAAATGTTGAAGGATGAAGGATGATATCAGTGCAAACATAGACCTCACCACATGTCATTGTGTATATTACACGCAGAATAGATTTTTGTGCTTGTTGAGGTACTCTAGTTTTCCTGTCCACCCAAAAGCATGCTTCTGGAGACAGTGTACATAGTAAATGACCATCAGGAAAGAATGTGACGAAGTGGAAAGTAATTAGTCCCCACGATAACCTGGCAATAAAGTTCAGTGATTAACCTTCCTGTCTCCCCTTGCGTCACCTGAACCCACTAAATCAATCACTTATCCAAACATTTTCCACCCAGCCAATCACCAGTCTTTCAATCAGTGAGCACTCCCTGACATCTGTTTATCAAGCTCTTGGGTTCTTTTCCACATTGTCTGCCCTGCAGTCTCTGAAACCTCACATTAACTTGCATCTACTGTTTCTTCTGTTTTGTGGTTCCTCATCCTTTCCTTGTTTCCAGACCACCCGTCCACAACCAGGCTCCGAGTATCTAACAGATATGATCAGTAATCCACACACGTATTCACAGTGAATGAAAGTCTCAGTTAATGATTATTGTTTAGTAAACCAGATCTAATCACTTCACTCATTGCCTGCTGTCATGAAAGCTTACCATCAATTAATTGCAACTTTAATAATTATGTTCACATACACTAAACTAAACTGTAAAGTATATCCAAATAAATCCCCTCCTTTCATAATAACATGATCAACCCATGTGATTAGACAAATTCAACTAAACAAAATAATTGACAATGCCATTTTCCTATTTGGTCACTTCATGTGATGTTTTTCAAAAATGATGAAATCGTGTTTTTGGTCCTATAACAGTATTACTAATATTATACACATATTATTCTTCTGTTTTTAGTTCATTTCTGTAATATTAATGAAACAATAATCCAGCAACATTCGTGTTGTTGCATGATTCAGTCTTCATTCTGCAAGCTTTGAGAGAAGCATTCGCGACACAGTGATCCGAGAGTGAGCTGAAACGGAAGGCATCAATCAGTGGTATGTTCAGCCTCACAGCTTTTTGATCTGGGTACGAGACACAGCCCTGGCCTCTGGTGCAGGTTTATGTCATCCTAACAAGACAGGTCAGTGATCAATGTCTTTGGGATGCAGGTAGATGCCTGCCACAGGATGCTCTCACTCTTTCTTCCACCCTTGAAAAAGCCCCATGCAAATAAAAAAACAGCCCAGTGCTGCCAGCAGCACAATGGAACTGTCAGATTTTTTTTTTTTCACGTCTATTAACTTAGTGACATTGATGTATATGTTTACATTGTTTGTCAATCTGTTGGATTGTCTTTTTAAATCACGGGAGTCAAAAAGTTGAGTTTTATATCACTGTATTATTTTGACACAAAAGTTGAAATTAGCAGCAAAAAAAAAATATTGATTCTACTTAGGTTTACTTTTGGAAATAACACTGCTCCATACCGTGAGTAACTACTTTCATTGTGAACCAATGAAGAGCCTCATCATAAGTAAGTATCTGCCAAAATTTTAGACCTTTGATGAATAGTTTAAGCTTCTTTGCTGTTTTTTAAAAGATCCATTTTCTGTGGTATAATCATTTAGAAAACAAATACCTACTTCTCTACCAGAGCTGTGCTAATCTGAGAAAAGAGGTCTCATTCAGTCTAATCTTTCTTCATAAATATCAAAGCTGTGCTTAGAGTTCATATGAAATAGAGAAAGAGGATTAGAAATCATCTGAGAGAAGTCATCAGACTAGCTAGCATACAAAGTCATCATCTCTTTGGTTCTTAAAGATATTTATAAAAAGGCCCTTGTAAATGATCAAAAATGAAATGTGTTTATAAAAGATTTTGTATATATATATATTAGTGCTGTCAAGCTACTAAAATGTTTAATCTAATTAATAACTTGGTCTGGTGATCTAATTATTCACATTTGATTGCAAATACATACAGACATTACATAACATTTTTTATTGAATACAAATCTATAATTTACACTATAATGGTCATGACATTATTATCAATAAATGAACACAGACCTATGAATTAGGTTACAATATATGCTAATCGTAACTTACTGAACACAAACATTAACAAATCACATTTTAGTCTTCGAAAATCAAAAACGTTTTGTTCACAAAAAATAAAACGTTTTAGTTTAGTTTTAGTTAATTGTAGATTATTATTTATCTGATTAAAAAGTATCTTTCAATAAGTTAATTTAATTCTTTAAATATTTGCAATGCATATTTAAGTTTATTTCATGAATTAACAAATCAGCATATACAAATTTAGATCTCTTTACATTTGATACTCAATGTTCCCAACAGAGTATGGATATAATTAAAAGCACTTAAATGAACTGTAAGTTCATTAATATCCAGATATTAAAAAAAGCAACATAACGTTACGTAACGTTAACTTGGAGTTTCCTCGAGCCTTCGCTAACAGATAAAAACACAAATAGCTCTCTTCAGCACCGACAGTCTCAACGAGATGATCCCATGCTCTGTCCTCGGCTAACAAGTCTTAATAAAAAGTGTTTTGGGATCAAAATTAATTTTTGTTTCTGAATTTTCAGGATGAAGAAAGTATTGTCCATTTGCAGCTGTTATTAACATCTGTATGGGGTCCTGTGTGTGACGACATTTCCGGCACCATCCTCATATATCTACAATTCACATCTTTGTCTTTAAATGAACTAGAAGTACTTGTTTCTACTAACTTAGAAATGTATTTAAAAAAAACGTATAAACAGCAAGTTGTTGTTTAAAAGTATTTCTAAGAATGTTCAAAATGTAAGCAATCGTGGTCAGGTGTGCTAAAGGTAAGATTAGTGAGGGTAAAGGACACTTTACAGATAAAGCCGTGAACCATTTAGAGTAAAAAAAACAACAACAAATGCTCTACAATTTTAGTTTTTAAGTGTTTTACTTTAACATTGTTCAGTGTATAAAATGACAATACAGAGTTACCTTTTTGACGTTTTGGAGACATAAAATATCCTGTAAAATAAACTAAATCATACACCGTATGATGCTTGAGTAATAGTTTTTAAAAAATGGGTTTAGTATAACTGATCTTTGGTTAAAATAATTACAAAAATCTTATTGCTGTTTGTGACTTAAATAATTTATTTTGCCTTCAAATAACTAATCTTTTTTTTTTCAGAAATGAGGTGATTTATTTATAAGGCACAAAATAATTTGTGTGTCATCCTTTAAAAGAAATTTCTTCAAAGACTTAAAGAGTCTGAGAATCTCTGTTTGATCCATTTCAAAGCATTAAACTGTCGTGTCTGTTTAGCTGGATGTGCATCAACGGTTTCACCTTTGGCTTTCTGTTAGACAAGAGTGAGTGACCCTGCCATATTTCTACATATCCTCTGCTGTGATTTTTCTCCTGAGGACATAGTCATACGTCTCAACACATTTGTGATATGATTAAATGAAGTCTACTTTATAGTTCAGTTCTATAACTTATCATGGCAATAACCTTTGTTAGAAAATAATCCTAGTTTGTCTTAAATAAAACTGGCTTTGCAAGGATGATTGTTCATATGAGCATTTGCATTTTTTCTATCCTGCTTTATCTTTTTGTGCATTCAGAGCATGGCTAAGTAATCTCAAAAGAATCATTTTACAGACCTGAGATTTTATGTTACCTGAGAAGGAAAGTTGTGCAAATTACTTAAATTGATTTTACATAGTTTCAGAACAGACATGTTTCGCATGAGATCGCAGACTTGTTTGTATGTTCAATAAATAGTCAATACAATTCAGTAGTCCCAAAAATAAAGTTGAGAGGTTTTCACTTTTACAACATAGATTTAAATATATTTTTGTCTCAGATCTCATAAGGAATTATGACACATTTTATAGTAAATGCATTTACTGCCTAAACTTATCTCGACATGTTCTATTCCATTAACTTCAGCTTTACATTTAAAATAATCATAGACTGTTTAGGTTCAAACTTCTAAAAAGGGGACGTATCGTGTATCTAGTTTCAATTGTGTAGCATATATCTGTAAAATATAGTTTAAGTGAAAATAATTCACAAAGCAAAAATGCCAAGCAAATCAAAATCAGTTATGGTCATGATTCCATGTTGTGTAAAAACCACCTTTTGTTCAAAAACACATGGACACATTTTGAAACCCATTTTTAGAAAGATAGGAGTACAAATTTAAAATTCTTTTTTTTTTTACCAAAATAATTCTCAAGATGAAGGTTTTCTTCAAGAGTTGAGGTGTTTCACAGTAATGACAAGCCTCTATCAGTCAATTGCTGCGTCTCAATCTGAACACTATACACTGTACCCTTAAAGTAGATACTCATTTTCAGAAAAAAATTTACATAATTTTTAGTGTGTGAGACGAGAGTGTGCACAATCTGGGATGCACTAAAACATCACGTGACAGAAGTAGTTGTGATCATGTGATCAGGCACGATATGTGCAAGAACTTAACTCCTTCTTTTTCATTCCTTCACTAAAAAGTTTTCTAATAATAAATATAACACTCTCTATATTGATATTATTTCTTTATGTGTGTCTTCTTTAAAAATGAGTCATATTACAGAGAGTGCTTGTTTGTATCGGTCTCAGAGAAGACTGAGCGCAGTGGATTGTGGGTAATATCAGCCGGTTGAGCGTTCATGGAACTGCACTTCAGAATCTAATAGGAAAAAGCACACACCCCGGAACTGCTCGGACACTTTTTTTTATGTACACTACAGTTTGGGACATCTTAATTCTCATTTTACACCCATAAAAGTGTGGATAGTTCACAGATTGGGACGTAGCAAATGGTCGCTACACAAACATTCTGCTACTCCTTCCTTAATTATCTAATTTGATGTAGATTGTACCCTAGTCACACCTATTGGCTGGGAGGGATACAGTTTACTAGTAGTATAGACCCTTTTACAGGTGACGTAATAAAATAGAGATAGAGAGAAGAAGAAAATGTAACTAACACTTAACATCTAGGGAGCTTGTACACTTTGGATGCATTCTGAGCGCAAGCTTCAGGAGGGCATGTAGGAGTGTATGAGCATATGGAGGTAGACAGGGACTGATCTGGAGATGGTTTTGTAAGCCAGTATCAATGATTTGAACTTAATTGCCTCAATGTGGAGCCAGTGAAGAGTGATGAAGAGGGTGGTAACAAGAGCTAGCTTTGGTTCCTTAAAGATAAGATGAGGTGCAGAGTTCTGGATCATCTGCAGGGGTTTGAGTGTGTTGCTGAAAGTCTTGCTAGGAGAGCGTTGCATAAATACTTTAATATTTTATAGGTCGGCTAAACACATGGTGCTCACTGAACTTAAGAAGTGTCTCAAATTATTTCTTCCTCATGTAATCAGATCGTACGTGGAAGCATCACTAGCTGTCATCACACAAAAAAAAACCACTTGTTTATGTGTGAATCTTGTGTCATGTGCGAACAGGTCCATCAACACAGTATTAACCTTTTCTTGCATTATATTTAGATCAGTTTCTTCATTTTCCGTATAACTGATTTCTCCAGATTGCTTATTTCAAGAAGCTGTTTTGATACTGGTGTGTAACTTGACATTTTCCAATCCTCTAGTGTGAACATTTTCCATGCTGTGATGCTTTCCACAATGCTAAATGAGCTTTGTTTTGGTTCATCACATTCACTGCGTTTACACAAATATCTAACGTACCTCTGTTGCATCTTATCTTTGTCACAAGTATTTGGTTTCCATTTCATCAAATCAGATCATAACATTTCCAAAGGGAGACAAAAATGAAAAGCAGTTCTGAGTTTGAAATGTTCAAACCTTTAAACTCTCACCATTCATTCAATCTTTTAAAACATGACTCTTCAAACATGACAAAAATTGTATCAGAATCCTCAATAGGATCATACTATAATCTTCAGTATTAAATAATAGAAAAAAATATGTTTCAAAATTGTAATGATCTGTTTGTCTGAAATACATTATTAATAAGTCATTGTGTTAAGTTGTAAATATTCACTTGTCATTTAATCCTGTTACACAAATTTTATTCAGAGTGTTTGGAATACTTGGGATAAAATGTATAATTTAAATGTATACTTTAATTTTCCGAATAAGGTAATGAATTGAGTAATTATTCCAAACAAAGAATCACTGCTAAGTATAAAGACAATTTGAAATTCAGTTACAAGTATAATTTTACATTTAAATATCTTCCACACAAAATATTCCCCTTTCCAATAACAATTCCAGTATAGTTCAAGCAATTTGGTACATTTCTCCCCGGGATTTGCCTGTTCATGCCCCTGTCTATGACATAATGAATTGGAAATTCCTCATTTTTTCACCTCTAGTAACCTCTAGTTTTCATATTTATAGATATAAAGGTATTTCATAGATTATATTATATTATTGTGAAGGGAAAGTGCTTGTGCACAAAAACTTTTTGCAAGGCAGAAGACATAAACTTCTACATTATCAAGCTGCTTGTGTTTAGTAAGTTTGTTTGAGGTCAAACTGCTCTCCAGTTATCAGCTCAAGTTATATCAAGGCTCTCTTCTTAATGTCAGCCTCTGGTCAAATGGTCCATTACACTTTCAGCTCTCCTGCTTTACTTATTATTTCATGTTGGATCAGACCCAGCTCTGGTACTCTGCCAAGGCCACATGGTTAATACAATTTAGTGATCCTCACAACAGCCTATCCCACTGGCAGAGAAATATGCTGTCAGGTCCTCCACATTAAAGAGCCAAGGTTCTGCTGCACTCCTCAAGGTTTGTGTTCATCTACAGACCTTAAAAACCTACTTAAACTTTACATGAATAGTCTGGTTGCTGACAATTAATAGCTCTACTCCATCCAGTACAGTGTGTTTGATTTGTTTAAATTATTTTATGTTTTAGATCTGATACTAGATTATGCAGATATCAGCACTTGAAAGTGGCTTTTTTATATATATATATGCCTGCAATATACATGCAATGTGAAACACAGTGTTTAGCAGAATGATCATTAATTTATGTTTTCATGTTCCCATTTGTTTTAGCCATTAAAGAACATAATATTCTTCCTTACGAAGATGTGAGTTGGACTAATGGTTCGGACTAGCGAATTGATGTTTATTGAAGAGGAAGGGTGTTTTATCATTCTAATTCATTCTGAAGACTATAACACACGAGTGTGCATCTTTATCAATTTTAAATGATTTCATTTTCAGCCAAAAGGCCTCTGGATGAACTTAAATAAATCTTGAACATCTACTGCTTTGACACAAGTGACCTCATAATCTTCTTTGACTGCATTATTCAGTGATTTGGTTGTACAGTATTTACCTTTGTTCATGGCAGCAACTAGTGATTAACTGATAGCCGCCTGCAGGGAGTGACGAAGTCAATAGATCAGCCTCTCTTCAAAGGCCAATTAACACTAGATGTTAGTCTGATCTGCAGGGAGTTGAGCTCAGTCTAAAAGTGGGTATTTATTTAAAACATTGACACCCCCCCCCCCAAAGCATATATTATGTGACTTTTGGTAAAAACGGGAGATTTTGTTTTACATCATTACACTAATTTAATTCCCAGCACTGACAAGGTGTGCTATTATGTGAGGGCGTTTTGGAAATTTGTGATAAATCAATCAATTATCTATGCTGTTATTTACAATGCTGCATAACTTGTAAACTTGTACTTAGCGTATAAGTAGTAGAACATTTTTTTTCTAAATATATTCACCAGAAATGGGTAGATTATATGTGTGCCAACAAGCAATACCTCCGAAAGATTACTTATTTTTGACTGTGAGTGGCATTTTTGGCTTTTAAACAAGGCAGAGATTTATAAAGGTAAAACTTGAGAACCATTCGGATAAGATCATATCAATAGCATGTCCAGTTTTTTTTTAACTCTTCACTTACCTTTAAAATCAAAGCCACAGTTGGTACGATATTATTCATGCATGTATCGTTTCACTAAATCCCTCCTCTTGTTCATGATTGATGGGCTAAATGGTCCACTGCAGGCTGTCAGAGACCCACAGTTCATAGCTGTCCAACTTTGGCAAGTATTCTGACCCAACATGCTTTCATGCCGACTGAGCAGTGTGCATTCTGGCATTCTCCTGCATAGAGTGAGCACCCACCGTGTAGCTTGAATACTGGTGTTGCTATGGTAACTGATCTCTTTGTTGGTTCACGTCAATGAATGGAGACCTTCCATCTGAGACCTCATACACCACCCTTCCTATCACATTGATAGGTTACTGTAGATTATCTGTGCTCTAGTGTATACAGCCATTTCATTTTTAGTTTTCAATAATCTGTAAGAGGGTTTTGCTGGTGCTCTAATACAACTATCACTCACAAGAGCCAGGGTCTGTTGCCAGTCAACGTATTGGTAAACTCACTACAAAAAAATAACAATGACTATATAGTAAACTAGTTTGTGTAGAAAAAAACCCTACATAACAGTGAAAACCAAGAGGAACCAAACCAGGAGGTAACAGAGATGTGCTGAAGGAAAAGATGAACTTATACGCATATAATGAGAATGATAGTATAGACTGGAAAACACATAGCCCATTAAATAGCAGCATATAGGCTAGTGAAAACAAACCAAATGCTAGTCAAGAAAAGAGCATATGGCGTTCAGAATGCTTAAAAAATTGCCTCAGTAAAACGGTTTTGGGAATTTACTTTCTGGTAAGAATTGACTTTCGGTAAGGTAAGGGAATTGGTAAGGTTTGATTTAGCAAACAATTATTTAGAAAGTAGCCTAGTATGTGTTCACATGAAAAAATAGAACATTACACATTTTCAAAGCAATTGATTCAATATATAACGGAAACCCAGTGTGGACATGTTTTCTCCCTTGAAGGTGTGACATCATGTCATCAGAAAAGGATATTTCTAAAGGAAGTAGAATATAGAAAGGGGTAGTTTCAAGATTACATATTTGCAAACACAGCAGAGCAAGGCAAGAAGCATTAAAATCCTATTTTAGCAGTGCACTCTTTCAAAGGATGCTGCAAAAGCCAACTAAATTGTCCTACTGATGCAATGAACCTCCAAGAGGAAGAAATTCCTAATCCTAGGGCTTCAGCAGAACATGGAAATGCTTTATCCTTACTCGAGTGGCTACACCAACTGGCTAAAACTCCTGTGATTGGTTCTGCTTTCCCTTTGTCTTCATTTTGTTTTAATGGAAGCCTTGAGGTAATTCAGAATACACTAGAGATCTTCCCTCACTCAGCAAGGCAAAGCAAAAAAGCTAAATTTATCTTTATTGATAGTCCAAATGCAGCTTATCTCCTATACCCTGGTCTTCATTTCTTAGACCATGTGACATTTCTATGGATATCAAAGTAACTTCCTAATAAAAAACAAACAAACAAACAAACAAAAACGGCTGTACAGGTAATCCCTAAGCAGTAACTAAATTTGCTTTAAGATTGGTGACAGGGAAGTATTTGTACCCTCACAAATAAGTTTTAACTATTAGTAGCAACTACATAAGCATATGTAATCAGTCATAAGCTTTGTATTTTGGATCATGTTTGTTTGAATTTATTTTAAATGATAATACAAAATGAGAAAATTAAATGACAGCTTACAGTATAAGCTCTCGCTATACATTTATAGGTAAAAGTATTGACATTCTGCAGATGTTGAATCATGCATTGCACATAGTTCCCACACGTATAGTGCTATTTAGCATGAATAAATTACCATTATTAATGAAGAAGTTGGCATTAGTATAATCAGTGTCACTTCATGTAAAAAGCATCTGTCTGCTAAATGGCCACCAACTAAAATCTTTCCCATCACAACAAATCACTTATTTTATTCAGGTTGTCTTGACTAACTCTGGAAAATATCTTGTTTTTGTTTTTGTTCTGTCAGCAATTACAATAAAATACATGGGCTTTGAATTAATTAAATTTCACCATTTAACAAGACTATCGAAAATCCAGTTTTCCACACTTTTTAATGTTTTCTTTTTAATTTCTTTCTTTTTCTAATGACTCCCCTTGGAATTAAGTCATTGAGCCATGCAAAGTGCCTTTTACAGTATGAACTGCCAATTTTAGCGACATAACTAATCAGATATATTCACAAATATTATGCTAAAACAGCAATATATTATAGATAATTTAGTTATACCTAATTGGCTAAAGTTTATTTATTGGATTGTTGATACTTTTTAAAACAACTTCAGCATTTCCTTTTGGATAATTAAATGAGTACCAGCCCAATCTAAATATAATTCAACCATATCCAGTCTAGTTAGCCAACTTTTAAAAGATCTAAAGAGCTGCACAGAACCCACATCTAAACACACACATACTTACACAACTTACACAATTGTCAAATCAATAATCCAAAATATACTTACTAAAACAAATAAAACATGTTATTTTTAGTTAGGTTTTAACTTTGATTATTTTCTAATCTGTTACTTAAGATTGACATCATCCCACCGTTTATATCATGGGCAATTTTAAAAAGATTCACAGCTAAAAAGTAGTCAAATCTGTTCAGTTACGCGACACTTATGATGAATTTCACACAAAATGCGACACTATTTTCCCTTGAAATGTGTTCTGTTTTCGAACACATGAAAACATATTTGCTAATAACTTGCTGTCACGCTCATTAACACTCATATTACACCTCATAGGTAACACAGTTGTTTGTTTTCTATGACCCATAACCTCTGACTGAGCAATACTAACTCAAGCAGCAATTTGAAAAGTAATTATGTTCTGTCATAGCAGATCCTACAACATCTATACCTATTTTAATACAGAAAACCCTGAAGCAATTTACTATCAGCCCGCTTCATTCTCTGTGAAAATAATTGACTTTTTTCAGAGGGCTCAGTGAGAGTTTATTTGGCCATATCATTTAGATTTTATGGCGTACAGTGGATACTTGTTTTGTTTTATGCGAGACCTGTCTGTGCCTCCGTGGCCATGATGAAGTATCTGGCCGCAGGTTTAAGTGATAACAGAGAAGCTACTAGGCCATAAAACCACATGCTCAGAGTCACTAATCACAGCCATTCATCAGCACCACCTCATTTCCATGGGCCACAAGGATCATGCACCCATGCTGCATAAAAAGCACGAGAGAAAGCTACAGATAACACTTCAAAGATAGAGACCAGCAGAAGAGAGTTTCCAGAGACAAAGTGGGGTTTTGTACAACTGGACTTCCTTTAGGAATTGACCTGTTGCTTATAAACTCCCCACGGACAGATTCATATAGTTTCATATTCTCCAGCTGACTTCCTCCGACACACTATGGAATGTTCTTGCTAGAAGTTTGGACAGGATCTCTGTTCTTACCTCTTCTGCTGGATTTTGTTCATGTTCATGCATGGAAATGTGAGGGTTTACACCGGTTTGTCAACTTAACCAAGTTTTCAGCTTCCTGCACGCAGCTTATTTCTGCTTGACACCAGGGATAAACTGATATAGCACAGTGAGGCTCTTCATGGGACATTGCTTCAATTCATATTTTGAAGAAAACAGAAAAGCACATTGTTAGCTTATTAAAAATATTCTACACTTGGGTGACTTCAGTGTTCGTTCTGGCTGTGAAGATAGAGTGCTTTGACAATGGGATGTTTAATATGATTCCATTTCCTCTCAGCACAATGCTTCATAGTGGCACAATCTCCTGATGTAATGAGACAACAGGGGTTGTAAATGATGTGAGATACATGGTCATTGGTCTTTGAAATAAATCCTAGACAGATCACTAACTTAGTGGAACATGACCAGGTCAAGCTGCCTTTAAAAAATGGCCTGTTTTGGGAGTGATATATTACAAAAGCAAAAACAATGTTCTGAGTGTCATTAATTTTCATTTATTAAGTTTTTATTACAAGTAGACTATAAGATTTCAATCATTACGCCACATCCATAAATTAGGTATAAACTCATATCAGGTGAAATATTGTGCTGTGCGAACAAGAGCTTCAGGTGGAAGTTGAATAGAGGGGTCGATGCTGGAGGGTTTTTGCCGTTGATCGTCAGAGAAACAGGACGATTTGATGGTTTATAAAAGGAGAACTAAGGAAAATAATAATTTGGTTAAATATCGTGTTACTCCCAAAACTTTGTTTTTAAACATCACATATTTATTAGTGTTCAATGCAACGCAAACATGCTACCCAAAAACGATGAGTGTCTACAATGTTGTATTGGCTTGTTGAAAGTAACTTTTATAATATAACTGTAATGTAACTTATAATATATAGTCAAGAAACTCATTACATAAGTCAAAGTCAAATCAGCTTTATTGTCAAATCTGCCAAAAGTTCTGGACATACAGCCAATTGAATTTTCATTACTCTCACACCCCAGGTGCTAACACAACATTAAATACAAGGTAGAATTTGAAAGACAAATAGATACAAGTGAACATTAACATAAAAACATTAATACAAGATAGTGCAAAAGAGCTTATGAATTTAATATAGCAACATAGTGATCGTGACAAAAATCTTTAGAAGTAGTTTGAGGGTAATAAGAGAAGGTAATATTGTAGTGTATGGCATTACTTTTTAACTACAGTGATGAGTAGTATGTACTGCAGATAGTAGCTGGTTAAAGCTTGTTGCCCATAACATGGTTTAGTAGTTACATTTTAGAGACTTCCTGATGCTGTTAGAAAACATTAAAGTGTTGCTTGTAAATAAAATGTGTTACTAATTTGATCTAACATTTTGTCAGAATGTTTTAATAACATTTAAAGAGCTGATTAATATTGGTTTGTTATTTTCTTATTGAGAGGAAATATTAATCTTATTATCAGCTTGTTTTTATTTTTTCTCAGAATCACCACAAGTGGAAAAAGTGATACTGTCCTTTGCCAATCAACAGCAGATCAAGCCCCCGCAAGTCCACTGACAAGAGAACATCGACTAGAGTTTTACTAGAGTTAAACGTGTTCATAGTGAACTGAACAATACCACCTACTATTCAGTAGCAATCATCATGCTGGTCTGATGTCGGAGGGAAAAACAGTTTTGGGCTCTAGAGGAAACACTCTGCTCTTGAGCTTTGATTGTTGAGGTTTTTCCTGAATACATTTTGCTCTACTTTTCAGCTGTGTTTGTCACTGTCCCATGTGAAAGACTCAAATCTATTTCAGTTGGATGTAACGCATGTTGTGTTTAATTTTAGATTAAACTGCTGTTTCGTGAAAATATTTTGGCTCAAAAGAAATTTTGCTCTGTGGTTCATACAGTCTAAAATCTGTTATGACAGCATAATTCAATTGTGTAAATAGTGAGTCGTAATTACAACATGTTGCTCTAAAAAAAGTAAATTGCACAAGATCATTTAAATGGAAATCATTATTGACTTATTCTCTCTAAAATACGTTGAGATAACAATTACATTTCGAGTAAATGTTCCACATTTATATTAAATTGATCCAACTAGATTAAATTGTGTACACGTTAGTTGCATAATATAATTGAATTTAAAAAGATTTGATCTTATTGGATGAAACAGAGTTTCCATTTCATTCAATCTACTCAAAATAAGTTTGGATGTTATGATTAAATTGTGTTTAAATGTGTGTCATAATTGTATTATGTTGATCCAACTGTAGGATTTTTTTAGTGTTGTGTAAGAAAGGTTGAAATGGCAAAGGCATTGAACACACTGTGGGAAAATGTAACAGAAACGAGTATAGTATCGGGCTTAGCTTACACATGTCTGACAAGAGACATCTTGACAGATAGAGTGTAAATCAGTGGTGTAGGACACTCTTTCCAAGGATAGCACAGTGTGAAGATATTGACTGACAGGTCAGAAATCAGTCGCAGTACTACAGAAAAGCCACAATAATAGGTTTGCTGACTGCATCAAAAGGTAACCTAGGGAAGTCTACAAAACACCTAATTCTGGACAATAAAATTGTTGAACATTATCTGAATTATGATGGCACTTTTAGATGTATAAGTTACTTTTAGAACATGTGGTAAACAGGACTGAAATGCAACAGGATTTCTCAGTGTTGATTGGATTTTTAAAAAACAAATGCAAACCAAAAAAAAAAAAATCAAGTGTAATGTTTTCAAAATAAGCTCATTTAATAATGTTAGCTCCTAAACATAAATTGTATGGTTATGAGTTTAATTGACATCTCAAATCTTATCTTTAATAACAGCTGTCATGGTGTCAACAATACTTTGTGACTGTTCCTTCAATCTTGACAATGAACATCACAAACTTGTGCCGAAGCCAACCAAGTGCCTTGACCTCAACCTTTCAGACAAAGAGTACTTCGTCATCTCCACTTACTGTTGTCATGGTCACCGTGGCTTTTGGGGGTTCGGTTCCTCCGTTGAACGGTTCATAAATTTAAAATGAAGAGGGTTTACTGGTTCACTGGGCTCAAGCAGAGATGAGGAATCACAGCACTGAGATTGATGGAAAGAAACTTGATTAGGGACAAGGGGTGATTAAAAAGCTTGCAGAGAATTGAAAATGACTCCCATGGGAAGTGGACAGAGGAATCTGAGCTATGGTATTATTAAGTAGTATATTTGTCCTCTGCAGAGTAAGGAGAAATGTGATAGGCTCTAAAGGATGCTAGTGCCAGTTCATAGACTACTACAAATGTTATTGATTATATTTTATATAATATTTTTATAATCCACAGTAAAATACTGTTTTTAGCATGTTTTAGTATATTGTCACATAAATGAAAACAATGGAGGGTTGTATTAGTATTCTGCCAATTAAAACCAAATATTAATTTATGCCATGGTCTGTCTGAGTACTTGATTTTGATGGGTTGACAGGTGTTGATTAATTCTAAATAACTGCACAGGTAGTCCAGGTTGGTTTGTTAACAACCTTTAGCTGATCACCCAATACAAGCACTAGACCACAGATTTTCTCAATTTGGATAGTTTTAGTGGCCATTTTATTTAAGTTAAACATGAGATTTTTAAAATCAACTATCGTTTGTGGAGATCTGCTGAATTTGATCTGAGAGTCAGCTTCCTCCGCGAACAAAAGCTAATGTTAGCTGTTGAGTCATAAAGGAAAAGGAGAGCATATGTTGTATTGTACTGTCCACTTGTCTTGTAAAATTCCACATTAAAATGAGCTTCAAATTGTCCCTCGTCTATTTTCATTCATGGCTTACACTGAAGTTTTTTTTTAAGTCTTTCTTTGTTGGTATTCCTTTTAAAAGTTGATGTTAAGTGTTATTAGCTGGTAAGCATCATATTTCAACTTGAGCTCCTCCAGCTTCTGTAAGTGAAAGGTTTGGTCAAGTTGTTGATAATCATTTTTAGCAACTAATTTCTCTTAGATTGACATCCATGTTCGGCGAGTGTAATTGGAGCCTAATATGAGAAGGGAATTTTTAGATTGGAGTTAATGTTCCGTAAGTTATTAAAGTAAGCTTCATATTTTTAAACACACTTTGCAGAGGATGTCGGGGGGTTCTTCGCCTCCATGTCATGTACTTAAAACTGAATAATGTACGCTTAGCAATTGTATATTCCTTACATATATCACACATCACAAATCTATTTTCCTCCAGTACTAATGCCATAGTTGAGCTTGTTTACAGATAATATATTTGCAATGATATAGGGTCAACATGGAGTCCTATTTCCACATCTATATTTACGTTTATATTTCTAGATGCAAAGCAAATATACTCTTCGCTCCGATGATTTGCTGAAAATCACTGCTTATAAATCACAAATGCATGCACCTTTACTGTGCATTCACCTGTTTAAGATCACCGCATCTTTCAATTGTTTTCTCAACATCAATTAGGGCTATTTTATGTAGAGACATCTACCATATTAAGATGACATACACCACTCAAGGCATGGAGGAAGGCTATGCTACACCCAAACTAATTACTGTAAAATTCATGTTTGTGGTCTGTATCATAAATGAGGCTTAGAGAGCATGTGGCACACACGGCTGTTCTTGACTACTTGAACTAGGTGGAGATGGAATATCACGATCCCATTCACTTAAATGAAACCGTTGTGCTATGAGACAAGAATCAATATTAATTTCAGTACAGAAGAGGGGCTTCAAAGCAACACTGTCTTTCTGCTCTCACAGATTGCTTCTTTTTGTTAAGTGAAATAACAGTCTTTGCAGAGAAAAAAGAATTTCATGTTCAAACAAAAAAGAGAAAATTCAACACAACATAAAATATATTTTTCTTCTTTTAAATCATGGTGTGCTTTTCAACACTAACATGCAACCCTTTTTGTCAGACAGAAAAAGACTCTTTTGTTCTGTTACAATGAAGCAGACATGCTCTGTTCACTGCTTGCAACTCCATTTATATTGCAGCATGTACCAGTGAAAAATATAATCATGGATATATAACACATAAACAGTTTCTCTTTTATCATTTTACCAAATATAAAACCAAAGTTGAATTGCACAATTTTTATGTTTTAGTCAATATTTTAACTAAAACTATTTTTTTGATATATTTACACACATTTTATGTGGATAGTATATATTGTGCAAAGTAGGAGTTAATGTAAGTTGTGTTTGTTTTTTCAATTCCATTGTTGTTTTGAGTCTTCTTTAATTATTATTACCATAGAAACAAATTAACCTATCCTATCCATAGTATAAACTTTTAATAGCATAAATATCCCAATTTGGTTATTATGAGTTAATTACAAAACTATCCATTCAAGAAAGTCAACAAAATCAACTCTTCAATTAATTGTGTGAGAAAGTGGGAAATCATGAATATTATTTTCTTATTCTTTTTTACACAATAGCCTGTTTTGACACATGGCTAAAATAACAGTATGGCATAATAACTTCAAGACATCATTTCTGAATGGTTCAAATAGATTAAATCAGCAAATGTGTCACCAATAATCATGACACATTTGGGGAATCTTTAACCAACTTCAATTTATTAGTTGATATGATCTGACAGATGTTTCGCTATTGGCCACAATTATGCAAGAGCGCAATCGCAAACTAACAAGTTTCCCCTTATCACGTGTCTTGTTATACAAGGTGACAGAAACGACAAGATCCATCTTTGCCAATAAATCGACCAATTTGTGAGTAAAAATGTGTTTACAAAGAACCAGCATTTGTTTGTCTGTTTTTCCTGAGGTGGAAGTAACATCCATCCTCAGCTGATACTGTGCTGGATGTGGCACTAATGTGAACAGGGCTCAATCAACACCCTTTGAGTGAAACCACAGTTGTCAAACGATCAAGAAGCGTTAGTATCTCTTCAGTATGAACATTCACACATAAAGTGAGGATTGTGTCATCTACAATATAGCTGATGTGGAATCATTGTTTTACAGATAAGTGTTAAAGTATAAATAACTGATGCCTTGCTTTCAGGAAGACTTTCAGAAGACTGATCGTCTCCATATAGAAAACTGTCCGCTTAAAGATCCACGAAGCTTCTTTTTTCTTTAGAAAAGTGTGAGCACATTAGGAGAGAGATGCTTAGCTCTGAATCCAGAACGGTTGGGGAAAGTACGCTTTAGTGACATATTTGGAGCAATGATTCTGAAATTGATTCAGCAGAGACTGGAAGCTTTCCTCTGACTTCGTACAGCGTGCAGAAAACAATGCATTTATAGTGTGGAAAGGGAATAGTGGCATTTTAATGGATGGGAGAAAGTATATCATCTGAAATGCCCAGATAATGGAAGAAAATTACTCACTTTTTATTGTGTGTCCTATTTGTCCTATTTGTAAAAGCAGAAACATTACTTTATGTTTTATGCTTTACAACCATTTTCCAAATCTATACAATATGACATACAAGTACCAATCTTTGATAGCTGTTCATTTTAGAAATGTACTTTATTTTAACAGATTTTTCCAAAAAAAAAAAAATCAATAATACATTGATAATAATTAAAAATATAACTAAATACCAACTCAGTGTTAGGTCCTGGGAGCCTTTATGTTTAATTTGAGTCTGTAAATGTTGCTGTATTATTGACTCAAATAAAGCACTGAGACCCGTTTACCATTAACAAGTGATTGCGACCATAAATTCATCATAATTAACCTCAGTAAAACAAATGTGATTTAACATTGCTTAAGCATTCATTTCAAATGGTGATTCATAGTTTGACATTGCAGTTTAACCCTTATAAAACGGTTCTGCTAATTAGAGAGGCGTGAATTGTTCCAGTGTTTTTGCTGCAGGTCAGCAATCAGCGAAGACCTCTTTAAACAGCTTCTTCTGCAGAAAATATTTGTATTGGATTTTGCACATTCTGCTGAGCTTGATTTGCCATAGATTAGAAAAAGTACCTCGCTAAGCCAGTGTTTACATGTTAAATGAGGTTTGTGCAAAAATGACCTAATGGAGGACTTTTTAGATCAATGCAATGTTTTCAATTGCTTGTATAAAATACAGGTATAGAGGACTAAATCAGATTGCAGGTTTAACAAGACTTTCAATGTCAGTCCTGAGACTGCAATGCTGTAGTTAAACCTTAGCTATCACTGATGTTCAGAGAATTGCTTTAAAAAGCTAAAAAAGGAATATAAAAATAGATATAAAATCCTCATAATAAATAAGAGTGAATAAAGGAATAAATATTTGATACTTGACATAATGAGTAGCACATTGTAGACCACTGTTTATGTAAACCAAAAATTGCTGTTTATTCTACATTTAATTTGTGTGGAAATCCTCTTATGCCATAAACTGGTAACTCAAGTTTTCAAACTAAACTTGATTCTAATCTTGCCTTGAGCACCTTGTTAAAAATCTGCCTTACATGTGAATTTGTAAAGAGAACTGCTATTTTCTGTGATTTATTAGGATTCACAAGCAGGTGTATAGAGTCTGAATAATTAAAAACATTCCATTTAGTTTAATTAAAATTTTGAATGTTATTGGCATCATATACCAAAATATAGTCACCTTTCGCAATTGTTTAAGTGAAATATCCTCTTTGAATTTGCTGTATAAATAAGCTCTGAGTATTTTTTAGAATAAATAGGCTCTGAGGAATACTAAAGGACATGAAAAATGGAAATTTGTTTATGAAGGTTACGTCGTCTGTGATCAAACACTCCAATTTATTCACAAGAGGATGGCTAGAGGATGAGTAGAAGTTGCAGGCTACAAAAAAATCAATTTCCTTGTTTTGACTCTCAATGTTGGCTATGAGTGATGAACCCGTTTATTCTATTTATGAACTTGAATAACAGTCCAAATGGATAAGTTGAAATAGATTTAGACATGAACAAACACATACACTGTTATTGGCAGCTTCATTCAACAAACAAATGTAATTGAAAAATCCACTAAAAGGGGAAAAATATAACATTATTCAGATATTTTGATGTCTGATCTCAGGGTCAGGTTGTTTCACTTATTTTTAATAAGTGCATTTCATTCATTCATTCATTTGTTCATTCATTCATATTCTGCTTAGTCCATACGTGTTTTTTTAATTAAGTGAATACATATATTACATAAAATGTAACATGTATTTTTGCAGTTACTTACATTTACTTGTTATATTAAAATCTTAAATTTTAAAATTGCCATAAAGATCAGCTCAGAAATCTGTGTAGGAAGCGGAAGGAAAAACTAAAATTTACCACAAACATAGCTTTAATGTCCAAAGACCAGAGATCATATTAGATACATTTGTACAATATTAACAGAACTCTCTCATACTCTTTTATACCCTTTGAAAAATGGTTGGGTAAAATGGGTTTGATGAAGAGAGTAGTGAAGGGCAGATGAATGAACAATCACAGCTCTCAGTTCATGTAGCGTTATCTACTGTAAACTCTATGAATGGCTTGAACACCTGTCAGGGGGACACACATTTTATTGGAAGACAGTGGGCATACATCGCCTGTGGCTAAACATATAATAAACTGAGACCTGATGGACAGTGTGAAGAAAGCAGAGGGGCTCAGTTACCTTGGAAAAAGGCAAAAAGCTCAGTTTGGGGGTGTCAGAAAGGGATATCTAAAGAGATGTGCTCATGGGGTATTGGTGTAGAGGTCTGACTGGCATCCTGGGGACTGGCCTGGTAAGATGTTGGTGAATAGGTTTGGAAGCTGAACTAGCTGTGCACTTTAGAGATGTCTATCATGTTTATTCACTCATTTTAGGCGTTTAATTTAGTTACATGCTTGGATAATAATAAATTATAATATCCACAGTTCAAATATTACTTAGTCATCAGGCACGTTCAATATTATGTTTTCACTCTTTGATTTGTGGGATGTATAAAATGAGTCTTGTAATTGAAAAATCACACATTTGCATGAGATATAAAAGCCAGTTGTAATAAAACAAGTCATATTAATGGTATGTCCCATACATTTTAACTAGAAAAATAATGATAGCTCCCATCACATTCCAAATTGTTATGTTTAGCATCTATAAATGTTTAATTTTAGCTGGATATTCAACTCAAATTGAATTTGGGTGTCTCTGTGTGTTTATCAGGAGTTTGACAACCTCCCATCGAACTCTCTGAAAGTGGAGTACTACATTACATCCACAAAAAAATGTTTGGATTGAAAAGATTGTCAACTTGAACTGGGCATTTTTTTTGTTATATATAATTTGTTTTAGTACATTGATAATGATTTTTTTATTAATTGGGTCATAGACTTTTTCATGGGCAGAAAACAACCATAAACAAATCCTCCCATTTTGAATCACTCGCTAGATTTTATTTTATCTGGGTCTAATTTTAAACAGCAACACTTTATTAAGCCCCAAATGTGTTAATTGGCACAACTGGCATTCTTTTACATAATTTACTAATTTACTAAAATGCACAGAAATGAGCTAAAGAAAAGTGTGTCAATATATTGTCTGTCCCAGTTTTGCACCATTGACTCACTAATGGTACTCTTTAATAGTGTAAAACTTATGACCATACAAAAATAAAAATGATTTGTCAAGGGGATAGCAACTTATACAAGCAAGTAGTAACCTCGGAGAGCACAAAATCATGTCATTTTTTCACTTGAGAGGAATCCCTTCACATTCAGTGCATAAAATAAATAATACTTTCAGTTCAGGTTGTCCTTAAGTGTCACAGTGTGTGTTTCTTCTTCAGCCTTCTCTATGGTCTCACACTCCTGCTCCTTAAATATCCCAGCCAGGGTTTTGAAACGAGGGCCCCAGTCACACATACTTCTGAAATCATCCATGGGTTCAACCACCCAAGACTCAATGGAGCTAAGAGATTCAGCCACCGAACCCTGTCCTTCATATGCATATGTGACTAGGGAGTCATACGGGGGTGTGGAGTTCTCCAAAAGACAATGATGGATGAAAGTGCGCATGTCCTCGATGTCCTCATTGGAAACACACACACTTGGCTGATCAGATTCATCCTCAGATTTTATTTTCTCCTGGAGTGCTGTCCCCTTGATGCCTTTGGGATAGCGTAAGGTACCTATGTCAAAAGCTTGTGTGTCCTCCTCCCCTCCCCCTTCATCATCATAGTGGATCACGTTATCCCGGACATCCTCTTTAGACGACATCAGAGTGTCCTTCTTCTTGTGTCTTCTCAGGCCAATATAGAGCACCACCATCACTGCAAGACATAAGACCAGAGGCAAGAACATTTTTGGTCATGTAATGCAGCTTGACATACATTACAGTACATTAGGTGACAACAGACAAGTGGAAATATGGAGTGGTCACATGTTCCAGAGCCATTAGTGGATTTCTTTTTGTTCAGTGGGTCTTCAGAATAGGACTAAAGAGAAAGGAGCCCAAGGGTAGCCATAATGCAGTTTTGACATTATGCCTGTCACCATCGCTGTGCCTGGGAAGCATGTGAGAGGAGGTGTTTTTTTTTTATTCTCTGAGCTTTCATCCACTTCCTCAGAGGCAGGCAGCGCTAGCTTCACTCCATTCAAAGAAAGGTGACAGAGGAAGAGATGAGGAGGCAAAGGAAGCGCATCTGAGAATTAGACCTGAACAAATTAAGCTTTCAGAATAAGTAGAGGGGAAAATTGTCAAATCAGCCTGCGTGTGATATTAGGGACATAGTGTTTTATTATTTTCTTGCCTTTTTACATATTAAACATAAAATCTGTTAAAACCGTTCTTTCAGCATCAGCTCCCCCAAGTGGCTGTTGTGTAAAGGAATGGCCATTTTCTACATCGTTGTTTAAATTAACCCTTGTGTGCTGTTCATATTATTTTTACTCAGGCAGTGCTTGCAGGTCTGAACCCATTACTTTTTAATCCCAATCAAGACATTTTATGTTAAAATACTTAGATATTTACTATAGCCAGGAATAAGTGATTTGAAAAAGCAAACATACTTTATTTATTGTTTTTTGACCTTATTTCTTCACATTTAGAATTTAAACCAAGTGTGCCGTTTTCATTATTATTACTTTGGCAGTGGGAATGGGTGAGGCCCATTGTATAGGGCCCATTGCATATTTGTCCTTTTAATTAATACGATCATAGAATTTTATACTAAATTATAAAAGTATGTGTTTATGTGTGATTTATGTTTGTATGGGAAGATAGAATAAAGGGAGATACTCTACAATTTTCACATTTTTCATGCACCGGGTTCAGTAGACCCGAACACCTTGTGTGTAATATAAATGTGTAGGGGGATACAGTGCAGGGTCATAAAACATGTGTTCTGATATATGTTTTTCACAGAAAATGAGCCGAGGCCAGTGAATCTCATTTTCAAATGATAATTGCTTGTATAATTTTTCTTTTGATGAAAACTGAAAATGGGCCGCATAGACCCAAACACTATACAAGGGTTAAATATAAAACAAACGGTATTTGTGTGAAAGAAAAGAAGAAAATGACAAAAAATCTTGAAAAAAATGAACAACTTGAAAGTCATGTTTTCAGTAATCCTTCTAAAAACGTTAAAATAAAATGTTATTTCTCAATTTCCAAGACTTTTATGGTAAATTTATAGCTTTACATATCTTTACTAAATATGACTTACAGTGTGGACCAAAAACAAACATTTTTATAACATAGTATAATGAGAGAAAATGAATGTACCTAGGAGAATCACAACACACAGCAGAATGGCCATCAGAGCTCCAGTGCTGAGTCCCACTGGAAAGAAAATGGCATCTGCGCTGCAGGAAAGCAGAGAGCCACCAATGTCACAGGTACACACTCGCACAGAGACAGTCCCTGTGCTGCTTCGAATCGGCTGCCCGCTGTCCTCCACCACCACAGGCACCAGAAATATGCTCTGCTCAATTCGTCGAAATCCCCCTCGTCTGGTCACAACTCCAGCTGTGTTGTCTGAAATCAAGCCAACAAGACCTCATTAAACTGTAAACTATAGGGTTCAAATTTGGATGTATCATAACCAGGTGGAAACGACACTCAATGTTTCTGTCACATCTCATGGATAGAGTAATATATTATGACGTATACGCTTTGCACACAGAGGCTGGCCTGATTCCAGAATTTAGAGGAAAGTAAGTCCTTTGAAGTGGAAATAAGAACAGAAAGAAATGTGGTTAAAGGGATAACAAGCTAACCTGATTTACTCATGGGAAGAGCATAATGTTGTGCCTTTTGCACAGCTGGAGCCAGATAAACATAGATCGCAAAACATATATGTGGAAGGTGAATATCTTCACTATTGTTTGTGAGTGGTACATTTTAGAAGCTCTTAACTATGGAATTAGATTGTATGTTTTGCTCATAACATGACTGTATGGTGTATTGATACATTTGTTATCAAAACATTTAATGGACCAAATGGCACAGGCCCCACATACTGATAGCTTAACAGTTTTATAGACTCTTACAAAAGCACAACAAACCAAATATTCCAAACTAATTGGGCTAGTTTAATAGTGTAGGGTAAGAGTGTAATGCTTCATAAAATCCTGAAACAAGGATCTTAGTTCTCAAGTGGAAGTCTGTGTTGTTGTCTAAATTGGTATGCGATGTTAATGGACAATAGTACCCCTGAGTATTGCCTGTAGATAGTCACCTCTTGACTAATGTGAATGTGTTTAATAACCAGAAGGCCAGTAAAGGCCATCAAACGGCATGATAACATTCAAAGCACCTCATTATGGTAATACAGCTCATCAGGGTTATGCAATCCTGAAAATAAGTTGATATTCTGGGACAGACAGATTGATGGCAAAAGCCAAGTAAAATTGACCAAGCTCTTGCTAAAATTATGTTTATATTTTGCACAGAGCTCTTTAAAAGGAAGATGAGTGTTTCCTCAGATGGCTTATAAACAATAACTTAGAGTGACTTACTCAAGGGTTGTTATCTGGGAATAACAGTGAAATTATTAATTATCCATAAGTAATTGTTCCATTAGCATTTACACTTGAAGGAGTTTTCTGGTTGTGAAGAAACTGAAATCATTGACTAGTGACAAACATGAGTCAAAAAATTTGAGCTCCCATAAGGATTGCAACAAAACTACCAAATGGTCTGTCAGTGAAATAGTCTGTTACAGATTCTTACTAAGCACTTGAACATATAACAGTAATGATCATTTTCTTTGAATTTGGAGAATTTTAGGACCTCTCCATACGTATCCGGTTATGTTGTAACCACACATTTTTTAACACAATTATTTGTGTGTTACACAGGTTTTTGTGACCGTTTCTGGAAATGTTACAGATTTGTTGTGTAGTTGGCATACCATGTTTTGTTTTGGTTACAGGCAGAGCTTGGAGAAGTCATAGGAGTTTTTTATTGATGCAGCAGCTTTTGCTCACAGAGCTTCATTGCTAATGAAAGACAGAGAGGGTTTGCTTCTCTGTGTTGAAGCATATTGTCTGAAATGTACAGGACTACATCAGCACACAGCTTTTTAAATAAAGTGTTTAATCACAGAACAGATGTGCCAAACTGTAACAATAAGCTATTAACGCTGCTGGTAAAGACTGGCGAAATAATTTTTGTTTCTAAAATTCGTTCTTCTTTTCTTTGTGTGAGCTGTTTTTCCCAGTCATTGAGAGAGACACTGAGGAGTTCCAGAGCTGAGAAAGCTTCTGATTGGTCGATATAACTTCAGGGTTGAGAAGTCTGCCGTCCTCTACTGGATTCACACAACACTTTAGCATTTAGCCTGAGTGGACGTGTATTGTATTTGTAAACGCGTTAAGAAAAACCGGGTATGTGTGGACATAACCTTAATAAACCTTGTTAGACCTGTGACATCTCTTGTCAAAAACTGATGACTATAAGAACTGAATGGGAATCCATACTTTATTCATCCATCAGACAGAAAACAAAACACCACTCCAATCTCCCTCCCCCCTCCCTCCCTCTGTGCAATGTTTTTTTGGGGGAAGAAATATAATTTCTCAATTTTACTCAATTTGGACTGGTTACACTATAGAAAGGGGATGGATTTAACATGACAGGACGTTAAAAAGTACACACTTTCCATGCCTTGAGCAGCATATCTGATGTGAACAAATCAAATGTTTAATTGAATTTATTACATTCATTCATCTTCATGTCGGCTTTATTCCCTTTCGGGGTCGCCACAGTGGAATGAACCGCCAACTCTCTGGCATTTTGTTTTATGCAGCGGATGCCCTTCGCAGCCGCAACCCATCGCTGAGAAACATTCACACACTCATTCACACGTTAACACTATGGGCAATTGTTCTTACTCAATTCACTTATATTGCATGTCTTTGGACTTGTGGGGAAACCGGAGCACCCAGAGAAAACCCACGCGATCACGGGGAGAACATCCAAACTCCACACAGAAATGCCACCTGCCCCAGCCGAGCCTAGAACCAGCGACCTTCTTGCTGTGAGACGACCGTGCTACCCACTGCGCCACCGTGACGCTGAATTTATTACAATTTTTTATTAAAAAATTTACCTAATAAAATGCTACCTGATAAAATGTCAATGACATTTTTATTCTTGGCATCACCTTATCTGAATCAAGTGTTTTTCATAAGGATGAAGACATTGAAAATATTTCTAACCCAAAACACATTGGGAGATGCCTGATGGTCAGGGATTTGTTTAAAGCTTATAACTCGTCCTGAGATACGCTTGTCCTCGACTGGAAGGTCGACTGACCCCGTCATGAGGAGTTTGTTACGCCTGGGCGACTGTGGGATTTTTCTTGACAAGGTAGGAGCCATTAGAGCACACCTTGCGCCTGTTTGGCTGTGTAGCCCTGAGTGACCCTGTCTCTATGAATCACAGCTGATGATATTCATGTGTTGAGAAGACTGGGGACTGAGGCTGGAGGCGTCTGTACAAATGGATCATGTGCTGATGTGCTGCTTTAGGATGCCATGGCTACTATTCATGTCAAAGCCCTAGTTTGGCTTACTTGATTGTAATTTCTTTAAAGATACTTATTTAGACAAACAATTGATGCTGTTCTTTAACAACAATACTATCTACAAAGCTTACTTCCATAGTCTCTGATGGTGAAGTTTTTGTTCCTTGCTTGCGGAGAGGATTTGAAGTAAAAGTGGTGTTCAGTGGCAGACATGTCTCTGTCTGTAGCGCTGATGGTTTGAACCACCTAGAGAAAAGATACAAAAGGGTTCTCTGAATAAAAGAGCACAGAAAAGAGCTTGCATATTTCCTAAAAGCAGAATGAGTGCACAAAGACTGCAATAGGCTGGTTGATTGACAGAGCTGGCGTTCTCGACTCATCAAACCTCAAAGGGATCTCTTGATGATGCATATACTGTCTTTATGAGTCAACCACATGGGGAGTACTTCATGATGATGGGTAAGCTGTCAACTCCGCAGAGTCTCCATGAGAGACAAGGTTCAGAGAATGTGACAGGATTTAGTGGGTGTGTGTGCATGTTGGTGGGGATGAGAGAGTGAAAGAAAAAAAGAAAGACAGAAAAAGAGACAGAAAGAAAGATAGATAGAAAGAAGACAAATTTATGGAAAGAAAGAAATATTAAAAGAAAGAAAGAACAAAAGAAAGAGGAAAAGAAAGAAAGAAAGACATAAAAAAGAGAGACAGAGAGAGAAAAAATTTAAAAGGAGAAAGAAATTAATTAAGAGAAAGAACGAAATAAAGAAAGAGTAAGAGACAAATAGAAAAAAAGAAAAAAGGGAGAAAGAAAGGAATTAAGAGAAAGAATTAAATAAAGAAAGAGAGACAAAGACAAAGAGAGAAAAAATGTAAAAGAAAGAAAGAAAGATAATTTTTGCTTAGATATATTGTTATTTAATGATATAATTTTAATAAACACACTTTCAATCAACCTATCATTCTTTAATAGGTTAAGCTTTTTAAATTTGTACTGCATCGCAACAAAATATTTCAGAGTTATATTCAACTCTTAAGCTGAGACTTGGTAGATAGAATATTGCCCTTTTTCTGAGCTGCTTTGTTAAATTTTCCATAAACTCATCTTCAATATTTTCTGTTGATCTTTAGGCAATTTTGAGTATTCAGAAAAAAAGCTTTTGTTGTGAATCTCTTTTGCACATTTCTGCATAGGAATGAAAGGGAATAGGATTATATTCTGGAAAAAGGACTGAACTGGGAGACACTGATAGGCAGAGTTGTACTGGGAGTAGCTCTCTTTTAGCATGAAAGAAGAAGATCAAGGCACAGTTCTCTCACATTAATTCACAACAGGACCCAAAAACAGCCCCAGAAACTCAAAGGGAAGCTCAGGTATAAATTTTCATATGCGCACACAAACTTACCTGTCCTACTTTTGCATTTTCACAAACAAACGTCTCATAATCAAAGGAAAGTTCGGGAGAAAACTCGTTGACGTCTAGAACTTTGATTGTGACAGTCGCTTTGCTGGAAAACAGAGGGCTTTCTGAAAAATCAAACAAAAAATTGTTCATATATCAGATTCCTTACAACACCGACTAGAAGGGTAGAAAACATTACTTGACTAGTACAGCAATAAACATACTTTAAAATGTTGTGTATTTATGTAAAAATTATTATAATATGTCATCATACAGAGAGTATTTTGTCTTCCAAAAAGACTTTGTTAGACCACTTTGAAATGTGCAAGAATTTTATTAAAATAAATGATGCTACATTTATTTCTTTTAGTCGATCCAAAATATATAAATACATTTTCAAATACAATTGTTCTCAAGAAATTACATCTTATGAAGAGAATTGTAGGGGAATAAAGTTTGTTTTTTGCTTCTCAGCAAAGAGCAGACTACTTGATTAAAATATGACATTGATAAAATACAACAGAATTATTTCCCAAAGTACCTGGAGATTGATTAAAGACCTCTGATCCTGATTTTAAGCAAAACAATCCGCCTCAATGAATTGAAGATTGGCTTAATTAGCATGATATTGTTTGTTTGTTGTGTGTTGCAGTCCTTCAGTAAAGACTTTGGACATCCATGTACTGTAGTATTTTTTCCACTAGATGGGGATATAGTCTTAATCAAAGTACAATCCTTTTAATAAATGTGAGCTGTGATGCTCATGCTGTTTCCTTTCTTTTAATTTCTTTAAGCCTTGATGGCAACAGGGCCATTTCGTGGAAACATTCGATTTATAATACAAATCAAATTCTTGTCTTATAATGCACAATGGTACACATTGCTATACTTTCATTATTATTTCACTTATACCAAGATAATAATACCATTTGCAAGAACTTAATGAGGGTTTCAGAGTTATTGAATGCTTCCATGAGATTTCGTACCATCAGGTACAGTCTCCTCATGATAGTATATTTAAGGCGATCCATTAAAAGGTGTTTGATGGAGAGTCTACAGTGACAGTATGCTCATGCTGTAACTATATATCTGGATAAAGCTATCCAATACTTACTAACTTTTGTTGCAACAACCGTAACATTGTGTTCAGCTTTTCTCTCTCGGTCCAGAGGTTCAATGAGCGATAGAGTGCCTTCAACAGCATTGATGTCAAAGTAATTTTCCGAGTCCTTTCTCCACTCAACTGAGTATCTGCAATCAAATCAAACTAAGTCAAAACAAGTATCTCGCAAGCTAATCGTTTAAATCTTGTAGAAGAAAAATGCCACAAAATTTCCAACAATGACAAAAAAAAAGTTACTTTTCATATAACTACATGAATGGAAAGATTACATTGTGGCAAATTATTTACGTTTACGTGTTTAGATTTGCCAGAAATGTTTTGTTTGTTGCAAAGCTTGTATTGTGAAATACAACCAAACATAAAACATATTGCAGCTGACATTGCAATTGGGATTACAATCATGTCATTTTACTTAGATAAAAGCCTAAAAAAGAATAGTAAACATTACATTATATTACATTTACATTTATGCATTTGGCAGACGCTTTGTCCAAAGCGACTTACATTAGGGGAGAGACAATATGCAATTTGTTACAGCGTCAAAGTCTATCTCAGCTTCTCATAATAAAAATTGTATCAACTGTTCAATAAACCAAAGCAGTGAGTAAGTAGAGGAAGAAGATAAAGACAGAGGAGGGAAAAAAGAAGGTAGTAGTTTGGTTTTTTGTTTGTTTGTTTTTTTATAGTAGGTGTTCTCTGAAGAGAAGAGTTTTCAGTTGCTTTTTGAAAGCTGTTAGTGTTGCTGCTTTCCTGACTGGATCAGGGAGTTTGTTCCACCATCCAGGGACAGAGAGAGAGAAGGTTCTGCTGAGAGATCTTCTGCCTTTGTGGGATGGAACCACGAGTCGCTGTTCCTTCTCTGAAAGCAGGCTTCTGGAGGGCATGTAGGAGTGTATGAACTCATAGAGGTAAACAGGGGCTGATCTGGAGATAGTTTTGTATGCCAGCGTTAGCGATTTGAATTTAACCCGAGCTGCAATGGTGAGCTAATGAAGAGTGATGAAGAGGGGAGTAACATGAGTTCGTTTCGGTTCCTTGAAGATAAGACGAGCTGCAGACTTCTGGATCATCTGCAGAGGTTTGAGTGTATTCAATGGAAGTCCTGCTAGGAGAGCGTTGCAGTAGTCCAGACGTAAAAGAAACATTTGAATAAGCATAATATTGATATTGTATGAAATCAGAAATATACAAAAATCACACATTTATAAAAAAAAACACAACACAACAATCACACTTTAGCCGCTTCGCATTTACATTGCCTGCACTTATACACAACGATATACAAAATTCTTGCAGTCTGAAATCCATCACAACTGTCATTGGAACATGAAGGCATGTCAGTGTAACCAGAAAGCATCTCACTGTTTTACTGCTGGTTTTATTCACAGCTTGAATTTGTTTATTACTCAGCATCTGCTTTACTGAGGTATGAACTCAAAAAAATTGTTTAGACAATGTATAACTTCCATAAGAGTAAAAAGACAGCCTTTTAGCTCCTTTCTGATACTAGGAAATATTATTCTGAAAATAGTGAACTGTTTGAGTCTCCCCAAGAGCTCTTGTAAGTATAGACATGTACAAGGGTTTCTTTGTTTTTTTGTTCCTGTGTCTGTGTGTTTTAAGAGTGCACCGAGATCCAGGTTCAAATGTTGGAATTGAGTTGGAATCTAAATGAGGTGGTGATGAGGCTCACACTGATCACACTTTTATGTCTCTGAAATGAAGCAGTTTTATATGTAAAATACATTTAAACTTACATTTGCAATCACTGCTTTCAGCTATATTTAAACTAGTCAACTTCCTGGTGTGTAAGTGTATACTTTCAATAACAAAGATTTTCTACAACTAACATTTTTGTTAGTATTTAAAACGGGAAGAAGTCAATAAATTTGAAAATGAAATTTAAATAAAGTGCCACTTCAGAACAACAAACAAAATAAACGAATAGCAAAAGAATAGCAATTAGAGCAGGCATGATGAACATTGAGCAAGCCTACAAACTTATGAAGATCTACATCATAAATACTAATATTATTATTAAATATTATTTTAAATAAATATTGTTATCTGGTTAAGAAAATAAAAGTAAAATATCAACATTAAAATCTAATATAAAAATTTTGATTAAAATGATTGAATACAAAGATATTTCAGAAGGATGTTGGCTGTATTAAACCAATAAAAAAAAGCCAAAACTATTAACATTGACTAAATATGCAATGGTAATGATATATAATACAAAGAGTCATGAAGACGTAGTGCTTGTGTTAAGCTCACTGGATCTGAAGCTCTCTCAATTCAAAAAATTTAAGATGCAGCTAAGCATCAGTTGTACAAAACAGAATCTAAAATGTGAACAATAAGTTTCACACCTCCAAACAGCACTAGGAATTTGTCAGAGTGGATTGAATCAAAGTAAAGCACGATCTGTTCAGAATAAGACTGCCGAGGGGATAAACCCATGGGAGCACCACTCTGAGACTATTTCATGTTGCACTTGCCCTTGCTCATTTAAAGTGGCTTTGAAAGGAGTTCCCTTAAGATCTTGTAGGGTCTACACAGCTATTTAAAATCCAGAAAAGTTTATATTCTGTCCACATACCTAACAGGACTGTTGGTGATGTCCAGGTCCTCAGCAGTGACAGCTCCAACAATGATGCCCACTGCAACATCCTCATATGTCTCCATGCGATATGACAGACGACTGAAAACAGGAGGTTCTTCCACGTCCAGAACATTCAGTTTCACAGACGTAGTGTCCTTAAAGGGTCCCAAGTGCAGGAATCGGTGATCAAGAACTGTGTTTGATGCTTCTACTTTAAAGGTGTAAGCCTTTCTGGTCTCAAAATCCAGACGCTGTAAAAATGAATAATGAGACGTCATTAGTTCTAAAGCCTTTTGATCAGTGGTGGTACTCTTTAACTTGTATTTTTTTCAATGGAATTTCTTTTTACACTGCGTATTACTATAAAAAATGACAAACCAATTGAATATACAAATTAAAACTAAATCCAAGCAGAGAAATGACAGAAACCTAACTAAAGGAACGGTTCTGCTGACTTAAACCATGATTCATAAGAAGGGTGGATAGAAAAGACCAAAGCAGAGAGATAAAAGACTTTGGCCAGTGGCTCTTGAATCACTGAGTTCTTTCAGCCAGCCATGTAAAGGCAGAACTTGACACATCTGCACCTCAGAGGAAAAGTGCGCAGAGTACAGCAGAGGGGAACTGAAAAAGGAGGGCCTAAAAACATAACATAGTCAATTTTAAATATACAAAAAATGAAACCACATCCTAATAAAAAAAAAGAAAAAAGTACACATTGCTGATTCTCAAAAATGTTTTAATTGATTCAAAGTTGACCTCAGTTGTTTTTGATTTTTACAAAATGACTGTGGTTTTTATACTGATGTTGGACATTCTATGCTTCCTATGAGACTTTTCACCTTGTTTTCTTCATGTGTTCAATACTTACTACTGATGTCATTTTACTCTATTTATTATGACTCAACTTGTCTATTTAAATGTGCTCAGCAGACAGAATGCAACACAAGTTTCTTAGTACAAAAAAAAAGTTGTAAATCATGAAAACTGACTTATCTATAGACGAAAATAACAATGATATTTAGTATGTAATATTATTATTATCATCGTCATCATCATCATCATCAACAACATCATCTCCAAAGTGCCTCATGAAGGCGACAACCAAAAGAGATTCTGAAGACTAACAACTAGAAGAAAAAATGAAAGCAGGCACGATGCATATTGTGTTGGCCTTCAAACTTATGAAGACCTAGATCATAAACACGGAACAGTCTGAATTAAACAGTTTTATATAATTGGATTTGGTAAAAAATTTAAAGTCAGAAACTAAAATATACACATTTTTTTCATTGTATGTTTTTATTGTATGCTTCTTTGTTTATTTAGCTAAATCTTGAAATCTCTTATTTTCAGCAGCCAAGTTAAATGTTTATCCATTGATCCCCCTTATGCTTAAAGCAGCACTAACTCTGAGCTCATAAAAGCAGGAGACCCTGAATGTTCAGGCTCAGCGCTTTAGTGTAGAGAGTCCCTCGACACCAGAACAGCTCATCACAGACTGATGAACAGAGAAACCAGTCTCTTATTGAGGACAGAGGGAAGAAGGCCATTGTCATTGACCCTTCTCTCTACCCCATGGTGAGGATTCCACGTATTCATTTCAGGCTGCTTTTTGGGTCACTAAACATGGCAGATCAGTTTTGCAATGTAAGGACCGTGTCACTTTGTTCTGCACAGGCTCAGCTACGGGGAATAAAAAAGTGGAAAATAAAAGAGAACAAGAAGGACAGGAAACATGTTCACTGTACCTTTCATCATCTTCTGGAGAGACACTTCAAATTACGAAGTAGAACACTCAAGAGAGTTTCAAACAAATAAATATAAAAAGTGTAGAAGTCAACAATAATTCTAAACATCTTCTATTATTTTTGAATGAACAGATTTAGTTTGAATGAACAGATGTGTATCCTTTACCTGTGCCACAGGAAGAAAAAAATAAAATAGCATTTACACATTTTTTTATGTTGAACCTCTTCAAAGCTTTTGTATTTTTATTAGCATCTCTCCATCTACTGCAGAGAAAATTGAATGACAGTAGCGACCCGTTTTTATCTGTCTGCACAGCACCATCTTTGAGTAATGAAAGAGTAACCTCTCTTCTCTCTGGAGGTTGAGAGCAGTACAGCCTCTTTCAAAACCCTTTAGGGCATTAGTTCCAGCTATAAGCTCTTCAGCACAATCTCAGATCATTCAAGTAACCGGCCATCTGACCAGATTTCCCCTTGTCACTTCAAATCAGGAGAAAAGCTCTGACACACAAATAGTCCTCAAAGAGGTTCACCATATCTAAAATTGTTGGGTTTTCTCTTGGGATAGATGTGTGCATTTTTAAACTCCAGTGGGGTCAGCATCTTCTATTTCTATTTTTTCCTACATGTTGGCAAAACAGAAATGGAAAAATGATGTTCTTTGGGTGCCTATAAAGAACATAATGAATTGATAAGTCTAGGAGTATTGTGTGATGTGGACTAAGCGTTTTCACTTTTAAGTCATCATGTATTATTTAATAAAGCTAGTATGGATAGCTTTCCTATAATACTTGGATATGCTCAACTTTTGGTAAAAAATACATACAAACAAAACAGAATAACAATTGTTGCAATAATGACTGCAAAAATAAATAAATAAAATAAACGTTCCTATGGTTTGGATTAGAAAACATTTCTGTTTGGACAGCAATTAAAGTAAGCCACACATTGGAAATAATATTTGAACGAGAAGGCAACATGACAATTGGAATTTCATATATAGAAAATGAAAATATGAAATGTTATTACAATTGACAATAGGGTGTTCAATTTGGATAATTATTAATTATTGCTGTTCTAGGCTGTTAATTGAAATAGAAATTGATCTCTAAAGAAAATTAAGTATTTATACTATGTATCATTTCCTAAATATATCACAATATCCAGACAAAAAAAATTAACTGTCATTCAGTACTTTGATAGTTGTTTTTTAAACACTTTAAATAATTCCTTTTTTAAAGAATGCACATTTAAATAATATTCCCATAAGTACGCTTGATTTTTCACTACCCCGCTTTTTTCTTTCCTTTTCTTATACCAAAAAGTCACCAGCACATCAATGTCACCTAAGAGAGAGAAAAAACACACTTTAAACACACTTTTTTACACTTTAAAGCTTACCTTTTTTAAAATGATAGTTCCCTCTTGAGTTTCCTTATTGGAGTAAATATCAAACATGGAACTCCCATCACCAGGAACAACGGTGTACTCTACTTCAGCATTTTTTCCAGTGTCCAGATCATGAGCCTTTAGCCGTCCCAGCGTTGACCCCACAGAGGATGATTCGGGGACTCGTAAGTGAAAGATGCCTGTCGAGATTCACATCTTAAGTGATCAGCAAACAAACATATCCCTCGAGCAGCAAAGGACACTCAGAATCAAATCCTCCCCAAAGAGCTAACAACAATCAACTCCTAATCACTTCAGTAGCATTGCTAATCACATTTGCAAATCTATCTATGTTTAGTTGTTTGTGTTTTTGCAAAAGAGCTCTTGAAGTCTCAATCACAGGCAATTGCAAATCTGAGGGTCTTCTCCAATGCCTTGTGATGAAGAAGCATTTTATCTTATTATCACTATCACCATTAACCAAGAGCAACAATTAAAATGTTGGAATCAGATTTCCACAGAGAATAAAAAAACACAAACTATTCTAATATCTCTTTAAAACAAACCCCCGCGATTATCAGCTGCTGGTTTAGAAATGCAGATGCTGTGCTTGAAATTGGATCCAGTCAATCCAGAAACATACTTTTGGAAAAGCGTGGAGGGTTGTCGTTGACATCTTTGAGGGTGATGTTAATGGTAGTCGTGCCGGCTAGACCACCAAGTTGACCCCCCATGTCCTTCGCCTGGATGACCACATTGTATGACTCTTTCACCTCCCTGTCCATGTTGGGTAATGCCACTCTGATTACACCTAAAATATACAAAACATTTACATAACTTAGTAAAACAAATAATTTATCTAGTTATTAAAACAATTAAAAGTACATAAGAATTCTAGCTATTATCTCAGTTAAAGCATTATTGCATTTGAATTGGAAAAGGAGAGAGCATTTCATGTTCATAACACTTATGGATCACTTTAGCAGTCTGTTTTAATATCATTTTTTATTATTTTTGTTGATCTTGAAGTGATCTTGTTTGTTTATAAACATTTAATAAATAGGGTCTGACCTTAAATCTATTTAATATGTTGACTAAAACTTAAATCTGTTATTTCGAAATGGATTGTCCTTAGTAACTGCGTACAATGCACTGAAATTATTCCAGCCACACAAAAAGCATGTATTCAACTCTAAACAACAAAAACTTATCTCTAATCAGGATTTTTTTTTCTTCTCAAAAGTATGCTATCAAGGATATATTAAGCTAGACAGCATTCACATGCAGCCAAAAACATATTTATTTATTCATTTAATGTCCAAAATTATTATGTGTTGTTATAATGTTATAATTATTTTTGTTCATGTTTTATACTCATAATCTACCAGAATATGCAGTGTATTAAATAAATAAATTGAAGGCACATAAATGGATCCTTTAAGATAATTATGGAAATCTACAGCACTCAGTAAAAACCCTCCGAAGTACAACACTCCTCAAGAGCAAACTGACAAATGGTTTTTGAAACCTGAGGTTCTTCTAATGATGAACAAATACCTTGAGCAATCTGAAGAGTTACGCGTTTCTTCCTTGATCTCTGCTGCTATGTGCAGAGCTTTTGTAAGTGGTGTGATGAAAAGGCAAATCTTTGACATTCTCTTAAGACTAACCAAACTGATATCTTTATTGACAGTGGTGGCACTTTTTACTCTGATGATGATGATGATGATCATAAAACAATAATGAAGACAATGCATCAAATATTCAGCAGAAAAATTAAAAAGACGTCACCTGTCTTTGGATCAACCGAGAAGTAGGGCTGGCCATGAAGGATGCTGTACACAATCCGAGCACTGTTTCCATAAGTGGGATCATCAGCGTCACTGGCAGTTATCTGTATCACATATGTCCCTGATCACAGAAAGGAAAGTAGAGATGACAAGCTATCAGATGACACTTAATCTGACACTCAACCAATAAATAGAGGCCATATTTAACCCTAACGTGAACCCTGACAGACTGACAGTGGTTTCTATTTGTCTAAATTGGTTTAATCAAAGAGGCTTCGTGATAAGCCATGGATATGCCATGTTTTCTTTCTTTCTTTGTAAACAATGCGGTAAACATGTCTTTCTTTCTTTCTTTCTTTATGGGGCCTGTGCAGAATGCATTGATTAAGTGGAGAACACACAGTAACTTAAGAATTATATTATTCCTCACACTGATTAAATTTCACTGATCATTATCTATAGAAAATGAACTATTGAAATATTTTCGCCTTTATTCTGACATGTATTTTACTATGAAGTGTTACATAATGAATGTTGAGATCAAATATGTTAAACACAAATTAATTATTCATTAGAAGAATACAATGAATTTCTATTAGATTTAACATTTAGCTTGTATTCAACTAGTGCTAACAGCAGTGTTAATGACTTAATTTGTAAGTTCTTGCAAGTTCTTTACAAGGCATTTATTGGAATCTGAGTTTAGCCCCTTTGTATATTTGTTTAAATTACTTACAAATGAGCTAAACAATAACACAAAACATTAACGGGTTGTGTAATCTACAAACTGTACGTTATGTATTTGTACAGTCTTTTATTAATTTCCATATAAGTTTAGATTATGTTTCATATATTTCACATAGTAAAAATCGTTTTTCAATGTCGTGACGTTGTAGGAGAACTGGACGTTTTTAATGCAGAACCAGGACCATTGGGGAGCATTAGAATCCACATACTCACATATTAATCTGTATGTGACTTGTATTAAGCGAGAAAGTATTCCAGTATGTGAAAAGCAGTAAGAAAAGAATTCCAGGATGGTTTTCTACATCTGTTGAGAAGGTCCACACTTCTCAATTCTACAATGCAGTAAACGTGTTTTTGAAAATAGCGGAACAGTTAACCTACTTTAATATGCAGACGATGTATGTTTAAAATTAAGTTGCGCTTGCTCATGTTAATACTAAGTAGTAGGTACTTAATGGCATGTCATATTGGGAGATATTTATGAGATTCACATGATTTGTACGTATACTATAGTAAATAATGTAAAATATTTTAGTTAATAATGATCTATTAATTAATCAGTTAATCAATAAATGAATCAAACATTTAATCAGTTGATTTCATTAATACATTTATATATTTTTAAATCCAGGAGACCTTCAGTTTTAATCAGTTGTTAAGATTTTTCCATTTCCATTGCTGTTTTCAGTAAAAAAAATATTATTTTTGAAATTGTCACTGTACATTTATTTTGCTCTTAATAAACGGCATTTTCTCTCAAAATACTGACTTTGCTGCACAAATAAAGGCAGAGATCAATAAATGGCTGTAAATAAAGATTTTTTGTACGCTAATTTCTGAAAAACCTTAAACCTTACAAAAGTCTCTTGTTTTTCTGGCCTTTATTGAGCTGCTTTCTACTATTGTATATTTTATTTAGGCCCTTTGTTTCTGTTTTGCTAGATATAAGTTGTTGTCATCTAGCCCTGCAGAGCGTTTTACAAAAACTAATTACAAATACTAAACATGTATTTCTCTACCAGTGAACAACATTTCAGAGTGTCTACAGATTTTCTTCATCAAGTGGACTCATATAAAGCTGGATGAAACAAAGTGCTAAAAGTAGGGCGTCTGTGCTTCAATAGAAAACTAGGAAAACTAGTGTAATGTAACGCAATGACCTTGACCATTGATTTCCACAACACCAGAGAGGTCACCTAACCACATCAAGACATCTCTGATCTCACTATAAACAGATGCAAGGAGTCCAGCATTTTCTCACAGAAATATGCAGTCATTCTAGAACATAATGTCAGGCAAACTCACCAACTGGTGACATCTCTGGGACGCTAGCCGAGTATGGGCCCTCTAGGAAACGTGGCTCATTGTCATTGATGTCCTGGACTTTGATAATAAACTGGGACTCGGGCTCCAAAGCTTTACCCGTCAGCACATCTACGGCTTGTGCTCTCAGTGTGTAATACGGCTTCTCTTCTCGGTCCAGGCTCCTCAAGGCATGTATGTCTCCAGTACTAGGTTCAATAGTGAAAATTGGACCGACTCCTTCACCTGAGAGTGTGTACTTCACTTTACTGTCTCCCTTATCAAGGTCTGAATGAAGCTGAAAGAGAGAAAAAATTAAGCCATTTGATTTAGCTTTGTGAGTACATTATTTGATTGCTTTTCTTTCCTGCAAATACAAAAATAATAAAGATAATAATTTATTTGGATCCACTTAAATAATGTAGATCACAGATTTCAGTTTTATTCTTCAATAGTGGTCATATTGAATAATTTAGAGCAAATATTGTTTATCTGTAAGAATGGTTAAATTAGATGTACAGTACAGACCAAACGTTTGGACACAGCTTCTCATTGAAAAAGTTTTCTTTATTTTCATGACCATGAAAATTGAAAATGGTAGATTCAAACTGAATGCATCAAAACTATGGAGTAACACGTGTAGATTTGTATACATATCAAAAAAGGTGTGAAACAGCTGAAAATATGTCATTCTAGCTTCTTCAAAGTAGCCCTCTTTTGCTTTGATTACGCTTTGCACAGGTTTAATAAGGATTTCTTGCCTTATAAATGGGGTCGGGAGCATCAGTTGTGTAGTGCAGAAGTCAGGTGGATACACAGCTGAATAGATTATTAGAATTTGTATTATGGCAAAGTAAAGAAAAACAAGTGGCCATCATTACTTTAAGAAATGAATGTCAGTCAATACGAAAAACTTTTTGAATGAGAAGGTGTGTCCAAACGTTTGGTCTGCACTATATATTAAAAGTTGTCATGGTTTTCAAAGGGTCATACCATGGTGAGCCTTTTGTGACTTTTATAAGGATCCATAGATGAAATAAAATATCGAACTATGGACGTCCCAAAACAAAAAAACAAATAAGTTTCTTTTAAAAACGGTTTTATTCATGCCATTGACGATGTCATATGGGACTCACTGTAACGTCACGGCCAGATATGAAAGGACCGATTTCCCTCCCCTGGATATGATGTACTATCCACAAAACAAGCCTTCGCTCTTAATATTCAGGAACCAACGAGCGTGAATTAAACAGACCATAATGGGCGAGCAGCACACAACTTGGACTTGTGTTATTAAAAGGATTAAACGGAGGTTATTAATAGGACTTGTAAGGATTAAAAGAAGATGCTCAATTCGAGGGTGTACAGAAACCAAACATCCATATGACTGACTTACAGAGGTAAGGTTGTATAACAGTGTCTTTTCCAAATGCTATTATAGTGTCTATTAATGTAGCTAGCTCTGTGTTTGTGTGTTATGGTTAGGGTTAGTGAATTTGCTCGTAATGAATCCCTCTAATATCTCTCAAATCTATGTCAGACAGTAACTTTGCATAGACATCCTGAATATGCAAATCACTAACCAATCGGTGATTAACTAGGAGTGGTTACGAAGATTGCTGAATGAAAATCTCAGCTCATTTCCAGAATAAGCCCAGACTATAAAATGAGGAGATTGAATGTGATTTTGATTAAAAATAGAGACTTTATAAGTAAAATAATTACATCTCCCATACAATTAGACCAATGTGAGCAACATATTATTAAAAATAACAAAATGTCACTAAAACTTTAACCCAAATATTGGAAAATTACTACATGGATGTCAGGTAGTGGTGTGTAGAAAAGCAGATCCCAAGTGGAGACGAGCCATTCAACTCAAAACATTAACAAACATACTTAACAAATAATCAAGAAATCAATGGATCCACAATGGGTATACCTGTCTATTAAACATAAACCTAAACTCAGTGAACCAGTAAACAACTGACAAAACTGTAAGCAATATAAAGCAGACTAAATCAAGGTTTAATGAAGGATAATGAAGGATGAAGCAACTTAAAACGAGTTGTCTCAAACAGGGCAGGTGTGGATAACCATGTGCTCCAAACAAACACAAGCTAAAACTAGACAATATTTTTACGTCCCAATCCCAATGAAATAAGAATTAGGTGGTCCCAAACCGTAGTGTACATAAAAAAGTGTTTGAGTGGTGCCCAGATATATACTTTTTCCTGTTAGATTCTGAAGTGCAGATCCATGAACCCTCATCCCAAACAAACAAGCACTCTCTGTAATATGACAATTAAAAAAAAAGAAGCACATACAAAAACAATATCAATGAAGAGATTGGTATAGGTACTATTAGAAAATTTTTAAGAGAAGGAATGGAAAAGTAGTTAAGTTCTCGCACATGTCGTGCATGATGGCGTGACACAACTACTTTCGTTAAATGTTGTTTTAGTGCATCCCAGATCGTGCAAACTCTTGTCTTATACACTTAAAAGAATGAATATTTTCTTCTGAAAATTAGTATCTACTTTAAGGGTGCAGCGTAAGTGTTCAGATTGGGACGCAGTTTATAGCGGTGAGACAAAGCAGATACACAAAACATAAACCAAAAAACACAAAATGGTGGACAAGATTGTCACAGACCTTAACAATAGGTTTGATTGAGTTTTATAAGAGTCCAAACCTTAACCCCATAGAGAATCTTTATAGATGTACTTTGCACAGCAGTCAGACTGAATAACCAGCATCATCATGTGAGATCTTGGTAACAAAATATTTGCAACAGTGGGTGAAAATAAAGTGTATAACATTGCAGAAGCTTATCACCACTATGCAACAGCAAGTACATTGCGTAATTAAAGCTAAATGAAGCTTTTACAATTTTCTGGTGGAGACTTCTCGGCCAGGCATATATATATATATATATATATATATATATATATATATATATATATATATATATATATATATAGATATACACATATATATATATATATACACATATATATATATATATATATATATATATATATATATATATATATATATATATATATATATATATATATATATATATATATATATAAACACAAAACTATGGAGTGTTGGAAACAAGAGACTTTTGAAGACAAACAACAGAACTATTTCAACCTCATTCTTGCAGTGTCATTTTGTAAAAACATTTTATATTTGTAAATGCAAAAACTGCTTTTAATGGGAACATATTGTAGGTGTTCCCATTATGTGTTGAAATACACTGTTTTTGTCAAATAACTTAACTATTTACTATACTGTGCATATAGACAACTGTTAAATGTAGACTTTTACATTTAGCTTGCCTGTAACTGTCTTATTTGTGAACTGTTGTAAAAATTCAAACACATAAATTCAAAAGTATACATTACAAAATAAATGTATTTATTTCTTTACATGTCATGTCTGGTAGACAAAATGGAACTTGCTAAGCTTAGAAAAGCAAGGCTCTCATGTAGAGTTATTTTCACCCAAAAGGTCAATCTTTGGAAGAAAATGTGATTGTGGGGTAATATATCCTGACTGCAAAGGGCAAACAAGAAGTGTGGCCTGCTTCACACTGTGAAACTGTGGACAATATAAAATTTTCAGAAAGGTTTATAGAAATGGGAATCAAAGCAGTTGGGAAAATATTAGGTTTAGTGAGGATTCAATGGGAGAATATACTCTCCCCAATGTTTGCATCTTCTTTAATGATGTGTCAGTCCATCTACAATAATAACCTCAATTAATCTCCAAATGTTTTGTAGTAACTCCACAAAATGTTAGAAGATCAATTTAATTAACCAAACTTTAGGTGAGATAAAACAGTGAATTATTTTACACTTGAAAAGCTAAGGTAGCAGTAACCCTTTTATGGGTCTTGAATTAGACTGAATTAGTTTTTTTAATCTTCGAAGCACGGAGTGCACTGACACTGAGCCTAAAAAATAGACAAATTCCCTTACAGCAGCAAGTTATAGAATCAGTCTAGCCTCCTGAGATAGAGGTGATTCTCACAGAGCTCTCACACTATGAGGTGATGATCAATCAGCCTGACATCGCTTCAAGTGAATTCATGAAATTTTAAACAGAATCAAACTGAGAAAATGGAGAGAAGCTTACTCACAATGCCACATGAAACCTCATGCATTCTTTGTTCTTGTTTATTAGAGTTCAAGTCAGGTAACGGTTATGTAAAATTTCTCATGTGCTTTAGGATTCATGATTTCTCGTTCATTTGATCATTGTTTTTCTCAGGAAATCCTGGCTTAGAGCTGAGACAATGTAACTTGGTAAAATAATACCAGTGGTATTTAATAAATAATGAAAGTTTAAAAAGAGTTTTAAATGTACTTATATCATGTTGTTTTTTTAAGGAGGTGGGTGGGGGGTGATGATAAACACAACAAGGTAAATAAGCAGATATGTTTTTGAAATATCTATTAAAATTCTAACATGCATTATTGAGTGCATCTAGGCAGTTAAAATAAATAAATAAATGCCATTACATCTCATTATATGCCAACATGTTCATCACACATGAAGTTCATAAAGGCCGTAAGCCATATTCTCTCAGTAACCTGAGTACAGGGGGTTATTCATTAGAATAGAACATTTCAACAGTGGCAGACGAACATTGTTGTTAGTAATGGAAGCTTTATTTGCTCCTCCTACTGCTGTTCTCAATCAGAGGCTGCATTCAAGACTCAGTCCATCTTTTGAGATAAGAAAAGGGTGTTGTTTTTTTACTGTGTTGCATTAACAGAAGTAGAAGTGGCATGATCTTGAGAACACCTGTGACATGCTCTCGTCTGCCAATGTAGATCCCCACAGACAGCTCTCAGCTTGGCCACACTGATTGCACTGGCATTGACTGCAGACTATTCAATTTAATCCTGATCCCATTTAAGCTGAAGGCGCTCAATTTCAACCTCTTTTGTAGTAGACCTTGATATTGAATTTTCATCCTGGGATACAATATGGAGTCCTTTTAACCTTCTCCCTGTCCTGTGAATACTAATTTAACAGTTTCAGATTATATTCTTCATTTTTTTCCCTCATTACATTATAATATATTTGCAGGATAAAGGTATGAATGTGTATTTCCCACCAGTTAATATAATCTTTTATGATGAGTTTGATGTCATGCTGTTTTGTCCCCTCTCAGTTACACCTGGTAAAGCTTGAGGCATCTTCATAGCTATAAATTAACAATCTTCACAGAACCTCAGCAAACATGTGGAGTCGTTTCTCTAGGTGGAGTTAAATTTGAATTAACACCTTGTCGCACGTGACACTTTCAATCAAGTGATTGAATGTATGATATTTGTCTTCATCAGATTTTTGGTAAGACCAAATTACTTTGATATACGGAAGTCAATGCATGCAAAAAGCTAGCTGCACAACAAATGTACATGTTTCGCTCAAAGAAAACAATGACTAGTCTAATAAAGTCAGTCCTTTAAACGTAAAAACATTTTTAAATATTAAATAGTTTTGGGAGACAGATCCCTGGTTATTCTCCCTTTAGTGTTTTGTTTTGCCTTTTTTGTTTTCTGTCTATATATTTCTATTGCAGTTTTCTGTGCTGTGAATTTTAATATTTTTAAAGTGCTATCCCATGCTTTTATAACTTAGATATGTCTTATTTTATGTTTTATCTTAGACCTGTTTTTATTATTTTGTAAAGGACTTGTGTACCAACATGTGCTACAGTAGATTTGTGTATGCATTTAGTAAACAATTTCCTTTGTTTTTATTTGCTCATAAATTGTACATTGAGTGTTCTTGTTTGTAGTGTTGTTTTAGTTTGAAGCTAAAGCAAGTAGATTTTGCTAAAAAAAAAAAGCCTTACAAACTGCTTAAAAAATAAAATTATTCTAGTTAAATAATTTGGGATTTTTACATGATAAATTCAAGTTGATGTGCTAAAAAATGAAGCCTTAAAAGTTTCTTAATAATGATTTGTGTAATATTGTTAAGAATTTTTTTTATATAGATATCACATATGATTTTTACTGTGTATTATAAATATAGTAGCTAAGTTTGAACATAATAAATCTTTAAATCAAATATTCAAGCAAAAATAAATAAAGCTGCTAATATGAATATCAAAATCTCCACTGCAACCACCTATGAAACATCTGGGTACATAGCTTATTTAGCTTCCACCAACCAAAATCTATACATGAACAAAGAAGTAAAGATAAAAGAAGAAAAAAGAATAACTTGAAGCTTTGAGTTTCAGCAAAACTCTTTGAACTCCTCCTCTGTTCTAGTCGCAATCTATTCTCGATAACTTTGACTCAAAGCATAGAGACTAAAATCAATACCTTACCTTTCCTACATACTGTGGATCAGATCCCATGTATTCCTCCAGCACAAAAAACTGGTTCCAGACCCACCCTCTCTTGACTCTGTGAGCACCCATCACCCCCTGCCTCCTATGTGACATGAAGCTCCGGTGCTGCTCCTTCCCCATCCTGCTCTGGGGTGAGGAATGGACGGAAGAAACAAAGCTTTTTTCCAAGAGGCACCAGAGGAACAGCAGCAGGCAGTTCCCCATTAGCATTGGAACAATCTTTGGGTGCAAAGTCCTTTGACGGACAGTGGTGACTTTTATGGTGACAGAAGGAAAAAGATGAATCCAAAATGAAGAACACAACAAAGCCTCAGCTGCAGCGGACAGCTAACATCCATTGAATTCCTGTGGTGCTTGAGATTCTATTGAACCACCTGCGAAAGAAAAGAAATAAAGGCACTTAAAATCAATGAGCTTATGCGGATTTGTAGAGGTGTCTTGGTGTTGTGTTGGTACGCTTAGAAAATAGAAAGGCCACTCTCACTCTGGTTTACATTTGCAGTGCGCATATCTGTCTGTTCAGCTAAAATATAATCTCACTCAAATGGCTTCATAAATACTGAAATCTTTGCAAATTGTCTCACACACATTCGTTTAGCACTGGGAGATGAAGAAACAAGGGTAAAAATCGACAAGAAAGATTGAGTTTGGCAAGCATTGAACAACTGCTGGCCGGTCTCCAAATGAATGTGTATGTGCAGCTCTCTGCTCATTTTCAGTGCATTAGTCTTTGAAAATATTGAGGTCCCGCCTGAATACAGGGTTGTTTTTGACCTGACAACACAGATGGTGTGTCACCACAAGGAAAAGCCTTTCCAGATGCTTGGGGCCACAAATCAAACAACTTTGCTCTTAATCACTCTCAAAATGAAAAGAACCTGAATAATTATGAACAAGAGGACTATCCATCATTGTTGTACCATGTGTTTTGGGAATTAAAGGGATAATTCCACACCAAGAAATTAAAATATTCTATTAATTTACCCAGCCTCATACCTTTACGATGTGCTGAACAGAAAAAAAAGTCAATGGCAACTAATATTCTTTTTTATTTCACTTCAAAGTTTTATTAATGGCAATACATTTAAAAATATGTATATAAAATTAGAATCCACAAAAGTTACCTGGTGGTTCCCTTTGGTGACATGTAGGAACTTGACTTGAATTGAAATTGATTGAAATGAAATGAATTAAAGTGAATTCTGATTCATGCTGCATTTAAGTAAGAATTACCAGAAATTGAAGTCTTGCTACAAAATAACAAAGGATATTTTGACAATTGGGATAATTTTGCCAATCAATAACTCAATCAATAACTAAATTAATCAATCAGTCAATCGATTAACCAATCAATCAATGTAAGTGCATTAAAATGCTTATAGTTCTTTCAAACCAGTTTCACAAAACAGAAGCTTAATGTGGATTAACGTAATCCAAGTTATTTTCAAATTGGAAAATTATATTGAATAACAAGAGATTTACAAAACATGGCTAACTCAGCAGTCATAGAATTCCTTTTGAAATCAGGAAATACAATTATCCTTGTTCAGTCTATGGGGTAAGGCTAATATTAAGGAAAAGGGTGCTGTAATCAATAGTGTATAATATAAACCGACATTAGCCCTATTTAGCCCAATTTGGTCTACTTTCTGAGCTATTTGGCGTATCAAATAGCAGAAAAACGGGATAAATGCACTTAAATTAGAAAAAAAAACTCACACACAAGGAATTCAATAAAATCACACAAAATTTCTATAATTTAATGTTAAAATGAAGAATACAAATTTTATAGTAATTTATAAACTGAAGATAGTTTTCACCTATTACTTTAAAATCTTGAACTGCTGTTGCTGTTAAGCATAAAAGGCACTGCAGTGATTCTACAGTGATTGAGTATGCACTTTCTGTTAACTTAGGTTTTGTGTTCAAAGAAAAAACTCAGGCAGGTTTATAGATATCTTTGCAGCACATTTTGTATAATGCTCCATTGGCAGGTACACCGACAGCCAGACAGAGACCACCAAGAAGGGCAACATGATTGCAATGAATGCCGAGAGAAATCTTGTGGGGAATAGTGAGATGTGCTTGGTAGGACACTGAGTCTCTGCAATATTATTATTCCCCATGGAGAAACCTCAGCAATTGTCTCCACATAACAAGCTCAAAAACCAGCACAGAGCTGAACACAAAGCAATTTAAGTGTTTGTCCAAAGGTCATCACACATTGAATCTTCACACTCGTTATTTTATACTTTTCTTTTTTCTTGTTTAGTAAGAAAGTTTGTTTGAATCTGTTGAATCACATATTGTTCTGCCTGATCTAATATACAGTTTTATTGATTTTCTGTGTTTTTGTGCTTTAAAGCATTCTCGTTAGATGTTCACTGAAGATGTGCAAACATTTCATATTCATATCTACTACTGTACATAAATTACAACATAATTGGTCCTTACACAGCAATAATGTCATCAAATGGCTTGAAACTTAATTAAGGAACATTTTAAAGATTTGGAATGCAGTAAACCTGAGATCTCTGACTGATTATACATGACATGGCCACGCCTAATGAATTAGTTGTAATTACAAGTCATGGTATAATTTTTTTTTGTAAAAATAAGGAACCACATATTTACCACACAAATTGTAGTTTTTTTCTTTCATATTTATATTTACATTTATGCATTCGACAGAAACAATGCACATGTTGTAAATTGGGTTATCCACAACAGAAGTTGTAAAAGTTGTTAGTGTCATATATTTCACTATGCTGCAAATCTAATGATGCTATGCCCTATAATCTCTCTTGATTTTTCATAAATTTCATCAAATTAGATCAGGTTAAACTTAGTGATGGGGGATTGAAATGCAGCACTGAGCACCGTTGTGCTAATAAAGTTTGCACTGCTAAGAAGGTTTGTAATACAATGTATCTCTGGAAAATGAAAAGAGCTCTGGAAATAAATGTACACCAAATGACAAATTTACAGTGCTCAGAAAAGTACACGAAAATTCAAATCAATGCATGTCCACTGAAATTTAGCATCACTTCTCTCAAAGGTGTTGGGTCATGAAAACTCAACTTTTAAATTTTTTTTGCTTATTTTAATGTTGTTCCTTTAGCAAAAACATGCCTCGAGTCTCATTCAAATTGGTTCATAGTTCATTCTTGTAGCTCAAAACGCCTCAATGACCGTAGGGATGCTCATTAACCGAAGCACCGCTCACTAAGCAATCAGATGAACCTCAATGAAGAACGCAATGACCTGGACGTGTAAACGTAAAAGAACCACATTGCACGAACATTTTTAAGAAAGTGTTTGTTTGTTTTTTGGTTCACCGAAAGATGAATGTATTCATCAGAAATTGGTGAATTTTATGCGCACCAACAATCAATACCAGGCAGGGGCAGGATGAAAAAAAGAAGAAAAAAAAGAAAACAACTGATCTGAATGATATGAAGCAAAAGGTTTAAGTAATTTTTTAAAAGCATGTTGGTTATATTTATGTTTTGTATGTTTTGACTCCAATGTGTTATTAGAATGTCTAGTATTGAAGTTCTTCACTTTAGTCATGTCTGTACTTTTTCTTCACTTAAATCATGTCTGTTTCTAATGACTCTTAATTCATTTCAAAAGGATTTTGATCTTTTTTCAATTGTTAAATTTTTAGATTTATATTGAAAATGAATGTAATGTTTTATTGTTAATTTTGTAGTTTTGTAAATCCTTCTAACAAGGTACAGTATATATGATGAAAAAATCCTTACCCCATGTATCTCTGCACATGCTTGTGATGCAGAAAACATTGATTTATTTATTATTTATTTATTTTTTGCCTCTACACCATTCATCTCTTTGAAGATCCTAGTCTTGAGAGTAAACCCTTCAAAAGGACTGTCAGAAAGGGACTTACTCTGTCAATTCACTTTGAACAACGACTCATTTAAAAAAGGTATATTAAATAATCAATTAGGACTTCCTTGATCAAGTCAAATGAAAGTAAAAACACGGTCAAATAAGCTATAGACAATCACAAGGGTATATTTACTTTTACCGTTTATGTTATTTCTGTCTTTGAATAAACCACTGCATGAAGTCGGAGATAAACACTATATATACTTTCATATTCATAATACTCCATTCTCTCATGTGAAACCCACTGTGATATTAATTCCCCCAGCCAACTGTTACCCTCAGAGGAAACATTCAAATCCTTTTTCATCTCCGTCCAATACATGGCCAAAGCAGACACAGCATGTTTTCCCCAATCCGGAACTCAGAAGTGTACATTTTTTCAAAAGTACAGCCATCTTTTGATTTTCTGAGTGTTGTAGAGAAATAGGCGTGGGTGTGAATGCGACTGTAGTTTCTGAACTCAGTGTCCTTTCATTAAAATCACCGAATCTCCCTTCTCATGCTCTAATGCTTTTTTTGCATGAGTGATTGTAGAGTTTACGTTACCATTAATTTATGTAAGGGTTGCAACAAATGAGATTCGATTACTTTTTAAGGCCATTAATGGATTTCATAATAGCAGTACTTTTTCTAAACAAATCATCTAATTAGATATCAAAAATTAGATATCAAAATATCTAATTCAAAAACAAATTGTGTCACCGATACCTCCTGATGATATTATTAAGTTCTGAATTGCATGGTTGAAGAGTAATTTATTACAATATGGAGTTGTGTGATCATTTGACGTTCAGCCTCGATTGAACAGCTGTTCATTACATGTGGTCTAAGGTTTTGAAATTTACTTAATTATGCATCTAATCCATTCATAACTGACAACATTTTTCTAATAAGAAACTATGTTGGAGATCTTGATCTTAAACCATTTCACAGCAGCAGAGCCAAAAAAGGGCTTCCTTCCTCATATTGCCTCTGAGTGCATGCCTGCTCACAGTTGGTATTATCTTGTATAAAGATTGCATTTGGCCTGTTTGATTGTATTCCAATTTGTATTCAGATTGTAGGGATTTTTATTGTTCAAGCTGTAGTAGCAGTGTTGACATTTACAGTTCGCTTCAATGGTCCAAAACATATTTCTTTGGAGAAGATTTTGTGGGATTCTAGAATAAATAACACTTTTATGAATCATACGACGCATCAAAAGCTCAAAAGCTTCTCACTTGTTGTCAACTGATAAAGATATGTCAAACATTTATTCAATTATTAGATTAAACCCAACTGTTCTCAGAAGATTATTCTCAAATATACATTTATTCACGTGAGCTGACTGTGTTTTCATTAGCATTTTATCAGACCAAGCCAAAGTCTAAAGAACTCTTTCACATAAAACTAACCTCAAATATAATATAGAATCTTATAACTTGAATTATTTATCAATATATCCTGCTCTCAGGGTTATATGTTTCAAATATATGTTTATCTTTGTTGTATTTTTCATTCAGCCCTGTTAATTTACGTCTTAGGTTTTAGTCTCTTGTTGTTCTTAATTAGGTTTTCAGCCTGTCTTGTTGGTTTTAGTTGCTGATCAGGAGTTAAGTCTATTCACCTGCCACAGCTCGTTAACTCCTGATCAGGCTGCCTTTATTATGCCTTCTTTGTGTTTAGTTTACTGTCACTGTTTTAGTTGATATAAACCTCAGTGTACTCTGAGTGTTATGGTTAAATTCTGTGGTTTTTAGTTTGTCGATTGTTCAGCCTTATAATAGTTTATTTCTTCTGCTGTTTAACTATCCATAGTGATGGTGAGATGAAGCCTCATGAAGCGTTGAACCATTATAAATTGGTTTGAAAAAGGGTTCATTTCTTGAAGCTTCATGTGCACATGAAACCACCTACTGGCCAAGTGTATAATAGTATCGGAACCACATCAAGTGTGATGTAGTGAATTTTGGTGACTTTTATGTTTTCTGGGAATTACTTCAATAAAAGACAATAACAATAATCAATAAAACAGATGAAACATCTGTTCCTAAATGACCACATATGTGTAAATAACATATAAAAAAATTATCTTTGTGTAAAATTTCCCCAATGCTTATTTCATAATTTAACAAGTTGTGTATTTTTTCCCCTTAAATGGCATGAGTTTATGGGTTTAACAATATAATGCTATACGAACTCATCTGACACGTTCAAAAACCCACATTATGAGGTCTGTAACACCTCGATGTCAAAATCTGAAGCGCTTCCTGAAGCAGTCGCGTGGTTCAGCTGGCCAGCGAGGCTTCGGAAGTCATCATTTCGGCTCGTCCCTAAAATGAAGCGAGCCTTGATATGCACTTCGTGGAACGCACTCTTTACTACTCAACACGTGTGTTTATAGAGTTTTTTTTAAAAGGGAAGTGTATAAAAATCAATTGCAGAAAATATTTATACTATTTTAGCTTTAATTAATTTGTTACTTCCCAAATTTAATTCCATTATTTTGCACATGCGGCATTTAGCTACTTAATATGGTGAATATTTTGTGTTGTGTTGTTCCAAGTACTGTTTATTAAATAACATTGCAAATGTGTTTTAAGTTTTGTTTCTTGTTTCATTGATGATTCTAGCTTTACTTCCCTCTAGGTTTTGGAAGAGGACACAAAGTTCATGATTATTTTATTACTATTCTATTTCCTCTGGAATGTTTTGATGATTTTTTTTTGTTCTGTTGTGCTCAGAGCAGTACATCAAATAACCTTGAAACCTCGAATTTCATCTTGGCTGATTTCAAACTTAAACCAAAGTTACAACTGACTAAATGGGTAGTTTGAGTGATAGATTCAGTCATTCATCCATTTTTGTTGACCTATCATTCAAAATGCATAATACACAAATTCCCCAAAAAAATGTTTTTTCAAGATTTTCTCTTATAAAAGTTATTTTTAAATCTTTACCAGTAAAACACAAATAAAAAAAGTATAACAATGTAAAATTGACATCCATATTTACACATCAGACAACTATTTTTAAATTTTTAAAAGCCTTTCTGTTCCTGTATTTAGCCATGCAGCACATTGATGGTGGCTGTGGTAAATAAAGAGATGTGTTTTAATTGTGCTGCTGTCCTCTGAGTCTGAGATCCAATGAAACGCTGTCTAATCTCATATTCACAGAGTTATTGGCCCTTCCAAATGAAGCCCAAGAGAACAACAGAGACACTGATGAACTGCTGTTTGAAGGTCTGAACACACATGGCGGATGTTGAAAGCAAGAACAATGGCTTTTCTATGTGTCCCATTATCAGCAGAGGTGAGGTTCTGAAAGCTGTCCGTTTGGGAAATGGAGAACAAATGTTATTGTTTGTTAAATTGGCAGCAAAGGAATGCTGAATGGACTCCAGTGTCGAATGCAAATGTGTGCATTAATATGCAAACAATGGGATAATAACATAAACACGCTGGGATACAAACTAAAGCAGTCCTAATTTTTAACAAATAATGCTCCATCATTGTTATATGTGGCTCAAGAAGACTCTGCAGTTTATGACTGTCGATGATTTAGATGACTTTTTTTAGTTTGTTCTCTGAGCCTAATTTAACAGATTCTCAACATTTGGTACACACACTGTTCATCATATGTTTAGTGAACTTCTTTGCTGGATACCTGAAACAAGGTTCTGCACTGAGAGTATGACACAATAACTGGCACTAGCCTGCCATTTCTATTCTGAATTCACTTTCCATCCTCATCGCTCTGAACATAAAATGCCTGATATTAAAATTCATGAAGAAAATCTTTGAACTGTATGCAATCTTTCTGTGGGGAGTCTTCCAACCTGAAAAGCATTTTGCTCATCATGTCATACTGTCAATACATGTTGAAATAAATAATAGGTTTTAATTAAATGAATGGTCAAAAGTGTTGAAACATTTAGCAAAAGAGCTTTACATTTTTCCCATGATATTAATATAGAGTTAGTATGTCATTTTCACAACTAATTCACAACTCATTTTTTATTCATCACTGGACTTGCACAGATAAATATTTTACTTTTACCAGTCCATCACCTGGTACTGTCCATCACATGCTTGAAACATACATATAATAGGAATGATAGACAAAGTCAAAGTAGAATAAGTTTTCAAAAATAAACATAAAATAAATTTTTGTTTGGAGAAGCTTCAAATCCATTCCCAGCTAGTTTTTCCACACTTTCAACCTGGCAGAAAGCAGTCTATTACTTTCAAACAATTTAACACCTACCTTCTTAGCATCCAACAAAGTCTCCAGAGGATTAGAGTGGCATAATCCAGATCTTCAATCGCTGTTGCAGTAAACTCTTGTGTCTTACACACACGGTCCTCGCCTCAATCACTCTCTGTAATGTCCTCCCCTTCTCACTCTTTAACTTCCCCCCTCTCTCTATCACACTGTCTCTCACTCGCTTTCTCATCTGAGGATTGTGCAGAGCTCTGTGAAAACAGAACGAGGGGGAGAGCAAAGCGCTTGCTGAATTCAGTATTCACCCCTGCAGTGTCAAGGGGACAGAAAGAGAGAGCGAGCGAGGGAGAGAGAGTCGAGCTGCTGTACTGATCATGTGCGCTCTGGACTGATGCTCCTGCTACAGGATGCCTGTGGGTTTCAGAGTGTGCTATAGTCTGCTGTTACATCCCTCCCAGAGATTGGCTCTCCTCCCCCTTCAAATTGCCGGATTAATGTAGGTCCCCACAGTGCTAAACACAGACCTTGGGGTCAGCTTTGCTGGGTTACCCTTCGGGAATCAAGATCTTGTCAAGGACTGAGCCTGCAGATTTATTCACAGTTACATTCACTTGTTTGAATGTAAAAACAGCTTTTTACCTGCTGGGTGTTTAATTTCTTTTTTTCTACATTTTTAAATCATTTCGTACATATATAATCTATATTTATAAAACATACATACATATAAAATACATATAAAACCTAGAGCACAGGTTGGCAACAAAACCGATTAAGATTTAACACCTAACAAGCCAATTTGCAACTCAAAGGTCCCCTAAAGGAAAAAGTCTAATTGACACCTGCAGGCAGGTGTGCAAACTGAGAACAAATCGGGGATCTTGTAGAGGGTGTGCACTTCCTTAGGTTTGGATGTGTGCCTAACATAAGTTATTTTTAATGTTTATTCTCATTTTAATATTTCCCAGAAAGTAAACTTAAGCCACCTGAAGTATATAAAAAGTACCTTTCTCAATTTATAGTGAACATTATATATACATTATATGTAATTTTTTTGTGGAATTGTTCCGTGCTGATGTGGTTGTACAGTACACAGAATACTTACTACACATACGACCGTGAAGAGATATCATTCTTGTCATATAGATCATGTATATATCATAGATTAGAACAAGAAGATTAAAATGACTATATAACTGTGTTTTAAAACTGTGGAAAACCAAACAAAAAAAATTTAAATCAATACAAAAATAAAAACTGATGCTCCAGATTTAAATTATCAGTTGTTAATTAGTAGTTTAATCTATTATTCTTTTTTATTTCTTATACTTTCTTAAAAGTCAGAGTTCCAGTAGTGAATTGTTTAAACTTAAAATGTCTTTAACTTTCAATGTTTGATTACATGAATTAGTTGTGTAATAGAATCCAGTCATCTGCTTGTCAAAATACTTTTTTGTAATTCGTTTGCAACTACACTATTATCATAGTATATAAATTAAGAAATCCATACATTTCCAATAATCGAATACTTTAATATGTCAAATCCTTCTCTGAAATATTCATTTTTTTTTACTCACATTTTACTTCCATTGATATAAATAATCACAAGTTGCATATTAAAGCCTATTTGGTTTCTAGAGGGTTTTTTTGATATTGAGACTTAATATGCCTTGAATATTTGATGGACTTTTCACACAACATTTTAAATACCGCATTCATTAGTGAACAGCCCTGCAGCAGTTTTCAACTCACATAAAATAAAACATGTTAATGTCCATCTGAGCGTCTCACATCGGGGAATTCCAGCAATATACAGAATTCAGCTAGTGTGCATCAAGAATCTCAGAGAACTCGAATAGAGAACATATAAATGAAGCTATCAAACGTTAAAAAGAAGTGCTTAGGGTGATTAATGCTCAGTGTGTAAACAACTAAATGAGGATGAAGCCATATATGCTCAATGGATTAAAAATGTGCTGACTCTATGTAGTTTAAATTGAGAAGCAACCTAATAAATAGCATGAACACACCAACACAAACACTAAATACCTCTATCTACAACCTAAGCACTTAAACAAGCCACCATTATCTTCAGTAATTGAACCATTAAGAAAGAGACTAATCCCAGTTCAGGCTTCGATTTACTTACAAGCAAGGTTTGCAAAGGCACAGCGCATGCTAATGGAGTGACTGAAGTGCAGAGAGTGTGGTTATTTGTGTTTCTGGGTTTCCTCATTACAAACACTCTACCTTAATTTAGTGGCGGTCAGGCACTAGCGTGAATCCCCATGTATGATCATCCTCAGAGCAGATGGCATGGCAAGGTTCCATCCCGAGTTAAACTAAGAGATAATCCTGCCAGCACATGGTGGGTTATAAAGAGAGCATACTTTGAGTGAGGGGAGTCCAAGTGTGGGGGTGGCGAGCCTCTAAAGTCCTGCAAGCTTTAATAAATACCAAGCATCAAGGTGTTGAGATCCTCCCGGGCTCTAGGTGCAAGCTAGTTTATAGTTTGTGATCTTTTCAAGAGTTACAGGCATTACAGGACAGATGTGGGAGGCCATGCAAGGTTATGGTCATTGAATTGTTCTCTGTCTGCTTTTTAGGTTTTTCAAAAAAAAAAAAAGCTTTTGCTTTCTTCAGTGAACAGTTGATTTTTTAGTTTTCAAAAAACATTTCTGTTATTAATTGTTACTCACCAAAATCATTGCTTATTCATGTTATAAAAAAATTATAATAGTAATTCGTCAGTATCTCAGATTCTTTTGTTTACAAATGTATATATATATATATATATATAAAATATAAAATATATATATAAAAATATATATATATATTACGGCAAAAATTATGTTCCAAGTACCACTTCCTGCAGAGCAAAATGGAAGGAGCCTGGAGTTCTTGTCTGGAGCTCTTTCTTGAAGATTAGCTGACTTGAGTGTCGGGGGAAAGCAAAAAGTTAGTTGGGGTTAGAAAAAGTTGTCTACGACAATCATTTCTAGTGACTAAGTTACAAATATAACTCAAATGGAATCTGTGTGTCGAGTTCTCTGATTTTAATTTATTTATCATAACTTCAATATGAAAATTGTAGTTATTTAAAACTTAAATACATAGTAAAAATTATCAAACTAATTTCTTTTTTTATGCATGCTTTGTTTGTGATTTGGCCAAATGGGTGCAATCTCAGTTTAACAGAAGAGAATGTTCATCATATTGAATTCTTGCTCTCACTCGCTTCAGACTATTTTTATTTCTTTATGTAAAGATATAAATATATATATTTTTAAATTAAATAGTATTCAATATCATTGTTTTCCAAGGCGTTTTTTGCTGTTTTATACACATTTGGTTGGTAAAACTTAACTATATAAAAATAATAATAACAACAACTACAAAAAAATGTCATAAATTAGTTTATGAGGTTCAAATATTGACGAATATAGTACACTTATTGACTAATTAGGTGAAATGTAGCAATACACCGTTTTTATTTATTACATTATTTGATTGGTGGCGCTGCCAAGGACAAAATATACAAGCTAACAGTTCTTTATTTGAAAGCCAAATGACATGAAAAGCACCCTAATATGATTTATTATTTTTCTCAGGGAATTTAAATTAACTTTTTACTCGATAAATTCACTCGCAGTAAAGTAAAAGCAATTCACAGACAACAACAAACACTCTGATAAAATAAAAAAAAGCATAATCAAATTAAAGCTGTCTGACATAGTGCTCTGTTAAAAAATGAAAAGGGTCATCCTGAGGGATGCAGGGAAATGTTCAGGGATGAAAACCCATTATGGGAGGTAAACAAATGCATGACTGCTTGGGGAGTATAGCATCTTCTTAATACAATAACAGGTTTTTACATCATCCACACTCTATATGGCCATTATTAAATGGCCGGTTGTGCTGCAAAGACATCAATGTCAAAACTGTTTCACCATTCCCGCAGGGAGTATAAAATGATGAAAGACAGGTTATGATATCATTTCAATAAGGGTATTTGAAAGACAATCGGTTGTTTTGCAGATGAATACACACATATACTTAATCTAACAAGAGAGGGGAAAAAACACCATAATTTGACGATTTCCCTTGTGCTTCCACTTCTATCAGATGGCGTCTGACGGTGATGGCTCATTTCTCTGGTGAGGTTAGGTCCATATGTAGCCTGCTCTGATTCACTTTCTATGAGAGAAGAGAGGGCGTCATGCCTTGTATCTAAGTGGCAGAAAAAGAGCCATGGAAACCACCTGGAGACCACATCAACCATGCCACGATCACAGTACTGTCTGCATCTACACTGATAATTTGACCGCTGTGCTGCCATCATTGGAATTCATGAGAGAAGTCTATTTTCTCTGGCAGTCTATCTTCCTTCTCTCTCCTTGCATCAAGAGCTCTTTAATTCGTTTTGGCCTCGTCACTTCACACGCAGTCAGCCTGCATCCATTCAGTCTCATTAGATACACGACCAGACCACTTGACCATGGCTGCTTGATGTCGTTTAGAGGAAAGTGAGAGACTTGCTAAGTCGCACAAACTCAATTTGCAGGAACTCAATGAATCTTGGTGCATTCTTTCCTCTCATTCATGTGAAATTGGTTCTTGTATAAGAAAAGAATGTACCTGCCCTAACTTCAGGTCATGTTTTGCTTATGTTATTGAGTTTATCATCATAGATTTTTAGCTCGTATTTTTAACAATGTTCTGGAGAAACAGTGATACTTGGGAGAAAAAAAATGAGCAAAAGAAATGCAGGAATTGTTGGTAAAAAAAGGACTTCATACATCATAGAAAAATTAAAAATGGATGTTTAAGAAACCCATTTACATTTAAAAAAAAATATATCAATAAAACTGTCTGTTAAACACGCTTAAAATAGGTTTTGTTATTAATTAGTGTTTGAAAAATGTTAATGAAATATAATTCTGAAAAATAAGAGTAGACCTATATTAGCCAAAACAGCATTAGCAAACTGTGTATCGTTGCCACAGAATTTAACAGAACATCTTTAACAATCTTTAATATTTTTCTATGAAACAGTCATCGGACAGGTATAAGGGTTGGCCTTCAATGGATCCAGATTAAAAAGTATTATTGACTCTGTGAAGATGTATGCTGCGGCTTAGCTATATGCATCTTCACAGGTTTTCCTGGGAGATTCAGAGCATCGGAACCAGTTTTATTGGCACTTGGCAGTTTACAGATTTACCATCAAGTACCATCAGATCAGGGAAAGCACACACTGGAGCTGCAGGGCCACATGAGTGGGTCAGTGGTCCTCAAAAAAAAGACCAAAATTGAAAACAATTGAGTGAATGAACTAACAAAATATCATCTGGTAAAAGGGGTAGACACCAAAGAAAGCATATGGGATGGTAAAACATTTAGATGTAGGCTTTATTGAATTTTGGTTGTGTGCTTGAATATTTCTACTAAGAACTGCATTCTAATAGAGTGCATCTGGAAATTATATGGATATTTGATTTGAGAAACATCACAATGAACAGTGCAATGTTAACCCTGAATAACAGGGTCTGATGGGTTTGGTGCTTTTCATAGCAGGCACTTCAAAAATCTGGAAGTCATGATCTGATTGGTTGATTTTGTCCAGATTTTAAAAAGAAGCGAGTGTTGCTAAAACTACATTAGCAGCTTGTTAATCGTTGTATATTTTAACAGAGCATCTTTAACAAACAAAACAACACACAAAATGGAGCCAACAGAATGCTGAAACATTTAGATGTAGTCTTGTGTAAATTTTGTGTGTAGGCTCGGATACTCCAACTGAGAACTGCATTCCAACTGAGTGCAACTGGAAATTCTGTGGATATTGCAGGATTTTCAGACAGATTCAGTTCAGATTGCTAACAGAAAACATATAACCTATGTTATAGAGTAAATCCCACTAAAAACATATCTGAAACAGTACAAATAAACCAACCTGAATCATGGCATCAAACAGAAACATAGGAGTGGGTTTTTGAAAATATGTCCATTAGTGAGTATTCATTTGTTTAGAGTTGTTTTTATTTACACACTGACAGTTTTAAATATTTAGCACTGTCAGTCAAAAAATGTAACCATTTTTCTTATTTTTATTCATTCAGCGTAGGACTGTGACAGACACCCAGGTGGGTGCATCTGAGTGAATACAAACACAGTTCAGTAAACATGATGCCTCCAGGAGAGTCACAAGAGGGCTCAAATACTGGGTAACCATGCATGTCTTCTTTTGTTTTCTTTCTTTTTACGTCATCTCTAGCTTTCTCTATTTCTAAATAAAAAGAGCAGAGAATTGGGCTATGACTCAGTGGCTGAATAAACAGACAGCATTTAGTTTATGCACACTAACTAAGGGGCCTATGGTGACAAATTACAATATAATTCAGTTTATAGTCTGGCTTTTTTATTTAGTTTTCACAATACATTACCAGCTGATAATGATTTTGTTCATTTGCTATAAAGCAACTGACTCTCAATCATAATCTTGAATGTCAAAGTTTGAGCAAAGGTGTGGAAAGATTATTTAATTTAAAAGTACAGATCCCTTAGCAAAAATTACTCCAATACAAGTCTTAAAGTTTTCACTTTTGCTTTGAAAGTACTTTTAAAAGTATTTTTAACCATTAAATAATTTATCTTATTTCAGTAAATTAAATTTCAGAACAAAAACAACAATCACAAACTGATATAATTCAAATGTTTATGTTCTTCCATTTTAATGATCATAACTAACAACTAATAAAAAGCCCTTAATCAGAATCTTCATAATCAAAATCTCTGTAAATAGAATGTTTCTTAACCAATACAAAGAAAGTATTTCTAGAAATGTTGGTCAACTTAAATGTATGAGCATGTACATGACTCAATAAATAGCTGGGGCTCCTTTTTTCTTGAATTATCAAAATGTGGGTGTTATTTGAGTTTGTATAGTGTTTATACTGTTTGGAGATAGTTTAAAGAGTTTAGAGAACAAAAAGATGTTGGGGGCTGAGGAGATTAGGTTATTTAAATAAAGAAATGAAAATAAATTCCCCAGTTTGATTTGTGTCCTTACATTAGTTCCACAAGCACTTTCACTGTTCTGCAGCTGATTAAATTCATGGAATTTTCAGACGAAAAAAAAAAAACCGTTGCACAACCTGTGAAATTATGAAATAAGCATTGGGGGAGATTTACATACAGATAATATATTTTATATATTTTATTTACACATTTGTGATCATTTAAGAACAGATTTTTTTTATTATTGATTTTTTTTTTTGAATTCAAGTCATTCCCAGAAAAAATAAGACACAAAAATTCCCTACATTTAAGTGCAATAATATATATAATATGCATAATAGCTGCTGCAAAATGAAAAAAAATCAGTTGCCTCTTTCAGTTAATGCAATAACCTGATGCTTCACATTCAGCAGTTGAATGAGTTTGTACGTTTCAAAAGTATGTTCATGAAATAAACCAAGCTGTCGAATAACAAGTTTCAGAGTTGGTGGGGTATTTAGCAACAGCCAGTTCAGAGGACTGCTCCATGTTTACATTTTCCATCATTTTTGGAATGGTCTTTGGTATTGTGGACACAGTCCTGGTTTCAGAATGTGATAAAAGGTTAATAGATGGAAAAAAATGAAGGTTCTTTCATTCAGAGCTATCATTGCAGCATCATTCTGGAACAAAATGGACCTTTATGGCTGTAGAGAAATATTGTAACTACTCCAACCCATCTGTTGGAAACATCTGTGCACAATTGTTGTTCAGACGCTGTTCTCAAAGACCACAAAGGAGTGATGTATTAGAGGTAGTTTGCTGAGTGATGTGACATTGCACTTAACTGGCCACAGTAAATGTTATTAGAAAACGGTGTCAGTAATGAAGACAAATTTTTATATATATATATAATCTGCCACTTCCTGAAAAAATACTTTTTGACAAATTTTTTACAGTTTGTTTTATACACTAAGAACAACAAAAAACGGACCAAAACGGGACCAGTTTTGGGGAAAAAACTTTTGATACACATTTCATATTTCACGCATCACAGAGTTAATGGAAGCAGCAACAGGCTTATAATCCAAACAAACTGATAGGTTATACAAGGAAATAGTTTTAACACACATGTATAATACACAAAGGGATATCTGGTGAAAAAAAAAAAACATTAGCTCTTTGCATCATAACAAATCATTAACTGGTTAACTCATTTAGCTGGAATGGAGCAACTTAGCCTTCCAAACAAATTGGCATCCAATGTATGTGTCCCTGACCTACAGCAATGTTTCTGTCTACTAATAAACATGTAGAGGACCGTTGATGCAATTGGATTCAGGGGTTTTCAATACAGCAAAACCTCTCACAAAGTCCATCTAATAAGCCCTTAGAGACATGATTCAGAGTAACATTCTTGCTCAAAGACCTCCACCATTCCATGCCCAGAAAGCTATTCATTCACCACAAAGTCCCTTGTCTTAAAATCCTATACATGACAAATAGAACCAACCAGAATCATTTGTAGTAATTGAATATTGTTTGTAAACGATAATGTAGATTTACCATTTACAATTGACATGCTTGTCACATTGTAGAAGTTCAAACTCTTATCTGTTTGGATAATGTATATGCATAAAAAAATATTTTGGAGAAAAATGGTTTTGGAAAAATCACAGCTTCTCTGAAAGTGTCATAAAAACACCAGGCTCTTCTAAATACCAGAGTTTTTAAGCATTTTAAGGATAAACAGGTATATCACTCGTTGTATAAGCAGCGCAGTAAGGCTACCTGTTGTCTGGTCTCTCTTAGTGACACTCTGACATGTTTCCGTGTTCCCAAATCACTACTGGGTTCTCCTCTCTTTCTCAACAAGCCAACAAACCTATCCAGTAGCCTGATGTTCCTATTTTTCTTGGTTTCTGTTTGGAATTTAACCTGGCTATTAGTTTGGCATTCTTTGAGCTCTTGAGTTTTTCAGCCAATCCATGTGCTCTGTTTTTACTTCATTTGCACGTCCCATTAATAAATTGTTATGTTTGTAGTTCAAGCTCTTGTGTCTGAGTTTGGGGATGAGAGACAGTTCCTCTTCTTCTGCTAAACTTGATTCTACTGGTGTTAGTAGTTAATACATTTCTATGATTTATAATATGGCATGTTTTATTAACTATTCAAAACAAAAATTTGAAAACCACTCATTTTGTTGTATGTTTTCTTTAACATTGAATCTATTAACTGTGTGTTCATTTGTAACAAAAATGAACACTTGAGCAAATTTTTTCTACCTTCTCCAAGCCATACCATTCACTTCCCTTCTTTATACAGAAGAGTGAAGACTCTTAAGCTGGACCCTGCTTTTTCCAGTTTTGTAAAAAATTAAGTTTAAAAAAGGAATGGAAAGAATGCAGGTGTCATTTGTATTCAGGAAGCCTTGGGCAGATCTGTGAGCCACCGGGTGCTTGGAATTGTCCTCCGCTAAGCATGAGCTCACCTGCCCTGTTTGAGTCTTAGTCCATCTTTTAAAAACACATCCAGCTGTCTATCACCTTTCCGCCCATGAGTGCAGCTCTACACCTATAGTTGGCCATGGAGCAGAGGAAAAACACCACCACACTGCAAAAAATAAAATCTAAGCAAAGCTGAAAATGCTTACAATTAGATAGAAAATCTTGATTTTCTTATTTTAGGAAGAATTTTCTCTTTTAAACTTTTCAAGTATAGACTATTTAGCTTATTTTGTGAAAATTTCACTTACATTTTCTCAAGGAGAAAAAAATGCTCATTCTGATCATGTATTTTCTTGAATTAAGAAACTTTGTGAAACAAGTTGCCGATTTTGCCAATGAATTTAAAATTTAAAACAAGAATCCTAAAACAAGAATGTTTGACTCAACATATTCTTATTTCAAAAATGTTATTGATACCTTATTTTAAGAATTCAATATTAAAAACTTGTAAAAACATGCATCTTGGAATCAGAAAAAAAAATCTTAAATCTAGTTCTAGTCTTCTTAGATCAAGTAAAATATCTGACAATGGGGTAACATTTGAATTCTTGAAATAAGACTCAAATGCTTGTGAAAAGAAAAGAAGAAAAAGAATCTACACTGTAAATAAATCACCAATACCCCAAACTTTAATACCCGCCCAATGTACTAACATTGATGGAAGAGATCTGTTCATCAAAAAAGCACTCTTGAAACAAGAAAAAAAAAGCTCAAATATAGATAAACTCTTCCTAGATCAAGCAAAAGTATCTGCCAATGGGGCGACCAAATTTGACTTGGCAAGACTTCTTAAAATTAGCAAAAAATTCTAGCTGATAACAAACGCTGTTGGATGTTAAAAATAAACAAAAACTGACAAAACAAGTCTTTCCAAGCTGTGCATTGAAAATCCATTGAATCTAGAATATTCCAACTTGTATATAGTCTCCAGTGGTCTTAAAACTAGACTAGGTACGAATCCACTCTTGGTCCTTCGTCGATCATCTCCCTGATCTCTACCAAGCGTTCTTCCTCTGTCCTATCTAAAAAAATATTCTAGTTTCAATGCTTTTTTACAGCTCATAAAGACTTGTTTTGAGAGTTTTTGTCTATTTTTAAGATCCAACAGCATTTGTTATTAGCTAGAAATGTTTTCTAGTTTTAAGAATTCTTGCCAAGTCAAATTTGCTTACCCCATTGGCAGATTTTTTTACTTGATATAGGAAGAGTTTAACAGACAGAGATCACAACGAGCATGATATCTCTTAAGGAATAACAATTGGCCTTTAAACTAGGTCTCACCCAGAGCAGTGTAAAACTGGGATTCCTCTAATCCCAAATCACAAGGTGACCTTAATGCATACAGTTAAACTCGTTTTGATAATCTGTCTGCATTAGGAAAAGGTCTGTTTTGAATTAATGATGGCATATAACTGATGAAATGCCATCTTAAAGGGTCATCTCATCAATCAACACACTTGTGTATCCACACACTTTCATGTGCAGTCAATGTCCAAAGCATATTCACTCCATAGTCTACAAACCATCTTTCCAGAATACTGATGCACGTTTAGGATGCAGAAAATGAGATAAAGAGATAAAATGATCTTCGCATAATTGTCGCATAAAAATCATACTCCAGCACCCTTAGAGTCCCAGGCAAGCCATGCATGAAAATACATACACATAAATATCACGTGATATGCTATAAATGTTCATGAAACCAAAGGTCTCAACACAATCTAGAAGATCACAATGCGATTCCTGTGACATTTCATTTGTTCTCTCAGTGGTGGGAAAGACTGTTGGAATTTTAAATGTGATTGATGCGCTCCAATCACCATAAAAAAGAGCACAAACATAATGGAATACTGATAGACACAAAGCACATCCGCCAAGGTCAGGAGCTGCTCTCATTCTGCCCCCACATTTCAGGAGTGGCAGCTGCTTTCTAACCGGATGCACTTGTGTTGCATTAAAGCTCTAGCTATAATCACCTTCTGCAGAAATAGTAACAATATTGATATGCAGGCATTTGTTGAGAGTGTTTTGTGAGCTTAGGCAAAATGTGTCTACTTACGTTAAGGTTTTAAGTCATTTACAAACACACTGTCTTGTAGAAGATTCATTTATAAACATATAAACATGAGGAATCTGTTTTCAGCAATATGACTGTAAACTTGTGAAAGTTTTCATTTTTATTGTTTCAAATTGTTTCATCCTTGAGTATCGGTATTTAGTTACTGTATTTGTTTGTTTTGTTATCTGCTTTAAGTTGTACTGAAGTCTATGTGTGGGCATGCGCGTGTGTGTGTGTGCGTGTGCGTGAGTGTGTGTGCGTGCGTGCGTGTGTGTTTTAAATGCCTTTCATGGGTATGCGTGTCAGCGCCTCAGTGGAACGCACCGCAGTCTCCAAACATGGCTTGATTGAAAAAGCTAGAGCAGCATCTCAGTTGGAGGAATTGAGGATGGGAACTGGGAAGCTCCAGTTGCATTTAAGTAAGCTGAAACGAAGCCTTTGTTAACTCATCTCTTGCCCCAGATTGAGCTAGTGTGTTGCTATTTTTTTGAGTTGTGAAAGATATCTTTTTTTTTTTGTTTGTTTGTTTAATTTCTAATATTTGTTTTCTCCTGGTTTTGTTAGCCCGAGAGGTAAGTTTGCTGTATTTTGCTTCAAACTTTTTATTTGTTAGATAATTTAAAGTGTAAAAGATAGTTTTATTTAATTGAGATTTGTTGCTATGTGGAAACAAATAGGAATAAAATACCTGAGTTCCTTTTCAACTAATTGTGATTTTTTTTTTGTTGAGACATGAGAGCTGGGAATAATAATGAATTCAATATTATTCTCTTAAAAAATGTTATTGCGTCTTGGACAAATCTAGACTGGACCAACATAACGGCTTTTAAAAACTTCACTCAAAATTTACACTTATTCTTAGATTTAATATAATATGTAATTTATAAAACTAGGTAAAATAATGCATTGTTGTGCATGTCATTCAGTTACAATAAATCAAATGGTGCATTTTAAGATTTCACCTCAAATGTAACCAGGCAGCAATAAACTCTTTGTTGTGCATAAAGCAGTCTAAGTTTTACATAATATTTATATTGGAAAATAAATATATTCCAACACAAAGACACAGGATTTTGGAGAACAGATGTGGGACACGGCAAAAAAGATACATACCAGAAAAGAAAAGAAGAAACTATTTTAGATTGATTGAGAAGAATCCAGGATGTGGACACGGCCCCTCCTTGTTCCTTGGTTCTGGATTCCAGGTTTGTAGTGACTAACCACAAAGGTGCTCTCATTGTTGAGAAGAAAATGGATCATGATGCCAAGAGAACATTCTGGAATGTGGAGTGATGAGATGAGAAGGTGGATGCTCAATTCCACCTCCTCTGACACTTCGTCACTTCGCCACACTCGAAAGATAAGACTTATTATTTTTCGTTTATTTTTTTGTTTTATTATTATTTATTAGATTTATAATGTGTATTTTTAAGGATTAAAGATCCAAGTTTATTTTTCTCTAGTTTCCATGTTATTTTCTATTTTTGGAGTTGTTTCTGTGTGTCTTGGAGCGGATTTTTTACATGTAAAACTTTCTTCGACATAGGAAAAATTCAAAATACGAAGGTGTAATAGAATATTTAATCATTGTAAGTAATTCTCAAATAAGATTGAATTTGTATGTTTACTTGGGAGGGAACAGGAAGTGACGTAGAGAGGCGGGATTTATACTGAAGGGACTCTCAAGGGTTTAGGGGCTTTCCGCCCTCTCTCGCTCTCTCTCTCTCTGCCCTAGCGAGTGGACGTGTTTGCAATGCTCGTGTTTTCCTTTTCCTCTTCTTTCCTCTCTCTCCTCTTTGCCTCTTCTTTCTCCCTCCATGATGCTTGCAATGTGATCACATTCTTCATTGATATCAAGGTATGAGCTTAATTCATGTTTGGAATAAGTAATAAATTGCTGTTTGCGATTTTGTTCATAAATCATGTCTCATGAGTATTAAAATTCTATTATAATGGCCACCCGGGAACTGATTATTTTCGTATCTTGAGGTATCACTGAAGTTGTTTTTGTTAATCACAGAATATAAAATATTTGATCAATGCTTCTCATACTTGTTCACAACAGCATCACCTCCTGTTGTAAAACTGTATTAGATGTAATGCCACCTGCTCAGCTATATACCAAGTTACACAGTGCATACCTTCAATGTAAAACGCTCTGATAATCAACAGCCTCCCACAAGCAACCTTATAAATATTCATTTAGAGATGTGACATCTCATCAGCTTGCAGCTGAGGAACTGAATCTGTTCTCATCTCTCACAAATGCCCGGTCGGTGCTGGCTAGCGACTACAGCACTTTTCACATGCTAATGCTGTAAATATTTTGCTCACATCACAGACAGGTTGCTTCTGCATGTCAATTCACAAGCAATTTTAGTAGTAAATTGTTTTGATTATGGGAGTCAGTGCCATTTATTGACTAGTTCTCTTTGAAGCCTGGGATGTATTATAAACAAAAAACACACACGGATATGAGTTAGTGTCACTCTTTTTAGCAAAAGGTTATTGCAGTTATTGCAACACAAATACAAATAGATTGTTATTATTATTACTCGTATGACAGAAAAAAATGAACAACAAAAATATACTCTTTTACATTCAATTCTTTGAATTTATTATGTTATGCAAATTTATTTGTCCAGCATTTTCAAAATGGCTTCTCTGATTTTTTTTTCATCTGGTGAACAAGATGCCATTTGACCCCTCACTAATGCACTCATTATAAAAATTTCACATTATGTAATGTCATAATGGAAAATAACTTCAAATTAATAAATATGCATATCTAAAACTAAGACACTATTTGTTCTGTTTCTCCACTGACCATGCTTTCAATGTTAATGTAATGAAATAATTCATCCTGATTTGATTGGTTCAAACCTCTGCAGGTTTCAGCTTTACAGTTTCTACACACTTGATTGCATGGACTTGAAATTAGACTGATTAAATAAATTGTGTGTGACAAGCTGCTGTTTAACTCTCTAATGAATTAATGGCATTTGTCAGTTACAACTGGGTCAATTTACCACACATCTTTTTGTAATTAAAAACAACATGTCTAGTTTACAAATAAACATTTTAATAATATGAGCTGTCAATGTAGTTGGGTAGTATTGTTGTGGGCTTTGGACTACTATGGACTTCTCACTCCAGGGAATTTCTATTCAGAAAGAGGTTCACTTTTCTAAGCAGGCGTAGTTGATAAAATAATGGTCTCACAACGCTGTTCACTTGCTGTGTGATACATAATTCTCTATCAATCAAAACCCCTATATTTTGGACAACTGTCTTTTCAAGATAATCCAGACATGTTGGGGAACTCGGCCATGATCAGTTTACATTTGCATTCAATACTTTGTAGAAAGTTATTATATATTTTGAATGTAACAATTTTATTCTTTGGCACTATTATTTAATAAAAAAAATCTACTACTGAATCTACTACTGTTTGACCTTAAATCTTTCTTATCAGATTTGCAGTAGTGTTTCATGATATGATTATGTACAAATTGATGTGACCTTTTCAAATGACTGTTCCCATGGGAACTGTACATGAGAGGAAACACATCACTCACTTGTTATCTTTGCATTGCATTGCTATTTTGACTCCCTCTTATTTCATTTCTCTAAAAGAAAAACTGACTTTATCTCTTTTCTAAATTACACATGAGATAACTAGAAATGTCACAGGAAATTGTCAGAGGGAGTGACCTTATACAGAATTGTGAGACAAATTGGGTTGTTACCTGTTATCCTAGAAACCACATTGTATAATGAGTTTATTTCCAGCAAGAGAACTCTAAAGATTTTTTCAACTGGTGATATACATTTTTTGAAAGTAGTATACTGTATGAACTCTGTATTTATCATGCAAAAATAAGTGACACATTTTCTTAACCCTGTGTTGGTTTGCCAATATTAAATTGTATTGTAACCACATTATTTAAGCCATGTTATTTTTGTGGATGAATAGTTATAGTTGTTTAAAATGCATTATCAAGTAGAACTAAGTGATTCAATCACATGAATGCGTTAACTAAAACCAATTCTTTAATAAACACTTATTATAAACATAGAATTGTTTGATAACTTTAACTTGATATGTTTTTATTAAATAGTAATCTATCACAAGAAGAAATGCGTTTCGGATGTCCAGATCCTAACCTTTTGTTTGGATTACCAAAGAATGAGCAAATTTGTCATAAATGGCTCAGTTTTGTCTCTGCCATCAGCGGAAACTTGAAAAGATCACTTTTGTGAACAGTTCAATAAAGGATTTATGACAAGGCTGACTCTAACATCGGGCACTTTTCCAAGTGTCTCGTGTTCAATGATTTGGAGGTCCACATAGTAAGTGTTTTTTACTTGTGCTAGGCTTAAATACGTTTATTAAATCCACAATTTTAACTCTTCATACATTAAACCGAGTGCAAACTACATGACTTGTATAATCCTATAAGGAAGTCTAGTTTCAGCACACACATGGAGACTCTTTGAATTCTTTCTTCCATCAAATCCTAAACATGAACTACAGGATTTAACAATCTTGTGGAACGCACACTACAAGATTGAACAATCACGTGAAACACACACTACAAGATACAAAAATCGTGTGGAATGCACGATACAGCATGTTACTACAAGCTATTGTGTCAGACTTATTGTGTCAAAAAGAAGAAAAATTCCCCACTTTTGAAAGTTATTAACAGTGCATTGCTAGTTTAGAGGGCACAAGTATTGATATTGTGCTATAACAAGGGCGTAACCTGGGGTTTTTAAATGAAAAGTCTATATCTCATTACAGTTTACATTTATAATTGGTGTTGTAACTGGGTGTTCAGACCAAGACTGCATGGTTAGAGGGTGATTTACTTGTTAAGTCAATGGGTAGGCAGAGTGAGTATGACTGTGGTACGAAAAGGACTATGGGGTGGGTCGAAGAAAATACTGCATTCTCAGCAGTTTTAGTAAAGATGGGGTCGTGTGAGTTTTCTTTCACCACAGCATCCTCATTTACAATGTATACGTGTGGGTATATGTGTGGGAATGACAGCTAGAGTCTGCAGAGAGTTATGCTTGGGACTTGGTGTGACACAATAATTGATTTTATTTATTAAATAATTTTATGATTTGGATCATCATAGAGCTGACGTGGATACTGAAATGCCACATTGTTGTTCAGTCATTTCTAAAAATTTTATTTTTATTTATTTTATTTTTTAAATGTTGAGGTCTATTTGTTGTGTTAGCTTATGAAGCAATCAGATATAGATCACATTTTTAGCCATTTATTCAAAATTTGAACATTTTTAATTAAATTGGCCAGTGGTAGGCTTGGAATGCATAAACTGAATGGGTGTATTTTATTGAAGCACTTGTTATTTGCCGAAATGGCTAGAAAATAAAATTGTGAGACACATTTGCAGACTGTGCAAACTTGCAGAGAGAGTTTACATATTCTTCAATAAAAGGCTAGCTTGAAATCTCACTGGGTAGAGGAAAATGAAAAACTGATATAAAACACTGTATGGCATTTTATTCAGCCTTAACCTGGATGGGTGAATACAATGTTTTTTGTAGTATATCTGTGTTGTTTCTGCTAAATCTTCTGTTATTCTCAAAAATATTGAGCTACCATGGATGTTTTCAAAAACACAGTTCATCTTTGTTTGATACTGTCACATGTCTCATGCTGACTGTAGACTATCTTCATTTTTGAGCAATGGCAGTTCTCAGCACAGGCATAGAGGTGATGGCCTGTCAAGCCAGTAGAGGGCCAAATGTCAGCAGGAGAAGTGTGACTTATAACACCTTTGCTCTTTTCTGATATCTCTCAGGGAGAACGGAAGGTAATTTAAACTCCAGGTCAAGCTTTGCACTGACCTTTAACATTATCAATGACAGATGTATTATTCTCAAAGACAGGGTGTCTGAATGATGTCCCTTCACCATTATTAAAGTTAAGAGATTGCCCACAATTTCAGCTACTAAAGACATTTCAAAGTGACTGTCTTTTTTTCTATTGAAAAGATTTTCAGCGATGGTAGATATCCTGAAGTTTATATGATCAATCATGTTGATTATGGTGATTCTGGAACAACAATACATTTCATTTACAGTTATAGTCTTTTTCAAGAAGAAAATAAATACGTGATTATAAATCACTTATCACTTATTAATTGCCAACAAAATGTCTTTTCATCTTCGGTTATTAATATGCAGCATTGTCATTGTTATCATGCACAAAGCTTTACTGGGGATATTAATGTATTCAATAGTGCTGAGGTGATGATATGCGGAATAGACTGTTAAAAGCATATTAATTTTAAATGGAGTAGGTTGTCTCATGAGAAGGATTATTTTAGATCAAAAGACTAGGTAAAGGGGATCCTTTTAATCTTTTGTTCACCACTGATTTGAAAGTTTCACCTCAAATAAATATAGTATCATAAATCATGCATTTAAAGTCAACGTTACTGCAATATCAAATGATAACCAAAAAGCCTGGTTTCGGGTTTAATATTAAGAGCATTCATGGGGTTGGTGGTTTTAAGATGAGCCTAATCTATGCTTAAGCCAAGGATGGAAGTATGAGCCTTGATGCTTGGGCAGAAGACCCTGAAGGTCATTGATACGCTCAATGAGGAGAAAATTTGTAAATGTCAAAATAAGCTGGAGGGTCACAGAGTGTTAAGAGGAATGGAAATAGTGGACATATAAGGTGCATAAGTGACAGAGATGAGCTTTGGGAAGATTGTGAAGCAAAGGCAATTCAAATATTTGGTGGACTGAGACTGGTGTCAGTGTATCAACCACCACACAAAGACATCTACATGTGATGGCTACAGATATAGTCTCATCTCAGAACTGTCTATGATGGGCTAAGAAGAAAAGTACTTGTCACTCTGCCTAGTGTTCCCAAGTCCTGTTTTTAGACGAAAGTAAATTTTATTTGTACTGTTTTATTTGAAAATGAAGGTACTATAGTCTGGAGGACGACTGGAGAAACACAAAACCGTTCACTCAGAACTCAGACAGTGGTCCATTGATGTTTCTCAAGTACACACTCAAAGCATTTGTCTCCCAGGAAATTTTAAAGCACTTTATGCATCCTGTTGTTGACAGGCTTTTTGGAATGATGATTTTATATTCCAGCAGGATTTACCATCTGTCCAGAAAGTTAAAACTACTGGTGTCTTGTTTAATAGCCATGGAACAGGACCCTTGATGCTGTAACAACTTATAATTAGCCCATTTTTAAATTGTTCAAATTTTAAATTAAGTAATCCTCAATAAAGCATGACATTAATGTTATTAAGCATATTATATAGAAGCATATAAATCAAAAAGTGCTCAAACTAATAATTTTAAGCTGCTTACAGATGTGTATTAGCATAGAAAAAAATGCATTATAAGTTATTAATTTGCTATTAAGTAACCATGCTTAATTACTGATTCATAGTGTGTAGTTATTATAAAGTGGTACTGAAATCTCAAATTCAATGTGAGGTTACTGTGAGAGGTCACTTGGACAGTCCTGAGAGCTTGAAATCACAGTTTAAATTGAAAATGTATTGTACTGTTTAAAAATGTTGCTTGATTGTAACTTTTTAAAAACCATTCATTCAATTTCAGAAAAAAATCCTAATTATGCACTTTATTCACATAAACCTTGTCAATGCAGCGAAGTTGATAAGTCTTAGCTCGATGTCCATAGAACAAACCATATTTTCACCATCTCATGCTCATTTCCACTCAGGTAGTGTTCACAATAGTTTCTCAAGGGCTTCTTCAAATCAATATTCTCTCACTGCTAACAGACTTTGTTACAGAGATTCCATGTCACTGTTCATCAACAAGATACCATGAGGGCAAAGCTTTTCTAATTAGCTCAAAACTCTGTATTGATTAACATGTGTCAGTATAAAATCAATCGTTAATGACAGAATATTCCAGCTCCTTAAATCTGTTCATTAAAATCATAGTAAATACAGTATTAACTACAGTATAGTAAATACTGCTCCTCAGTAAGTTCACCAAGCACTTCAATACTCACAGTTAGCTTCAATGGAGAGAAGACTGAATTATCAAGAGAGATGTACAAAATGGTTTAATTTGAAGTTCCAGTTTTTCCTGAGGGATTTTAATGTTCATTAGCAGGTCCCTTTAAGGTCAATTGGGGAGTTGGCTCCAAATGCAGAATTGTATTTTGTTTAAGACAACAGTTTCTGATACCTGTCCTGCATACTATATCTTAAGATAAACAAAAAGGATTTTTAATGATTTCATTTTGATTGAAGAGCCCTACAGCGCAACTGACTTTTTACACCTCTGCGTAACACATGATCCATATGTAGACAAAAATGCATGTTTGTTTCTTTAAAGGGATTTTACAAATACTACGTAAGCATTTAGGAGATTTTTTAAGGCGGAAAGTGCCTTTTATATGTTTTTTTTAAGTACGAAAGCAAATACTGCTGTATTGTAGACAAAATGGTCTTCGAAATGATGCAAAATTTGAGGCATTACTGCCACCTAGAGACTATATGAGCTTTGTACTTTCCACTCTTTTTTTTCTTTTTATTTGTGTGAATATATGCATTTAGTCTCAACGTATCAAAGTATAGCTTTGAAAACATTATACTTTCCAAAGAGTGCTCATTTAACTCAACTGACAATCAGTTTTTTGTCTGTTCAATACAGAATTGTAGTGTGTTGGTTATTGTGCTAATCCTGCCAGTGTTGCTTTCCACAAGCAATTGACCACTATTATTGTATTTATCATTTATAGGTACAGATTACTTCCTTCAGATGCAGTTTCTTTTTACTTTCACTTAAGCTCTTTTTAATTACTTGAGAGAAAAGTTGGTTTAACCCAAACAGAATTCACAAAAAATCTGTTATTGTGAGTTCTATTTGTTGAACAGTTTTGATTTATCAAACTTTGATGGCTGAACCATGCCACCTACTGTCTATCAAAGGAAATGTATCTTTCAGAAAACAGTAGCAAACACAATCTGTCATAAAAAGCAGGGTAACCAAACCATTGTAACTTAAATTAAAATTAATTAATGTATTAAAATGTGAAAATAAATAAAACAAATAATACATTAAAATTAATAAATTATAGTCAAAAAAATATATATATTTTATTTATTTTAGAGAATGTGTTTTGTGTGTTTGTTTTTGTCTTACTCGCGTGGTTAATCCTACTGTATTATAAATCTGACAGTATTGGTGGAACAAAATAAATAGACAGAACTTACTATTCTCACACTTTTATTTGTCCCTGGTTCTGATACAGTATAAGTTTGTCACAAAAAAAAACAAGCCAATCAGTTTGAAATGATTGCTCAAATATTGTTTTCTTTAAATGAAAACTGAAAAACCCAGAATATTATATTCTGTCTCAATGATTCAGTTTTAAAGAAATGTTATTCAGTTTAATTGAATGTGATGTCTTTGTTTATTCTTTTTTTACAAAAAAAAAATTTTCTCAACACATCATTTGTTCCCACTTACTTTAAAGGTTGCATCGACCTTCATCGTTTTGTAAATAAATATTGCTACTGCACATCCGAAAAACTGTGTTGTGTTGTGAAACGCAGCAGAGCTGAAGTTATTGAAGGACTTTTCATGCAGAGAGCTGAAGTGCTTTATTTCTGGAGACTGGTTTGATAGAATGTGATGTTCATCCCTCCTACAGAACCTCGATTACTGTGTTTGTGAACTGGCCTGCCTACATGCTGAACAGCACAACTGTCATCCACAGATATTATAAAACATTTCTGCACTAAAAGGTTTTTTAAAACACTGCATTGCTCTAGAAGTAGTAGTTTGTGTCATTGCACAATATAGTGGAAGTATGCTAGTTTTGTGCATTGTGTATTATTTCCTGAAAAAAAAATCGTCCACAACATTTTAACCTGATCAAGAATCTACAGATGAATTTATTTTCAGACATAAAATAGAATCTATCCTGTAAAACATAAAACTTAGGCTATCTCTGAGAATTAAAATAATAACAACAACAACAAAAACAATAATAATAATAATAATAATAATAATAATAATGATAATAATAATAAACATTAAGAATATTATTCTATTGATTTACTTAAGGCGTCACGGTGGCGCAGTGGGTAGCACGGTCATCTCACAGCAAGAAGGTCGCTGGTTCTAGGCTCAGCTGGGGCAGGTGGCATTTCTGTGTGGAGTTTGCATGTTCTCCCCGTGATCGCGTGGGTTTTCTCCGGTTTGCTCTGGTTTCCCCACAAGTCCAAAGACATGCGGAATAAGTGAATTGAATAAGAACGATTGCCCATAGTGTGAATGTGTGTGTGAATGTTTCCCAGCGATGGGTTGCGGCAGGGAAGGGCATCCGCTGCGTAAAACATATGCCAGTGAGTTGGCGGTTCATTCCGCTGTGGCGACCCCGAAAGGGAATAAAGCCGACATGAAAATGAATGAATGATTTATTTAACCCTCTGATGCATAGTGGTGACTGCAGTGAATGGCTATTTAAAATTATTTTTTTTCCTTATTGCAGTGGTTTCTATGGTGGTCCTGGTGGATAATGCTCTTCTTGCTGGAGATGTTTTGAAATATAAACCTAGCTTATGTGTAAACTTCACGCTCAACGATCGCTTTCATTCAAGCTTCACGCTAGAAAATTATTTCCTGAAGCTAAATGGACAAAATAAACATAGATTCTAAAATGTTGTACTTTATTTTGAAATCATGCTAACGGACTTGGCCGGGTGAGAAATATTCAGCGTTAAATGATCTGTGAAAATACAAAACATAAAATATAAATTGGCAGGTCTACCCTGAATCTACTGACTTTTCAAAGGAAAGTATAAATGTAGTCAAAAATCTGTGGGATTAAAATGAACGTTGGGTGGTATGCTGTGCTCTCTGCTGGGTTCTGTGGGTGCTTGATTCTGTGTGGGCCTGCAGATCATTTTAGCTGCCCAGCTCTGTTTTTAACCCTTTCCTTGCTGTGGAAGTTATGCACAACAAGTACATTTGTGTTATGAAAATCGGGAGACTCTTCTGTGTTGAATCTACATTTATCTTTAATTTAATACACTACAGCTTAAAATTAATACCCAACAAATTGATTTTAGATATTTAAAATATTGGTCATAACACTCCTGTTAATCATGCTAAAACACTGCAAATAGGTATCCAGGCTTTACTAGGATTAAAATAGTAAAGTAGGATTCAAATCCTAAATCTTGTTTCTAGAAAAAGTCCCTGTCATCCCAGATGGACAGTGTTGAAAGTGAAAAATCACCAAGTAAATGTCGGGAGTCTGAATTGCATTCATGTTTTTTATTAAAATATATCATTTAAAAACTGGATAAAAACCCCTTGACAACATTCATTCGCACAAGCTTAGTGTGCTGCAGCATTCCTTGAGACAGTTTGATTTCAGTGTAATCAGATATTTTGCAAATTAATCAAACATCACACAAGCAAATGAGACTCCACTGAAGTAGAAACATCTCAAATAGATGTAAAAATACTTCCCTGTTCCTCTCTTGGCTGTAATGCTGCTGCTGCTGCTGCAAATATGTTTCATCGTGAGATGACTTCACAAGATGAGTCGAGAGCGATCGAGTGTTGAAACAATCCAGACTTAGTCACAACTCACCCAATTACTTGACATCCAGTCTTCTTAAAAATTGACATTCGTCTGCCTGTTAACCTGTAATACTCAAAAACACCTAAATAAAATGTTTTGGCTTTAATAATGAAAATGAACATTTGTTTTTCATATAAAAAAATAGGATTTCAACTGGTGAACTCCAGTTAATCCTCCAGATCCATTTGCTAGATTTGGGGGAAAGGGTTAACCAATTCCATGATAATTTGTGGATCCTAGAGAAACAGAGAACAGTCTTTTACAGTTTGTTACACAAGGCCGTTGTGTTACTGCCAATGTATAAAAAAGTCCCAAAATCATTGGCTCTTTTACTCCTTCAAGTTTTTTTCTTCCAGTGATGAAACCACAAAATTACCATCACTTCTCTTGCTGACACAGTCACTTTACCACAACAACATCCACTGAAAAAACCTTCAGAAATTTTAACTCTTGAGTTGGTACAAACAACAGAAAACACTTTTTTTAAAGAATATTTTTGATGAGACTATTTTCACTTTGTTCTTTCTCGTGACACAGATATAGATCTGAGCCAGTTTAGAGAGAGTGCGACAGCAACCCAATAGAAGTCTTAAATTGCAACTCCAGTATCCTTTCCAATGTACATGTCGGCCAACTTTTTAAAATGAGGCCCCCAGTTAGAGAGGTAATCATATTCATGGTCTCCTTCAGTCATGGATGACCCCAGTGAGCTCAACGACTCTGCGATGGATCCGTTGCCCTCATACGCGTATGTCGCTAGAGAGTCATAGGGCGGAGCAAAAGGGTCTGTGTCGTTTTCTTGCAGTCTGCTTATGATGAAGTCTCTGACGTCCAAACACTCCTTCAAGGGTGAAGGTCTATGATATGGGAAAAGCATCTCAGGAATAATGTCACGCCGAAGTTTGTTGCTTTCCAAAACCTCTGGATGGCGCAGTGTGCCTATGTCAAAGGCCTGAGTGTCCTCCTCTCCTCCACCTTCATCATTGTAGCTAACCACATTATCTCTGACGTCCTCTTTGGAGATAATCAGAGGCTCCTTTCTTCGTTGCTTTCTCAGTCCAGAGAAAAGCACCACGATCACTGGAGATGAAGCAACACAAAGCTTTGAGTCATAGTTGGAGTGGGTCAAAAGATTGTGTTGTAAGTAGACAAGTAATATGATGTCATTACCCTTTTATATAGAAAGCAAGAACTGATTAACACTGAACCTTAACTCTCCTGTTACATTAAAATCCACAAACACCTTTTATCCTCTGGGGTAAATTTGACCCCAGCAATGTAAACCCTCCAGAATCTATGTTTTTGCTAAAAGGTTCATGTCAGGTAATTATTACCTTTGATTTCTACTTATCACTCTGAAACAATAAAAACAACACAGAAAGTATCAAAGGTTCACAAGATTTAAGTATCCCCCTCCCCCACGTCTTGTCGACGGTGAGTTTTTTCTCACTATACTACAGGTATGGCTGTTTTATATGTTTATTTACTTAACGAATAAAATTATAGTGCATATTCTAAAATAATAGCATATATCACCAAAAAACAAATAGTACACATATAAAAGTACATATTTATGTACATTTATTAAATGCTGAATGGGATCATGTCAACCCCAGGATATTAGGAGGGTTGAACTTTGCATTAAATGCAGTGAACAAGCTGTTTTGAAAGCGTCAAAAGCAATGCGATGAAGTACACATTTCTATTAATGTTACAGAATAAGAATGAGCAAGAATGACATCAGTTGTTGGACAAAAGTAGTTATATATATATAAATGGGATGATCCATCCATAAAAACAAATTTTCCTTAATCTTTTAATTTTAATTAGGGATCTAAGGTTCTGCCGGTGCATCCACCTCACACTGACCAAAAAGCAGCATACATGGAGGACAGATTGTTAGGCCATGACTTTGCACTGACACCCCAGGGACTCTCACATTGACTGCTAGGAGTAGTTTAGAATCACTAATTCACCTGAAGCCTCATGTTGGTGGAAACCAAAGTAAAGAGGAGAAATTCGAGCATGGGGAAAAATAGCTGTTAAATTACTTTCAGGAAGCCTGAGCAGATACCTGAAAGATTATAATCACAAAGGCATCAGCTATACCACCACACACTCAATCAAAGAAAAAGGAAATGTTGCAAAAAGCTTTTTGTTCCAGCTGATTTCAATGTATTTTCTGCAACTTCACCTTCTCAAATAACAGATACATCCCTGGATATGCAGAGTGAGCTCTCCTTCAGGTACAATTAGCCATCATTCTCAGCACTGCTACCCACACATCCCTAAACCTGTCTGGTGAGTTTGCAAAAACATTGCTTTTCTTCTTCCCCCAAGATGGCTTTACAGAAGAACAGCATATTTATGAATTACTCTAAAAATGAATGCACTGGTAAAAACTAAGGTGAACAAAAGTGCATTGTGCATCTACAGATAAGCTAAATATAGACACATAAAGAAAAAAAGGCTCACTCACTGAGAAGGATGAGGACACAGAGCAGGATGGCCACCAGCGCTCCGGTACTGAGTCCAGCAGAGAGCAGTAGAGCATCAACGCTGCACGAGTGCATGTTCCCGGAGGAGTCACAGCTGCACACGCCGATGGTCAGCGTGCTAGTGCTACTCTGGATGGGGTAGTCGCTGTCCGAGATCACCACTGGCAGATAGTAGACACTCATTTCACGCCTGTTAAACCCACTTCTTCTGGTCAGGATTCTGGCTGTGTTATCTTCAGAAGAGCAGTGGGGGTGAAGAGAACATTCAAACAGTGAGAACTAAAGATTGTATCACACGCTGAGTCAAACAACAGCACAAAGAGACCTGGTTTTGTCAATCTTGGAAAGCAAAAGGTACTAAAAAATATATTTTCCAAGTGTTGAATGTTAAAGGAAAGATTTATTCACCTTCATTATCAAAGATGGTGAAGTTTGGATTTGTAAAACTCAAGCTGAACACAAATTTGTGGCCCACTAGTGGATCATCTGTGTCAATGGCACTGATGGTCTGTATGAGCTGGAATTATAGATGTTTTGTTACAAATCAAGAAAAGGTTTCTCTTGGTTCATTTTGTATGGAAGGCATACCACAAGGAGGAAAAAGGCATGAAAGTACCTGCCCAGCTTTGACATTCTCACAAACAAATGTCTCATATGTCATAGCAAACTCTGGTGCGTTGTCATTGACATCCAAAACTTTTATCAATACGGGAACACGACTTCTTTGGTGAGGGTTATCTGTAGAAAAATACAAAAGGAAGAGGGGGAGGTGATATGAATTGTAAATGTTATATCATCCTTACTCTTTAAAAGCACAGGAACACCTACTCTCCATACATTTCTCTCACTATGCAGGTCTTGGCTATTTTTGCACATGCACAGTACTTACTCATCTCACTGGCCAGAACTGAGATGTTGTGCCATTTTGACACTTCCCTGTCAAGAGACTTAAGGATTATGATGGATCCATTTTTAGGGTCGATGTGATACTGTCTTTCTGGGTCTGTGTGCTGATCTATTGTATATCTGTGGGCAGAAAGAGATAAAAATATCTAAAAATGGAGATGGGATCTGTGATGGAACTGTTGTATAAGACTTTGTTTGCTTTCTAGTTAATGCAAAAGAAATGGACAAAGACTGTTTTACATGTGTGGCAATAAAATCATTCTTATTTTATTGAACTCAAATATTTTGCTTAAACTGATCTTAGAATACACTGCAAGTAAAAATGGATGTGTGCTAACATGCATGCAGTTTGTATCATTTAAATGTGTAAACAATTGCAGCGTAGATTGTATGCCTCCAACATTGGCAACACGAGTAAATTGAATGCAACAGATTTGTTTGTTTGTCTTGTTGACTGGGTTGTACTGATGCTTGCACAGAGAACATTTCAATTTGCATAAAGATTTGGGTTAAATCTTATCTGTTAGTAGAAATTTGAGCAAATTCCTTGCAGTAAATATTTCTATGAGGAAATGTGGTAAATGCCTACAGGATGGGGAAGTGCGTGGAGTCCAGGTCGCGTGCTGTTACAGCTCCAATCACTGCTCCTTTCGGTGCATCCTCATTGACCTCAAAGATGTACTGATGCTCAGTGAAGACTGGAGGCTCATCCACATCTCTGGCTGTCACCTTGACGATAGCAGTGTCTGAGAAGGGGCCCAGATGAAAGAAATCTGGATCCTGGTGCGTATTGGACACCTCCACTTTCACTGTGTAAACACGTCTGGTTTCATAGTCCAGTTTCTGTTTGACAATCCAGGAGAGTCATCACACATTTCTGCATAAAGTAACAAATTACATTCTTATGTATATTAAAAAGGACTTTACCTTCTTTATTACAATAATGCCCTCTTGAGATGTGTCGTCTGTTATTATATCGAGATAGTCTTTCCCATCTCCTTCCACTATTCTGTATTTCATTTCAGCATTTTCTGATTCGTCTCCATCATTGGCTTTGATTCGACCCACTGTGGATCCGATTTCTGCTGACTCATAAGTGCTCAGGTGGTAAGAACCTGGAGAAAAGATCAAGGTTATCTTCTTTTGAACCATTCATAGTTTATTTATTTGTTTATTCAATTATCGCTCTGTTGAACCCTTCAATGAAATATGAAAGCTTTTGAGATTGAAGATTAGAAATATTTTCATGACTGGTTTGCTGTATGGTTGTTTGAAGCAATCAAAAGTACAAATCTGCAACAATCACTTATTTTGAGGGGTTAAAGTTCAAAATAACATTTCATTAAAATCAAAAACTGATTTACAAAACATGGTTTAAGTGCTCAAAATTGAATTAATAATAATTAATTACTAAAAACACGTTGCCTGACATAATGGTAATCACTTGAAAAAAAAAAGAATTAGAAATTGTCTTAATGCTTAAAAATATGCAAATCGAAATATTACTGAAAGAAATTTGAAGATATATATACTTCAGGTATGTACTGACATTTCCTACATTCAGTGTTTTTCAAGTCATTTGGACATCAATCATCAAGAGGTCATGGCAATAGTCTTCACAAACATAAGACTTCTGTTTAAATGGAAATACTTCTTTATAGCATTTCAAGCACATTTAAACTTTTGGAATCTTTCTAGTTATCTGCAACACAATCAATAAATCTAAATGCTTTTCGGACATAAAAAGCACAATGTGGCAGAAGTGCACCAGGTACAAACATACAATTATTTTCAAAGCATTCATGTAGAATTAAAGTCTTACTGTAAGCAAATCGAGGTGGGCTGTCATTAACATCAGTAAGGGTGACGTTGACTATAGTTGTTCCAGACAAACCACCCATCTGTCCCGCCATGTCTTTGGCTTGAATAACCACCAAATACTCATTACGCACTTCCCTGTCCATGTTGGAAAGAGCTATTCGGACAATCCCTGGCAAACAAAGAGGTAAACAATTGGACAGTGAAAAAAAATTTCAGTATCACTCTGTCTACTAATCTTCATTATTTAAGCACACATTTTAGAATATTTTTAAGCAAGTATGTGTTGCAGCAGTGTGCTTGCATATTAAAGAAAATATAACATATGTCCTTTTTCAAATAGCATGTTGTAAATGTACGATATAAAAAAAAAAAAAAAAAAAAAAATATATATATATATATATATATATATATATATATATATATATATATATATATATATATATATATATATATATATATATATATATATATTATCTACGCTGACCTGTGTTTAAATTTGAATCTAAACAGTTGCCATTTTTGGCCTTCACACCACTACTCTTGTCACTTATAACGTCCTTTTCTTCCAATCAAGGAAAACACAAGTCTAGAATAGCAACTGACAAGATTCCAAAGGCTTCTGTTTCTAGCTAAATCAAATATTCTATAGTAGCTGCATCTGTTAACCCAGTGTGTGATCTTCATGCTTCAGACATTACACATAAAATGTCAACGGTCTGCTTCCCCTTGTCAGATAGCCTCAGGCTTACATCGGAGCAATATGTCAGCAGAGAATATATCTACAACAAGATGTTTTGGAGGACTCACCTGTCTCGGGCTCCACAGAGAAATAAGGCTGCCCTTGCAGAATACTGTACACAAGTTTAGCACTGTTTCCATATGTGGCGTCATCGGCATCCGTGGCATTGACTTCTATTACAAATGTACCTTTGATTAAGAGAAAAATTAAAATATTTTGAGGGATTTGAGTTAGTTTGGAGTCTTCAACTAATTAACTAACCAATAATACATATCAAAAGACCTGTCTGGCCTTATATTATTATACTTTATAATAATATTATTATATGTACAACTTAAAGGTCTGTCTTCTGGCTGAGATTATGGTTGCCACAAATGTGCATGAATCAACCCAGTTCTGCAACTCATTTCATGATGGCAGTCCGTCTCTTTTGATGCCAATAAATGAAGTTCCTTGAACTAGATTTGGGAGGATTATTACAGAGAATTGACATCCTTTAAACAGCTAGTGCTCATCAACATTAGACACCTCAGGATTTAAGCAGTCCTAAATGCAGACCTAACCTTTCCTCATTCAACGACTTGAACAGCTCTATAAAGTAAGCACTTCAATTATGTTAAAATGCATTTTAAAGATAACATTTTTAAACACATAAGACCTCTAGCCTCTGTGTGTTTTTTTAATAGTCTGAATATTTTACAGCATCTACTGTAAAAAAAAATGGAAAAAGCTGTTTTATGTGCACTTAAACATGTTTGTGCCAGACTTTATGTTATAAAACAGAAATGGCAAACAAGAGAAATCGATTTTACCAATGTCCCCCAAACATATTACATTTACATTTAAATATTTAGAAGACACTTTTGTACAAAGCGACACACAAGTGTATCTCAAAGTGTATCTCAGGTAGTAGTAGAAGTTGTATCAACTGATCTATCAATCATAGTGGAAAGAAAAGAAAGGGAAAGGAAAAAAAATGTTTGTTTGTTTTTTTTATAGTAGGTTCCCTGTTCCCTGAAGAGAAGAGTTTTAAGTTGCTTTTTGAAAGCTGTTAATGTTGCTGCGTCAGGGAGTTTGATCCACCAGCCAGGGACAGTGAGAGAGAAGCTTCTGCTAAGAGATTTTCTGCCTTTGTGGAACAAAACCACAAGACACTGCTCCTTCTCTGAGCGTAGGCTTCTGAAAGGAGGGCATGTAGGAGCTTGTGGAGGTAAACAGGGGCTGATCTGGTTTGAACTTTACAGGAGCTGCGATGGGGAGCCAGTGAAGAGGGATGAGGAGGGGAGTAACATGAGCTCGCTTCGGTCCCTTGAAGATAAGACGAGCTGCAGAGTTCTGGATCATCTGCAGAGGTTTGAGCGCATTTTCTGGAAGTCCTGCTAGGACTAGAATCAATATCAAAAATGATCAAGTTTCCTAAAACCTTGTACATAAAAACCCATTTTTCTTTAAATATTTAATATTTCATTTATATAGAGACAGTAGTTTAATTAGAATTGAGAACAGCCAGCTTACTCCAGACAGGAAAATCTTCGAAAATGGTTTTGCTCCAGAATGCCATATGGTTTGGACCTAGACTTTTTACATGTTCAAAGCATTTATGACACTGATAAAAAATCTCTGTGGAGACTCTAACACCCCATTGCATTCTCTGTTATTACTTCCTATCCCTGTTATATAATCTGCTATTTATATGAGAAGAAAACTAGTTTTGTTGTGTTGATTTCAGAAATTAATTACTCTCTAGATTAGATTCACCTCTGCTCATAAAAAGTATGCCTAAAATTGATTTGTCCTTTAGGGTTGTCTGGCAGAGGCTAATGAGTGCTACATAATGTCATGGTTCTTCTTGATGATGGAGGGTAATAAATCCATAAATTTAAAGATTTTGGCTGGAGCTCATCTGATAAAATTAAGAGTATTATTATTTTTTCTTAGATGAGATGATAGCAAGTAAACTGCTGTCTTCCTTAAGAATAGACTTGATTGGAAATGTGATAACCGAGAAGCATAATGAATCTTATGCATATCCGTGTGTTGTGACCATGTTGGTTTATTGCATGGAGAGTGATAGATGGTTTGGGAACCTTGGATTGCAAGCACTTGGACCCTCATCGATCAGACACCCCATTTTAAATACTTGGTTGTATAAATGTGGTCGAATTATCAAGGATGAAACTGATATTGAAAGCCTAATCAAACATTCCTCTTGAATGGCTTTGAACTAGTGTTTCACTAGCAATCATGCTGTTCATAAATTAACTGAACCACACAACAGTTACATAAAACAACTTTTCATCGCTGCAATGAAAGAACGGTCTGATCTTTTTCTCAGTATTTCATGTCAGTACACTGTCTGAATGTTCTTGTCAAACAAAGTGAAATGTTGTTGTTTTTTTTTAACCAATAGCTTTGCAGCTTCTATGACCTTAAAAAGACTGCAGTGACAGCAATATCACACCCAGGAGCAGCGTTCAAGTTTGACAGTAAATGCTCTTCAGATAAAAACATGTGGAGCAGAAGTAATTTCCATTCACTCACCGACGTCTGACATTTCAGGTACACTGGCAGTGTAGACAGCCTGGGTGAATTTTGGCTCATTGTCATTGATGTCATGTATTTTGACAATAAATTCAGTGGCAGGCTCCAGGGGGAGTCCCGTGATCCTGTTGAAAGCCTGGGCTTGCAGTGTGTATGAGGCCTTCTCCTCTCTGTCCAGTCTCTGTGTTGCATGTAAATCCCCAGACTTCTCGTCGATACGAAAAACGGTGCCAGCTCCTTCCCCGGAAAGAATATATCTGGCTGTTCCATCCCCTCTGTCTTTGTCTGAGCGAAGCTGTGTGGACAAAGAAACGGATTCACCAAATTGCCAACCGCAGACTTGGTTTTTGACACATCCTTACAATTTTTTTTAATCAAACATTGGTTGAGATTTATGAAGTCCTCGCTTCAGTAAAATGTTCATGTGTTATGCTGTCATCTTTTATTAACCGTTGGACTTCAGCTAGTCATGTTCAATCATGGTTAAGCACAGAAGAAGAAAGCTCTCCCGGGACAATAGGAACTCATAAAAGCCACCCAGCCTTAAAAGTAGAGACTTCTGAAGATATTCCATTAAATACTAATGAAGCTTTTAGTCTGTTTTGCGCCACTGTCTTTTTATTGGATTTCCATTTCAGTTTTCTTTTCTAAAAATAGGAACTGACTCTGGGACATAAAGGATGTCCATGAATATTTTGGTTTTGTGGCTCTAAAGCATAATGCTTTGTGGTTTGTTTAAAAAAGAACAGAGAAACCAGTAAAAAAATTAACCGAAGACTATTTTATTTATATATTGTATTTAAATATATTGAAACACCAGTCATTTTGGCTGACTAATTACATGTTAAAGCAATTTCAGACATTATACTCACCGTTTCAGTGTGTTATTTGGTAAAATGACCATTGAAACCCCAAAATAAAAGTAATACATTTGTTCTTACAAGAAATTATTAGAAAATCATCTGTCATGTAGTGAATATGAAACACTTGAATATTAATAAAGTCATTATGAAAGAGGGGCCTCAGAGGTTATCTTAATTGAAGACTCACCCTGATTCATCTGCTGCCTTGGTCTTTGAATTTTCCTTAATTTGGTTTATTTGCCCTTAAGCTCCATGTCCAACAATTGTCGGTTGATGCTTAATTTAATTTAACCAGTGAGATGAGACTTTGGCTTCTATCTGCCCACAGTAGATAAAACCACATCGGATTAAAAAGGTGTTTGAAGTTCAACTATAGCATCTCTAGAGTCATGACACTTTAATTCATTTACTTGACACACTTAAGTGTTGTTTTCCAGGTTAATTTCCAGCTGACCTACTCTACAGGATCAAGCACTTTAATCCACACAAGCTGAAGTAAAGGACAAAGGTAACATGAAAAATAACTGATTACATGTTGAGCACATTTTCTTCATCATCCAGCAGGTGTCCTCAGCATGCTAAGCTTAAAATGTGAAACGGGTTCTTTTCAATTATGTTGTTGTTGTTTTATTCAATAACACCATGATCAGTCATGATTCAGTGGTTAATCACCAAAAAATTTTTTAAAACAACAAGAACAACAATTTCAAATAACAAATACACTAAGATAGACATGTTTCAGATTCCTGATGTTACATGCTCAGGTATGTGTCAAAGCCAGCAGTTTTTTCGCAGAGCGCCATGCGCCAGCAAAAGCACACAAAGAGCTTCGTTTGTTTGTAAGTTGCAATATTTTACCTTTTTATGATTGACCGTTCTGCTTTGGTTAATGATTCTCTTTACTCTTTTAGTCTAGAAACACCTTGCAAACTAGCCAAAAAGAACAGCAGTGAAACAACATATACACTTCTATGTTTCCTCTCTTGTTCTTTAATGTGCTAATTATTTATTATTTCTTTCTGTATAAAAAGAACCTTTTTTAGAACAGGATTTCTTTATTTTCTTCACTGTTAACGGCTAACTGGTTTAAGCTAGGTTTAAATCCTCGATCTTTGATCCTCATCCTCATCAACAAAGTTAAACTATAGTAATTAAAACCACTACAACCAAATTTGTTTGTTTTTGCGAAAAGTCTACCTAGTTTTGTTAGAGTTTAATGTACTACATCTACATTTGTTTTTGTCATAGTTTCATTTAACCCATTCAGGTCCTCGTTTTCAGTTTCCATCAAAAGAAAAATGATTTCAGCAACTATTATTCCCAACTGAATACCGTTGGCCTTGGTTCATTTTCTGAGAATAATTATTAGAACAGATTTTTAATTAATACACCCCTCCTCCCTTCATATTTATATTACAAACAAGGTGTTCGAGTGTACCGTACACAGGGATATAAAAGTGAAAATTATAGGACTTTTGTTCTGGCTTCTTCTAACTAGGCCTGCATTTAACATTTTCTGTTTAATTATTTTTTCAATTGTTTATTTTTGCGTATTTTGGTGTTGAATTTCATTTATGATAATAATATAATAAAAAAGTAGTAATGGTTTATATAAAATCATATAATGGTATATTTATCTGAGCATTCAGAGTTGGAACAGCATTTGACATCCTTAGTCAGAGTGACAAGTTGGTTCATATACTGCATTTTATTAGCACATATAATTATTTCTTGGTCATCTCACAATTTTAAGCCACATACTTGTTTTCAATTCTTTTAACCATATATTTGATGACTTTTGCTCTGTTTGCTCTAATTAACAAAGTCAAACTGACCATACTTCAGGAACATTTTGCAAAAGGATTGTTACAGACTGAGTAAGGTGAGGGTCTTTCAAGAATTAAAGCATTATTAACACATTAAATAAAACATATTTTTAAGTCATTTAATTGCCACATGCCACAGTAACAATGATATGAACAACATAAAACCACTAATGCTGTTTCCAATTTAATTTTACTGTATGTAGACAACCCTACATTACAGTTTTTCACAATTGCTAAGACAGTTTTTTCAATACATTTAACAACTTTCCTAAACTCTTAACACAATTAGCACAACATTTGTCTAGGTAGGCTCTACAATTAACAAATTTTTTGTTGCTTTGATTCAAAATGCATTCAGTTAAAACACATTTCAAATGCTGAACTTATTTTACACTCGAGCTCCACCAACACCAAAACTATGTCATTTTAAAGCCAAATTTTTTCTCAATGTGTTATGATTGACTAAATGTTGCTGTCGGAAGAAAACATGTGTTAGTGTTTTGAAAACTGTGTTATTGTATTTTGAAAATGAGTTTTTTGAGGGGAAAATGAGGGGTTTTGAGAATGAAATTAAATGTTTTGCCAATTGTGTGTTTTAACTGATTCGGTGCGTTAAGAGTTAAGCAAACTTGTTAAATGTATTGAAAAAACTGTTTTAGCAATTATTAAAAACTGTAGTTTAGTCCCTACAACCCTACATTAGTTTAGTCCCTAGAAAGTGATGTCATCATATTTGCCCCATACATTAATTTATTCTGACCCTGAGTTGTGTTTCCCAAGCAGAAGAATGTTGCAGGGTTTTGACCAATTCCAGAGAAAAAAAAAACTTAGGTTTTGATGTCAATACTTTTTGTTTCTGTGTGGACCAACAAAAATCATTAAACAATTGTGCGGACTCATTTGCATTACATTCTTGCTAAATTCACTGTTTACAGATGCAGACACATTTCCATCTTCTAAAAATCTTAATAATAGTCATGGCTCTTACTAATAGTTAACTCTGACAATGAGGGCTGCTTTTAGCTTTATTGAAAACAACCTCATACAAAAAAAAAATGTTAAATGTCTTGTAAATCAGGGCTGTTGCCATCAAGGGATTGAGTTAGTTTTACCTAATTGAATATGTTGGTCTTTATGAATCTTTATCCAGATTCCAAGTTCTCTATAATACACCATGTTTAAAAAAACAGGGAATGTACCACTGAATGCCATTATGGACTCCTCTTTCATGCCTGCAACATAAATATAGCATGCCTCTGAACTGCCGCTTGATGAATTGCAGTCCCTTCTATCAAGCAGCTACTGCAGGTGGGCTGGAAGTCAATGGGGGGAATGAATAAGAGTGAGCGAAATAGCCCATAATTGCTCATTCCTGTCAGGTCTCTGCAGAGACACTTGAGTGGTAAAAACTAGACCCATCGCTTGATGCTGGTACAAAATATTCTGTTTCTTAAAATGTATCTCTGCTACTTTGTCTCACGTTTACTCTCTCCCCACCTCTGTATATTCAAAACTCAGCAAGAGAAACAGTGTTGGCTCTACTTTATGTGCTTTGATGATGGTATCATTGTGTTAAAGTTCCAAGTCACCATGTAGCTTTGAAAAACAAAGACTCAATATTTGTACCTCCCCATGCCCAGCTTTGCCAAAAAGGGGATTTGTTATTATTTGCTATCATGGACACTCACCTTCCCAACATACTGATAGTTATTCCCCATGTATTCCTCCGACAGAAAGAACTGCCTCCACATCCAATCCCTTTTGAATCTGTGCAGAACCATTTTATCTCCTTTTTTGAGAGGGCTCCAGTTTCGGAAAACGTTTCCATCGTTTCTCTCTTGCAACAGGATTGGAGAGCTCAGGTGTGGAAAGACCAGTGGAAACAGCCAGAGGAAGTGATACATTATCATTGCAGCCAATCGATCGTCCCGATGACAGCGACTCCTTATGAATAAGCAAAGAAGGTATGGCAGCACTGAATTGAAAGTGTTGTGGATGGCAACATCAGCAACCCTGACATCATAGAATCGTCTTTGATCCTCCTTTGATTCCCTATAAAAAATAATCAAAGCACAAACGTTACAGTGTGTTGGAGGTCACTGCAGCCCTTGTCAAGATGCAACACCCGGTTCATAGACTGTAATCTCTTTGTTGTTTGCAGATTATGTCCCACTGGGGCTTCATGCAATGTTCTGTTCTTAGAAGATCAAACATGTAGCCTTGCACAGAAACTTGCATATAATATGTTCGTGTAAATTAACAGAACTGTCTGCATCAGTGAACATGGCAAGTGTAGATCACTGAGCAAGCCCTCATTTATGAAGGGGTATCAGATGTTGTTGGGGTATTCTTCAGACGGCGACCATTGCATTTTTAACTGAAGCCTATCTATGATGGAATGATGGAAATGTTTTTGAAACTAAAGAAAATGCTACATGCATAAATGCATGTGACTGATTTCTTTACACCTTTACATAGATAGATTATTATAATAGCATTATTGTTTTTTACTTAAAATTAATAGTGATAAAATGTTACTATACTTTAAAACTTTAGTGAGTTTATAGTATTTTCCTTATATTGATTTTGATCTTTAACTGTTGTATGGTGTTTGTGTTTGTGGGTTTTCAGTTTTCTTCAAAAGAAAAATTTGACAAGCAATTATTATTTTAACCTGAGATTCACTGACATTTTCTGTGAAAAAATATATCAGAATTGCATTTTTATTTTTAAGGACACTGCACTGCATACCCCTTACACATTTAAACGATATAGATGGTGTTCAGTCTGACCTGGGGCATGTAAAAGTGTAAAAATTGTAGATTCTGAATATTTATTTTGTCTTCCCACACAAACAGAAATGGCAGATAAACAAGAACTTGACATTTTTTATAAAATTGCACGATATTGTGAGGTCCCAAAAATGTATGTTTAAAAATAAGGTAAAAAAAAATAATAAAGTATATTTGCTGTTATATCACTTGCTTCTTGGCTAAAGTAAATATTCTTAAGCATTGTAACATAAAATGTCTTGATTGGATGAATTAAAATCCCCAAAAAGGCAATGGGTCCACCAGACCCTCAAACACTACTGGAGTAACAATAATAACACCACACACAAGTTAAAGGCACACATTGAAAATGTATCTATCACTCCAACATACAACAACTGCTTAAATAGTAAAAACAAAAACTTAATGTAAATACACAATATAAGGACGTTGGTTAATCATGAACTTTGTCATCACCATTTAATTTTTCTTAACTAAATGAACTGGAGCCCAATTGTACTCTGTTGTTATATTCAGTTCATATAAAATAATTGAAAAATAGACTAACGTCAGCTCCTTAACTGTATCAATGTTTGTTTATTTTATGAAAAAGCATTACCCAACATCTTGACAGTATAAAAGGTAATTGGGAATTGAACGTACAGTATACAGGTAATAAAATGTCATGCTCATGTGCATTTTTTTTATATATATTAAAATATAAGCTTTTGAGACAGATGATTGTGTGACAACTATACTAGTTATACTAGCTGTTAAAATAAGTTCAGAAACCAATTATTTCTTGACAGGTATTTGTTTGAGACCCTCTACATTGTTATCGATCAGTATAACATTCACCTCCTCTGTGCAGCTTTTTCCTCTCCTACAACACTGATTAAAGTCTGAAAGTTAATGAAGAGACAATCCTTTTTCGCAGATTGATCCTCATTCCAATGTCATTTTCTTCTTCCCTTGTGCTCTTAATATGTTCCACATCCAAATCGATTTCCAGGGGGACTACTATAACATGGGTGTTATTGCTACACCGGAGCCATGAGAAATCAACCTATGCGGTGGGATCAATAGTAGTCCTTGATTATATGCCACACGATGACTGGGGTCGGATTCAAATGCTGGTCGCACGACCTAAAAGCTCTTGCTGGCTGCCTCAAATCATGATTGCTGCTGGCAGAGAGACATGCCGCTGAGTTTATTCCTGAGCTTTCAGTCTGAGTGTTTAAGCATGGCAGCTGATGGGCCATACATTCAATTAACTGGCACTAAGTGAAACATTACTTACCTCCTTTTCACCTTTTACCAAGGATTTTTCACAAGCATCTACTTAAATGTTGTAAACATATGCCTGTAAATGTTTGAATGACAGTCCCAAGGGGCATTTAACACCAGTCTTTAGTTTATAAACTGCTTTTTGTAGGCACTTTAGTCTTTTTCGATCACAGACTATGCTACAAAAATGAATGAATAACAAAAATTTTAAATATATAATAATGAGACACAATATAGGGTAGAGCAATATTTGGCCTTGTGTCATTTTTTGTATTTTTTATAGACACCTTTTTTGGAGCTAATAATTAAGAAGGAAAACAAATACACATTTAAAAAGAGTACACATTTAAATTGCATTCTCAATTGATTCAACACATAGCAATTGCCTGTAGTATATAGGGTGAGAATTTGTAAAAACTATGTTAATGTAATGTCCATTTAAAGCCATAATTAGCTAAGCATAGTTTGAATGTTTCTATTTGGCAAAGTGACTTCATTTGAAAGTTGGAGGCTGCCAAAATCTAATTTGTTTAATTAACTAAAGGCGGTTGTTGAAAAAAGTCTCTGATGATGATTTTGATGGATTTTAATGACTGATTTAGCTCTCCAAGGTAGAACCTTTTAAATGTGTGGATGTATAAATAAGAAGTACATATTTAAATGTGTACTTACTAATACACTATAGATAGATAACAAAATATTTGTCTTTTTTATTATGTTTTTTTTGTGTGTGTGTGGGGTGGGGGGGTAAATTTTATGCGTATGTACTGTATGGTACTTTTTTTTAATTAAAAAAAAGACTATTGACTTCCAAGAATAACCTGTAAGAGCTCAGTATTACAAGACCCCCATATCTCTTAATATATTAATTTCATGGCTCAATCTGTTTTGTCAATACTTCCCTATCCTTAATTAGAATATGGAAAATATTTCCCCTGAAACACCTTCAATTTGCCTTCAAAATTCTGCATCAAATTCCTCATTAGGCTTGCTTGTATCTGTTTAAGCCTCTTTTGGAAGTGTAAAGTCATGTTAAAAGGTCCTGTGTATTTCTTGTTACATCCCCTTCCGGTCGATGGCTGGTATGTTGGCCATTTCACTAGGGTAACATGTAATCTACTTTGATTATTATTATGATTAAATGCAGCCGTTATAATTTAACCTCTTTCCATGAACCTTATTAGAATATTAAACCTGGATGTGCACTGCATAATAAGAAGCCTTTGACATCTCATGAATTTTAAGGTATAAGTGGTCACTCATTTGGCTGAGCAGCCATTAGATACACTCTCAGGATGTGCCATATATCACCTATTAATAAGAGAATTAGCATTAACGCCTGCAGCTCAGAGTCAAGTACGCTGAGTCCTTGTACTTGTGCTATCATGAACAAATCTGGGGTCCCTACCGACAACATTTTTTCACTTAATTTCACAAGATTGTTGGTGTGTATGTAAATCTAATGCAAATCTCAAAACCCATGAGTCTTCTTGCCATGCAGCCCAAATTTCCTACATAACTGGATATGTTGAGGTATGGCTGAAAAAACATTTACATTCAAATCACCGAAGACAGACAGTTAAGTCCAATAGATGCAACAGTTACCACTTGGTGGAGCCCAAGACCTTTTTCTCTTCTCCTTTCCCTGTCTAAATCTCCCAATCACTCCATCGTTCATGCTGGACGGCTACCACATCTGGCCTCTGCTTTGCAATATTAATGCCCTATCTTCTTTGTTTGGAAACTTTGGTATAGATCAGAAATGCACCACGTTGATTACTTGTTTTGAGGACAAGCTTTGATTCTCAAGTCATCCTTCTTTGACTCGAGGCAAACAATTATTATCCTAGTTATTAGACGGAATACTTTTTCCGATTCTCTGTTTCTCTGGGGATCTATTAAATTGAAATTTTTTGTATAGTGAGAGAAATGCTACTATGGGAGTGATTAACGTAAGTACTGAAGCTGGAAATCACCAGTGGTCGACTAGACAAACGGTCAGTGACCTATTAAAATATATTTTTACAGGTCACTTCTTTCAGTCAGGGCTTATGCACTGTGTGTCTGAAGAGAAATCCACAGCTTGAATCTTTCAATGAGAGAAAGTGTCTCTAGCGGGAAGGAATCGAGGAAGATGATATCAGGAGAGAGCGAGCGAGAGAGGGAGAGAAAGAGTGTGGGGTTTTATCTCATGATTTATCTCTGTGTTGAAAGGCAATTATACATGTGACAGAGGCTCAGAAGAAGTATGCGCTTTAATTTGTGTGAAACAGTCATGTCATTATGCATTCATCTTCCATGTATAAATCACAGGAAATACATTTGAATGTATAGACTTGCAAAAAGGATAGCATTGACAAGTGCAGTACAACATCACTTGAGCTTTAAAAGTAACACAAAAACTATAGTGAAGCAAAGAGAAATGTGTATCTCAAAATTCAGCATTTAAATCTCAGTGCTTATCCAGGTTTAGAGTTACAGCATTCCAGAATCTGAAACACTTTAGCTTAAACCCTGGGTTAAGGATCACAAACAGAGACAGTGGTGCATGAAAGCAATTTCCCTTCGTCGACTGTGATTTGTTTTATGTCAAGGATCAAACACGTGCACAGACCTCCAAACACACCTACACACCTGCTTTTAAAAACTAACAAGGCATTTATACCTCTAGGGAGGATACTTGAAACTTCTGATGCAGTCTTCCAGCAGGTGGCAAGTTAAACTAAACGTTGTTCCATTGAAGAGTGCATTCTTGATGCATAAAATGTTACAGTCATATCATGAAATGTTCAAATCCCTCTGAAGAGCTTAAAGAATATTATTCATAGTTTATGAAATATTAATAATGAAATAATTAACATTTCATTATGTTTATTAGTTCTTATATTTTACGATTCAAGACAAAAGCACAACAGCGATTGTGATGGAAGCAACTGTGTGCGCATGATTCAAAAAGATGGCTTATAGTCAGATAATTGTCTAAGTGAAAGAGGTCATGACTGGCATTCTGTTTAAGATTAAATGATGTGACAAGTCCGTGGCATTATAGCAGAGCAGAAACCATTGCAATCTATGAAATTAAAAATTCTGTCCATGACGAAGCTGCTCTGGTTGTTTCCATGCAAAACAAACAAGCCATGCAGATTTTTTTTGTTTAGATCTGAGTTTTCAATGTTAAAAAGCTATTCGCATTATTCCATCATATTTCCGTTCCATTTAGATGGCTGTCACTATCTAAAGAGTGCCAAATATATGGTTCTTACCTTAACAAAACAGGCTTGTGCACTCTTCTGAGAGCATGTCATCGTCGTAGAAGTATGACGCTCGCTTCTGTGCTCGCTTCTTGGCAGCGCTCAGCTTCCAAGACTGACTACAGTTGTGTGTGAGACTCCAGCTGCCTCTCTCTCTCTCTCTCTCTCTCTCTCTCTCTCTCTCTCTCTCTCCTCTTTCTCTCTCTCTCTCTCTCTCTCTCTCTCTCTCTCTCTCGGTTCTTCACTCACTCACTTGCACATAAAGCCCTCTCTGCCTCTCTCGCTCCAGCTCTATCCTTTCTTTCCTGCTCTGCTGGACAAGGATGTAGTTTGCAGTAGGGACCAGGCTCTGATTGGCTGCCATTCATAAGATTGTGATTGGGAATGGAGTTGACCAGAGAGGGAGCGAGGCGAGAGAGACCAATGCTGGCTATAAACCATGGCATTGAAATGAGGACATTGGGTTCATCACAGTAGCCAGGATAACATTCAAGAATTAAACGCAGCATATATACAATTTATGTGAAAAAAGAGAAGGGCTCCAAGTATCAACTAAGATGTATCGTACTTCATTTTGTTGAAAGAAGACTTAAAAAAAATGTTTATTGCACAAAAAATGTTGACATCCGAAATGCCAGTCAGTGGTTAAAATAACAGTACTCTGAAAGGATTTTTTTTAAATAACAACGTAATTACTCTACTCAAATACAAGTAAAAGAAAACACAGATTTAAATGTATAATCATGAAAGTTCACACACTATACCACATAAATGAACATTATTAAAGTAAAATGAGCAGTTGTACTTGCTACCTCTGCGACTGCATAATAAAAATATAGATATGTGAATTTTTTAAAACTATGCCATACTTTTTTAAATTAAAGATGAAAAGTTGTATTGTCTAAAATTGTAAATTACTGGGATAATTACAGCTCATTGATGCCGCATCCACATATATACCTGTCTAATTAATTATGTGGTAATAATGAGATATTTTCTCATACTGTGTCTTTTATAACCTAATTATGTTGTTTTTGCAAGACAATGTTTTTATGAGATAACTATGTCGTTTTTACAAGATTATTATGTCTTTTTTATGAGATGACTATGTCGTTTTTACAAGATAATTATGTCAATTTTATGAGACAGTTATATTGTAAAAACGACATAGTAATGTAGTAAAAACTACATAATTATTTAATTTGTGACATTGTTATATTTTGCCATTCCTGCTTTTTGGCTAGTCATGGCATGTTTAAATGAACTGGTTCGCTTTTACTTTTACTCAGCTTTAACCAGAAATTCATTTTATCATTATCAGATAACATCCATGTGATCATATTGAGCATACAAACTCTACATCACAATTTAAAATGTTTGAGATTTTAAGATATTAAAAATCTGTGTGTGAGCACCACCGAGCGTCACGGTGGCGCAGTGGGTAGCACGGTCGTCTCACATCAAGAAGGTCGCTGGTTCTAGGCTCGGCTGGGGCAGGTGACATTTCTGTGTGGAGTTTGAATGTTGTGATCGTGTGAGTTTTCTCCGTGTGCTCCAGTTTCCCCACAAGTCCAAAGACATGTGGAATAAGTGAATTGAGTAAGAACGATTGCCCAATGTGTGTGTGGGAATGTTTCCCAGCGATGGGCATCCGCCACGTAAAACATATGCCAGAAGAGTTGGCAGTTCATTCCGCTGTGGCGACCCCGAAAGGGAAGAAAGCTGACATGAAGATGAATGAATGAATGAATGCTATCCCCAAAGATCTCAGTTTAACGTGGCTGAATTTGGCTACTGTACAACGGTGACGTACGAAGAAATAACAGTCTCATTTTCATAAATGTTGTTTTCACAAGATAATTATGTAGTTTTGTACAACATACAGCAATTATCTCCCAAAATGACATGAGGATCTAAAAACGATATAATCAGCTGAATGACAAGATATTTTCTTGTAAAAATTACAATTAAGCCGTATTTACGCATTATATGAGTCAGGTCCGAGAGCCAGGCACCTGATGAGTAACGTTACATCACACCTGAATCAGATCAAGAGTTCATCAGGTGTTCCGTGTGCAGCCAATCACCTGCTTACTAACCCAGCACCTTCACCATAACTGCTATGATCGACCTGCACTTCTTCCGGAAACATCGGCGACCCGAGGACATCTTAACATGAGATAAGGCTGCTAAACCCCTTTTAAGAGACTATTGCTTTGTGTATTAGACTTTCTCTGGTCCCTGACAATATGTAATTTTATGAGAAAACATTTTGTTATTACAACATAATTGAGTGGGAAAAAATATATGTGTGTGTGTCACCAATACGATTCCATAGTAAACATTTACCATAAAATACAATTATTTGGCATGTTTAGATGGACTGTAATTGGACTGAAAATCATAACTAAATGATCATTGAAAAATTCTATTATAATGCTTTAGATGCACTATATGGTAGTTGCTATATAAAAACTTAAGTAATTATTTTGAATCTATGAAGAATTTTAGGTCAGTTATCAGAGCCTTTAGCTCTTTAGATTTTTTGTAAGGAATGTAGTAACTGATAAATGTGTGTAATACCTTGGATGTGTCCCTTTGGGTAGAGCATCTGCCAAATGCATTAATGTAAAATGTCAGTTATGAACATATGCGTGCAATGGATTAGTGCAGAACAGAATCTTAGCTGTACACTGCAAGCATAACATCTGAGGATGATATTGAGGTCCTATGAAAAATTAAGTTTTGCATCTAATCATGCGTCTTTGTAGATTTTCTTCAGCTGCACGCTGTATAATTCATAAAGACCCATGCATTGAAATGTCTTTGTGGAACAAAATTGCTCAAATTTCACACACAAGTTGTGTATTGTATATATGCATGCAGTTTGAAAATACATGTCAGCGTGGATAAGTGGTGAAGATGAGGGTGGATTGAATAGGTTCTGAGTCTCTCTGTGTGGAAAAAGAACTAAGGTGGGGATGGCAAATACAGCTTTTCGTTTGAGGCCTGCTTTGATCTGTAATATGAACTGGATCAAAGAGCACAGAGATGGGGCTGTCCTACGCCACAGATGTTCCCTGAATCTCCAGTCAGTGGATTTCCAAAAGAAAAAACAAATGAATTTGTTCGGTGAATTGTGCTGATTTCTTGAATTTTTTTTATGTTAGCTAAAGTTCATGTGAATGCCAACTGTCTTATAAAAGCGAGCATGCTAAATAGATATATTGAATAACAGAATGTATCTATAAAAATTGGCCTTCTGGTTTTTTTCTGTTGACAAGAAGGCAAACCTTGCTTGTAATTCACACAAGAATAAAAAAATATATCACTGAAATTGCAGTGTACTGTGATTGATTCAGTTAAAAAAAGACCTTGGCTTATTGATTTTCTTCAAAATGTTTATCAAACCTATTCAATCTGCTGTATTGGAGAGGACTTCAAACCTTCAGAAAATGTGTAAAATATGACGTTGTTATGTCATTTCTAAAACAAGGATTAGCATTTAGATGCATTTCGGGGAATTTCAGTCTCTATTTAGAATATGCTGATGGTAACTAGTGTACCTCATGCTTGAATCTTGATTTCTTTCTTAAACCGTGAACACACTATGAAAAGAATTCCATTGATTTGAAAGGGATTGTATGTGACCAAACCGGAAGTTTCAACCTATGGGGCGGTATTTCAGAATCCGCTTCGTAGAAAGTTCAGCTGAATTTAACATTGACCTGCGAAGTTAAACTTGCTGGCTGGTGGGCTGGGAACTTTGCTGCCCCATTGCCTTGGGAACTCCGCTAGTGTGACTGGCGCAATATTATGAGGTGAAGATTTCCATTTATAGTGTTTGGTGAATTTATGAAAATACAAGTTAGCTTTTTTAATTAATTTGTTATTTGAAGCAGCTCTTACTGTGTTGATTCTCCAGAAATTATTATTTGTTGATTTACTTATTTATTAATTAAAAATAACTGATTTTCTCAGTATAAAAACATTTATACAAATTTATAATTTATACAGACCACAATTTATTTTGAGTTCAACCACAGCTTTGGCAGCCTCTTTGGGTTTACTTCATTTTATGATTTTTTTTGTGAGGGTGTACTGCTGGTACTTATGAAAAAGTACCAGCTACTATTTAATGGGACAGCAATATATAAATGCATATCCTATTAAAAGCAATACTATTCCTCCTGACAGCAAGCTTGCATGCTTTTGATATTATTGAATTTTGACAAAAATCATACGTTTTGTTGGATGCCATTTTGCAATAAACCTTTGAATGTTGATTTTGGCAGACATATAATTTTTTTTAATTCTGAGCTTCATGAGAGATGATACATACAAACAAAATCAATGCTTTCAGGCCAATTACCTCTCGCTCGAATTTGCAAAGACAGCTAAACAAAGATATGCTTCACTCAAGCAGTCCAGTCCATCATTGTTCTGGCTGTGAAGCACTGGTGAAGTACATGCAGATTGAACAAACAATACACTAGAGTTTAGAAATGGTTTTCAAAGCAATTTTCAGGCACCTACAATGCTGTTGACGTGTAAATAAATTATCACAGCATGAAATATTTATTTATTTATTTTTCTGTTTTTAGTGAATGCCCTTGAAAACATTAAAACCGACTCTTGAAAAAGTGTATGAGCTGAAGCATTTGTTAATGTAAACGTTTAATAATCAGATCATTTAGTTTATTTGTTAAACATTTTTTCTAAAATAATAATAATATTAATAATAATAATAATTTTTGGTAGAAAAAAGAACATTAAAATGGATGTGCAGGATTCCTTGTAGAAACCTGTTAAGCTTGAAAGAAATCCACTACATCCTGCACCATTACTTAGCATTTTAAATTCGAAATTGCGTCTTAAAAAAGCAATATATATGCATAACTGTTTGATGAGGTCTTATTGAAGCATTTAGTGTAGTTTATCGGTATGTAATTTAAAAATAAATGGTGCTAAATATGAAAAAAAAAACTGAAATGCAAATATTCTCGTATTTGGAATAATATAAAAAAAATAAATGTACTGTATACTATAAACAGCAATTTGCTTTTATGGACAACAAATCCAGTCATGTGCCAACGCTGGTATCTTTATAGAGAAAAAAAACTAAAATATTTATCTGGATTATAAAATAATATATGAATATGTATTACTTCAAACATATTTGAACACTGAATTGCACTACTTGATCCTTTGAGTACAATAGTTTGCTTTAAAATTGGCATGCAAATTTAGTTGAGCTTGTCATTGTTATTTCTTTGTGTAATGTATGTTTGTGGCTCATTAGATTGCTGAAATGCAACTAAAGCTGCTAAAATAGCAAGAACTGAGGACAGATGGATGGGGAATGAAATGTTAATGAATTCAATCTCCTCACCCATGTCTGGACACAATTACAGAAATGGAAATGTGAAAAAAGTGAAGAATAATAATAAATCAATGACTAAGCGTATTGGATGTCACAGCAAAAAGTCAAAGTCATAACAAAAAATGACAACAAAAGCAACATTGTAACAAAACCTCGCCTTGGCACACTGCACCATTGTACAAAGTGTTATTTTATACAACGCCTCCTCTTTGCCTCGTGACAGTGTGATACAGTGCAGTAAGACAGTATGCCTTTACCTCTTGACTTTCTCTTATGTGTTCTCTTGCTGTTCTTGTGGCTAGTGCTACTGCCAAGACTAATCACTGCACATTTTTCACACCCATGAATTTTTTACTTGTTCCGGCCGATGCATAAATATAAATCTGTTTATCATGTTAGAATTTCGTGGCATGTTTCTTGCATTGCTAGTAATGCATTGTGACAACATTACAAGCAAACTAAAAAACAGCTTTTCTAACACTATTTTCAACAAATGCCTGCCAATGCAACATGTTTTGGTGAATACAACAGACTGCAATGATAAATGTATCAAAAGTGATCCCATGTTAAAAAAAAATGTGTTACAGTTTGCATTTTAAAATGTTCTGAATTCCTTATTTTTCAGTTCAAATCTTCCAAAGATTCTTTGTAAAATTGAAGAATTTTAGAATTGTAAGTCTGACCAGAAAATCTGTCAAGTCATGTCAAGAATGGATTCCAATCACAAACAGAAGTTTAAAAATAATTTATTTATTTATTGATTGAAGCAGAAAATAAGTACTGACACCAAACGAGGCATGAAAATAAAGGACCCTCAATGAGGAAACATACAAAGTAAATGCTTTGATTTAACTATTTAAAACTAATCAATTAGACCAAGCTAACTACAGACAATAACACTCTGTTTCAAAAGAGAAAACGGTTGTGACATGGTAAAACTGTGATCCAGCAAAGAACTGAAAGCAAAAGGCAACTAATAAAAGGGAAGACAATCAACCTAAACAAGATCAAAACAGATGCTGAGAGGAGACACAATCAGGATAATCAGAGAGAAGGTGGGAGAAAGAAACTCAATTGTACACACAACTGTGTGCTTTCACCAACACAAGAAAAAGTAGTCTTCAGAAAACAAGTGGGAAAAAATAGATAGACTTAAACAAAGCATTAGACAAAAATAAAGGGGCTGTTAGAATCTGTCACCCAAGACTGGGAAACCCTGGCATGATGATAACAAAACATGACATAAACGTAATATACTTATGATATTATTCAAATTTGCGTCTTCATTTATAAATATTTGCCACATTACACAGAAATCCATACATGTACAAGTTAAAACACTGACAGTATACAGAAAATTACTTCAATATCAACCCTTCTGTTAATAAAATGACTTTCACATAAACAACAGTATTAATTCCTGGATTGAAATGTGGAAATGCAATTTAACACTATTAGGGTTGGGTACTGAAAACCAGTGCCAAGACAAAATCGGTACCTCTAGAGTCGTTTGAAACAGAAGATGAATGTCGGCACCTCATCTTAAATGCCAGAACCAGAAATTTCAAGGACATGAAGATAGTCCAATAAATGAGCTCATCTCCCCCTTTTAACAAATCAACAGCAAAAAAGACCCTCCGAGAAGCGTGCAAATGTAGAAACTAAATATTACACTTCCTATGATGGCACACGCAGCAGGTGGTCTACCTGCTAAATTAAACAACTCACACTAAACTTAAACGATTGAAAGTCTGGCTATATTACACATGAAAGGATTCCAACACCGCGATGTGCTGCAAATGTTTCATAGCAGTTGTGTGTAAAGGATGAAGAACACCAAATATAATTAAACAATTGAGGGTGCATGAACTGTTTATCTATTAAAGCAATTCAGTTTAGAACCTGGTAAGACGACCCCTTTGGAAACTAACTGGTTAGTGGAAGTGATACTGGTGATACTGACTCTGTGACCTGTGTGGATCCTAGTGCAATGACGGGGACACTGTAATGTTAATGAACATCATCCACAGAGGAGAGACTGAACTGAGATCCTGATTCAGTGGTCAGTCAAAATCTCTGGATGTTAGATTGAAAAAGAGTAGATGTGTAAATCTGGCGACTCAGACATTTTTTTTCCAATGGAATCTAATCTTCTAGAAATTCTGCATTCTAATTGCCAATGTTACATCACTGGGAGATTAGGAGACCCCAAATCAACTCTTTGAGTGACTAGAAAATGTGATATAAATGTCATGAATTATTGTATTATTAACTAAAATTGAACAGCATTCCAAAACAAGACACTTGTGCAGTCCTCTGTGGATGCACAGCTTTAAAAACGCCTCTAAAAAGCTTTATTAAACCATTGATCTCTCTTTTTGACTGTGTTTCATTATGTCCTAACCAAAGTAAATCAATAGTCTTGATTTTATCAACATTGATCCGAAATGGAAATGAACACAATCATGTGTTTTGTTTAGATTGTGTGGGCTTTGCATAATAAAATGCAAAGCTTAGTCGTCAGGTCAAATTGATTAGCAAATTAAGAGGTGATCAGTTATGTGTGCAGAAACCGGAGCAGGTTTGGCGCCACACAATAGCTGTCATAGAGTTTGACTGATAGTTATTAATAGTGAATTGCAGTCACGCAGCACAATTTATCAGAACGGCTGTGTAGAACCCTGCTGACAGGAGCTCCTCCTTTCCAGAAACACAGCATTTGAAGTGAATCTGACTCATGAGCCTCTCTCTCCTGCAGTGCCTCATGTGAACACTATACTGCCCGATTACTTCGGCTTCACTCGCACATCCACCCCATAATGTTAGTCCTCAGAAAAAACATTCAGAATGAACAGCCAATTACTGAAGTACATTCATAAATGAGGCTGATGAGCTTTGAGTGGCATTGTTTTAACTCTTAAATTTGACAATTCATGTAACAGTTTGATTATAAAAGAATCTGTGCCAAGCATTTTGCCACAGAGGAACCCCACGATGCACCCAACACCATACTGATTGAAATGATAATTGTCTGTTTGCAGAAAGAGACCAGGTGCAGTGACATTCTGCTGGTTTATCATGAGCATCAGAATTGCCCAATCAATGCAGAGCTCCAGATGACAGACCTGGTGAGGAAATTACTAACACTTGAACAACAGATGGCTTTGGCCTCCACACAGCCTGAGTGGCCATCATGGATGCTCCATTTGGGAGGATATTGGAGGAATTTTCTCTGTTTTCTAATACAGAATGCTATTAGAGTTTCATCAACAAATGAGTGGTATAATTAGAAAGACCCAGCAATTTAAATAGTGTGTTCTCCCAAAAATTAAGACACTTTCACCTAATATAAACTCAATAGACCTCCTTTTATAACTTATGGAGGTTGCTCAACTTTATTATATGTAAGCCAATGTTATACGGGTTCATTGTGCGATTAGTTGGAGTTTTCTGCATCAATTATAAAATATATTATAACACACATTTTAGGTTCGCCTTGTAAGGTAATTAGATCAGTGGGAAGAATATTGTGAATTAATATTAATGAATTGACATGAATTATAAAAGTCTGAAATGCAAAGCAGATGGGTAGAATTTCTCAGTGAAATTAATAAAACCTTTGAACCAGAGGCAAATACGTATTTTAGAAGTTTTAAAATAAGATTGTGACATATTTACAATACAAATACCAACAATAAAAATATATAATAAAAGTTAAATGTATAAAAATGTTAACCAACATTAAGTTTCTAAGCAATATGAACCATTAGGGACACATAGCCTTAAAAGGAGTTTGTTCATGTGTTTGTGCTCTTACCCGGGGGCTGGAGGCTGAGTTGCAACAAGTACTAACTTTGAGCTAACCAGGAAATATTAAAGCTTCCAAAAACATGGGCATGCTTGAAAGAAGAATATTTGAGAACTAACAGAGAGAGCAACAGGGATTTGGGAAGTCTTTCTGAGATCTCTGAGGTCAGGCATCGCTCTCAGGTTTTAACTATCTAACTAGTGAACTAGTTCTAATTTATGTAAACCAATGAAGATGTAAGCTTTTGGAGGCAATGTTGGTTTGGCTTTGGAGGAAGTGTTATTAACCAAATAATGCATACACTGTATTTAATAATTTTATAATCAATGTATTCACTATAGTTATGTCATTATAGTGCAGTTTAGTATCAAAAGTTCCCTGAAATCAAACATTCTGTGGCACCCATTTTGAGAAATGCAAAAAAAGAAAAAAGTCTAATTGAATCAGCCCACTCAAATTATTATTTTGTTATGAATGTTTGAGTGAATTGCTGGAACCTGTCAGGATATATCTGACTACCGGAACGGAATAATTTGGATTGACATAAGATACAGGACAAAAAAAACTGAGTGGAACAGTCTGCAATTGATTGAATCATGAAAAGTGGGTTTACTTACCAGAATAGAGTCAGGTGGTTTGAGTGGTTAGTTTGAAATCGAGCGCTGTCTGTAAAGAACTGCCATTATTATGAGGAGAAAGATATAGATTTTTTTTACAGTAAACAGAAAGAAAAAGTGTAATTTCAACCAAATACAGACTACTGAACTAAGAGGTACATTCTCTAAATGGATTTCTGATTTCTTGGGATGTTATCGGTTTGAAGCCCAAGAATATATAAAATAAAAATAGAATTATTTCATGTGATTTGTTGTTTTCTTAAACTCTCCAAAGAGTAAAATGTATTATGAGAGGGCTTCTGCAGTTGAACTTTATGTAATAAGGGTTGCTAACCACATTTGTATGTAATGCAATGCTTATTTATATAAAAAATGTTTGTATGTTACTCAAAATGTCTGCCCGTTGTGTTGTGGGGCTATGTGAGCTGTGTGTAATGTAAGTGATTAAATCAAGGCGCTCTCTTAGTGGTCGATCAATCCCCCTCGTTTGCCCAGCCTTGAATCTGATGCTAATGGCTATTTTTGTCAGTTAATGCCTACTGAGGTTTCTTTATAGCGCTTGGCTGATGGTTTGTTCCATCCATTGATGCACTCACTCTAAGCAGTGTTTTTCACAGTCAGGTTCTTCTTTTACCGGTTATATATAAATTCAAGCATGTTTTTTGTTTACTTATCAGCTGTAAAATCTATACTGCTGTTAAGGGAAGGTTTTCAGACAATATGTAAGATCTTGATCTTGTATACTGAAATATTCTTCTCAGATTACATGCTTCATGAACAATAAGCAGTCTAAAATGCGGCATGTTATGCCATGCATAACACATGCCAACACATTAAATAAAGGGAAACTAAAGTCATAGAGATCAAGGATATTATCCAACAAAAATATATGTATGCTAAAATTATACAAATAAAAAATAAAAAGTAAAACAAAAAATAACCAGGACATTAAACAAGGCTAAACAACAACAGTTGACAAGCTACAATGAACACAAGAGGAGAGATATGAATAGATGAATAGCTGATTGGAGAAGTATATTTTATTGGACAGCAGACAATTCAGAAATTGCACTTTTTACTTGAGTTGTATGTTACTGTATGTTATGAAGGGAATTTGCTTGATAGTGCACCTTGCAAAGCAGTATATGTGGTCAAATGGGTTCGCTGACCATAATGAGAAGATTGAGTTTAAAGCAATCTCTTTGCATACAAGTACACATAAAGCTATCTTTTTTTATTGTAAATTCTGTATTGGTATATGTATTTGGTTTCTGTTTGGAATAAAAACAAGCAGGCTTGGCATAGAAGAGGATAGAATAGCCTAAAATGTCCTATTAAAAATAATAATATATATATATTTTTAATTGAGTCATGAGTTGTGGCAAAACAATCTTTCTTTGCAATACATATTTTACAGCTTTCATTTTGCAGACAGTACATTTCTCTTAATGTTGACCATGCTTTACAAGTGGCTAAGATTTAATGAAATTGTTCTAATGCGGGGGTTTTCATTTAAAATAACCTAATGCAGGTGATAGGTTTACAATTGCATGCTCCTCACAAGTTGTGGAATTGTAAACAATTATTTTCACACTGTAAAACATTATCCCTTCATGTTTAAAAAAAATAATAATTTATTTTTATTGTTGCAACACAGTCTTTCTTTACAATAAATATTTTAAATCAGTCATTTTAATCTCTCTTAATGTTGGCTATGCTTTACAAGTGTTTAAGATTAAATGGAATTGTTCAAATGTGTTTTTTTTATTCAGAAGACCCAAGAACATAATGCAGTTTATAGTTTTACAGCTGCATGTTCCTTTGAAATGCAGATTTTAAATTGTGGCAACTAATTTCACACTTTCAAACCATCCAATCTGAAAATCTTCCAATTTATCTGATGTATACATGGTATCTGATGTATATATCCAACTGCTGGAGCGAGGACATACGTAATTGTTGCTTAATTCACATGGCCAGGGATCAAAGCATGTACTGTTCAGCTTAAGGTTAAAGTGGGTTGCACATTGGTGTGAAAAAAAAGAATGCATTTGTGAATTCGTAAGAACTCCAAGGGCACTAAGGCGAGTAATCCTTTTTGTGCTTTCGTTGCTGGTTTTCAAAACCATGAAAAATCTTTCAATCTTTCAGGGTGTTGGTGGGAATTTACATGTTCTCCCAGATGGTGGTGGAGTTGTGCAGCCTGGCAATCACAATATAGTCGGCTAACAACAGAGCTCTGGGGGATATTGTGCACATCTGCTGTTCAGCATAGCTTGCTTTTGCCCTGAGCGTCCTTCACTACACGCTCTGAAACTGATTCATATAAAATGCGGAGGTTGACCAGTATGAAGCTGCTTTGAAGAGGTGATAGAACCTGCTCTAGTACCTACTCTAGTGCAATTATAACCAGGTTTGACCCATCTTCATGGGTCAGGGGAGTCATCCAAATGTATAAACCGAGGGCTTCGTAGAGGTTCTGGAGCCATCTGTTTCCGAGCAGACTCAGCCTTTTAGACAAGGTTATTTTGTCAGTCATTGCGTAGGATGATAAAAAGCCTGTCCTCACTTAAAGCTACCCACAGGCTATGCCAGCAATTCCTGGCCCCATTATTATGAAAGATTCCTTAGAGACGGATAGAAATCACTAGTCATTGACCTTTTCAGTCTCCAACCGTTCAGTAATGTTTGTTGTGTTACAGAGCGTTTTCCTCAAAGGTGTTTCAGAAGTTCTGCGGCTTAGCTGAGGTTTAGGGGTCAGACCAGTAGCCATGTTATCTTCTCCAAGGCTTTAATTTATTCTCCTTTGTCCTCACCTTTACATAAACCTCATCTACAGAGAGTAAGCAAAGGGTGCAACGTTCAACCACTCCCAAAGAATGGGCTTAATGTAGAAAAGATGATAACGTTTTTGAAGAACACTTAATATTGAAAACAAATTATATCTTTTCAGTAAAAGAATAAACCTAATGATCACAACTGAAGGAGAGATCATGTGATAAGTCAAGGTCTGTGTATTGTTACTCAAAACAGAAGATTTGTGTAAAATTCACACCGTCAAAGGAGAAGAAACCTTTACTTATAGAGGGTTCAATGTTTTCCCAACATGGAGAATGGTTTTCATTAGGTAATTAACAAAAATAGTGTTTTAGGTTCATTGTACATAATGTTTGTATAAAAAGCACACCAAATTATATATAAAAATGTAAATAATTTCAAATATCTGGACACTTTTGGCATGAAAAATATGCAATGCTTTTGATGCTGAATACAGGCTAGTTTTTTTTCAGTAAATGCAATAAAATTTCTCTCTGTGAATGTCTTATTAAGTACTGTGATTCACAGCATAATGACCCTGACAGTAATCACATCATTCCAGTCTTAGTCCAACCGAGAATGAAATTGCTTGCACTTCACTCATTACAAAATTACTCATTATTGAATGAACAGTCTTCTCACCTTATTGAGAACATGGTTTGTCTTTTTGGTGGGAAAAAAATGGGGGAAATTCACTCTAATGCAAGTTTTTCAAATTCAAGCATATCTTGAGCACCTAAATAATTATGGATTAGAGTGATCATAATATATTGGAGATTGGAACACAAACTAAATATCTTCTATGTATGTTATCCTCTTTGTCTGTAATGTCATGTTCATTCCTAATGATAATGAAAAATCCACATAATTTAACCTAGAAATAGAAAATAGTTTTAACCCTTAACCATTTTCCGAAAACATTTTCTGAACAATAAATTACTTTCTGTGGCTTCATGAGCCATATTTTGTTTAGTGCAGGTTTTGTTTCTGGAATGCACCCCTTATTCTGTTAAAAATAAGAAAACATTGAGTTTTGTTTATTTCTCAGCTCAGTCCTCTGTGCTGTTTTTTTCCCCAAGTTAGCTGTAGAATTTTGATAACATAGCAAAAAGTTATTAAAACTAATAATTAGTTTAATGTTATGTTTAATACAGTTCATCCTATTAAATCTGTTGTTTCTGTCCTAAACAAAACAATTAAAACCATTTAAATTAGATACATTTGAGAAAAAAGAGAAAAAATTGTTGATCCAAAATTTTTACACACTGTTCCCTTATTATTAGTGAAAGCAGTCAAAGAGTCCAATACTAGCGTGTTTCTAGCAGAAAGCTTTATACAAAATACCGATGATAATTCAAGGACAAGGTTTGACAAGATTTTAATTTATTTCATTTACATTTTCACTTCGCTTATTTTGTCTCTTAAATGATTCTCTTATTCAAAAAAGCTATGTTTGATTTAAAAAAGTATCAGAACAATTAAATAATTTTAGTATTATTTTCTTTATTTCCTAATCCTGTTATTTAAAGAATGATTCACAGTCCACTCTGTTCACAAAACAACCTGAATTAAGTAGAAAAAAAAGAACTAAAAGGGATTCACATTGGAATATGAAATGTTCTGAGCATCCTGTGAATTTTCACTTGATGCTCAGGAGAACCTAATCACACACTTACAGCACCAAGGTTACTTAGCAACCAGCAGAAAGAAACAATCCGCTGCCCATGGCATTTATACATGCCATTAACGTTGTCTTGGACATTTACGTGTTCTGAATATGAATAGAGACAGGTCATTTATATTGCTGCCACAGGCTTGATGGTTATCAGACAAATCTATAAACTACGATCAAGGATCATGTAAACAAAGAACGAAAGCTCAAAATCACAGTGCATCTGTTGCTTGGGCAAAAGACTGAGCAGTTGGCTGAAGTGTCCTGTAAACAATGTAACTAGTGTCAGTCTCTGTGAACATAGCTGGATCCAGTGGCCGCAGCTGGTGGATAGCTTTTCTATCTCATTGCATCGACTCCACTGACTAATTTTCACCTGAAACACAGTGCCAGCCGACTGAGGGGAATTACAGTAGAGCTTGAAAAAAAAAACTTGTCAGTTGTCAGACTAGAGGGAAGGTGGAAAGGATTGTTGACATTGAAACATCTTTGAAACATGAAAATTTTGTTATTTTTGTGGGTTTGGGAGATCCTTCTTACTTCATGTGGGTTTGGGTCAGTGAATGTCCAGAGAACACTGCTGTGGTTACAAATGTGTTTATGTCCCATTCCTCGTGATTGTGCTCCCTCTCTGTTTGCTTTGTGCTGTCCACTTCCCAACTCTCACCTTAACTCTAACAGTATCTTGTATCCTGCACACTTTCTTTTCTTTTTTTTTTTTCTTTCAGTGCACCCATCATATTTCCACCTACTAATCATTGAGTTATTCTGAGCCATGTCAATTCTGACACTAAAGAAGATGTTTTAGTGTGTTTTACTGCACAGGAGGAAGATAAAAATAGCGGTCAATAAATGTTTGGATAAGTGTTGGTATTTTATTTTATTTCATTTTATTTTATGTTATGTTATTTTATGTTTTTTTTTTTTACTTTACTTTACTTTACTTTAACACTGTGCAGGAAAATGTATTAATTAATTTACACTTAACATACATTTATATGTACCATTTTTAAATTAGTTGTCAGCTGATGTTCATGTATAGTATAGTTTTTTATAGAAAAAGTACTGTACTTGTTTCTGCTGTCAAGTTATTCTGAGAAGTAACACTTAGTATTGTTGTTCCAATTGATATTTATATTTAGATATAAAAAAATACTTTTACCATATGTTTTTCTTGAAAAATACCAGATGAAAGTAAAATTTCTTGGGGTTCTGATTGACTTTGCATAGCCTGACTTTCTCTGTAGAGAACATTTTGTTCAAAAGCTCAAAAAGAAATTGAATAGATGAGAATGACAAATTAATCAAGATAAAGCTAGTTTGTGTAAACTTCAGCATCAACACAATAGTTATGTTTTGGATTATTTCTCAGAGGAAACATCTCCATTAAATGCAGATATGCCACAGTTTTGCTGCAATTTGAAGAAATTAAAGCGTCATTTTTATTAGAGATGAAATATACAAACTCTTTTAAAATTTGGCAGGAAACCTTTCATGCAGAGCCAGGCAGAGCCTCTGAAAGCTCTCAATTTAGCAAGCACTCTACCACTCTTCTTTCTCTCTACTCATTTCTCATTGCTGACAACTGCTTGCAAGGGCTTCTAATCAGATAAAGAATATTTCTAATTACCCCAGACCATTGATTGGCTGCCTCAATTATAAGCTTTCAGTATCACATGCTAAACCAAACCATGTTGAACCATGATTTTTTTTGTAATATTAAATTGTCAATAAGCAACAAAGCTTTTAAACATCTTATGGTACCCTGGAGCCTTATAGTGTCAATGTGTCTTGTGAAACCCTGGAAAAGAAAATAAATTAATAGAATCAAAACAAAATGAAGAGTTCTGATGTACACTATTCTTTAGAACTTTCTAAGAAAAGAAAATATAAAACAATCTTCTCGCTTTCCCAAATAAAATGACTCAACAGTTGTTGTTTTTTTGTTAAATCAAACACAAATACCCAAATGTGTCCAACTTTCTTTTATGAGTTATAACTACCATAAGTATAATGACTTTTTTTAATAAACACATTTTTTTCCCAAATTACCTGAGCATTTTGTATTGACTTACTTAGTGAGCTTTGTATAGATTAAAATGAAAAATGCTGTAGATGTATGTATATATAAGTATATAAGAATAATATAGACTTTTTAGCATTAATCAGAAAACATTCATGAGGAAGAATTCCTAAGTTGGTGCAGAATAGCAAATGAGCGCAAGCTAAGATGAAGTTCTGTCTATGAAAAGAGGCTTAATGAGATCTGCTATTGCCATGTTAACATTGTATTGGTGAAAAGTGCACTTAACCCCAGGATTCTCCATAGGCAGTGGCCATGCAATTAGTGTAATGTAAGTCAATTTGAATAAAAAAAGCAGGCGATTTTAAGAAACGGCCTTAGAGTAGAGTGTCTAATCAAGAAAATTGCATTTGTGAAGGGCAAAGTAGTTTTGGTAAGCTGGATCTTTGACAGCATTCTTCCAAACTGCAACTGTGCACAATTTTACAGCTATGCCAAACATCATCGGTGGCAGGTAAAGATCAACATGTATTGCAAAAGAACAAAAAATCTTATCATTGATATAAATAAAGCATACAACCAGTTACATCATATTTTATAGATATAATTTACGTGTCTTTTAAGCTCCTCCCCCTATACCACCTGGTATCCATACACTCAAGGCATAGATAACAACAAGATTGAACCATTGGTGCTCGATTCCCTTTCAAAACTCTTCCACCTCACTCTTTTCAAATCTGGTTTGAACCCTGAATGTTTTTTAAATTATTTCTACCTGCAAATGCCTCATGTGGCTTATTGTCACCCATTCTCTTGGTTTAAAGGTTTAAGCTGGCAAACACTCCATGACTATAAGCACCATGTTGGATAAGTATATGTATGCTAATAATAGAACTTTCCAGGAAATAATTTGCAACGCTCCATATCCTCAAGATGTCAAGTTTATCTGGTAAAGTCTCTTCTCTGTCTCTGTCATTAAACCGTGAACAAAAAATGTGTAATTGATTTATTTATGTTTATTTGTTATAAATAACACTATAAGTCAAAAATACAGGAGTCTTTTACAGAAAAGGGTGGGGCATATGTTACATCTGTTTCTTTTTTAGGGCAAAGCTTAAAGAAAATACAAATATAAACACACATAAATTAATATGACTTTTTTAAATAAATACTTCAAGATGATAATGTAGATGTGCTGTTCTGATTTAAGAACATCAAAAGGCCTATCTAAAAAAAAGTGAAATCCAACATATCTATCGGAGTCTACATTGTATTGCGATATGATATTTCATGTGGCAGTTCTGATCCAAAAGTCAGAATGAACAAATCTGATCTTAATTAATATTTGTTATGATAACTGTGATTTGTTTCATTGAATGCATCAGTGACTTCATTCATTTGTAAATAAACCTCCACAGTGTGATATTCACTCAGGATAGCAGCACTGTCCAGGTGTGTCGAATGAGATAGTAATTGGACAAAATTGAATTTAAATGACGTGAAATTGAAGTAAACAGGGGGTGTGAGCGCAGTGGGAATTAATTCAGCTTTATCTGGAGGATTTCATCGTCAATTGTGTTCCCTACATGGACACAATTATTCTCTCAAGAGCCTGCAGATTTGACTGTGTGTTTACCTCTAATTCTAACTAAAGCTTGGTTTTCCTCTACGCCTCGTGTTTACCGCTATTCTGCTGTTCTACTCAATTTAATTCAAGGAAAACCAAAACTATTCTGGATAGGTCTTTAAATAATGCCATATAATGACTCGGTGATACTGAAGGAATAATTGAAACAACTAAACTTGTCTCGCATGGCATTGTTTTGTGCAGGAGTATTTATGAGCTGTATTTAACATCTGGCTGCTTTTCAAGAACAACTGGATGTCAGCAATAGAAGCTAGTCTCTCGCTTTTACTCTGAAATATTGGCAAATGTTAGGTGTTCTTCTTAACCAGGCCAATTAAGTATTGTGTATTAGCCAATCACAGGTTGCTTGCGTGACAAGTTATTGACTTGTTTACATCCAGCTGTTCCTTTTCCAATTATATTTTGTCCTTCAATTTTGCAAGACTGGTCAATTACCAATATCACAAGACTGTATATGTGGAGCTGGAGAAACCACGCACTGCACATTTCACGTGTAATGAGACATGCTCTCCTCTCTGTCTGTTCATTTACCAGCTTTTCTTTCCTTTAAGAATTCCCCTGCCAGCAAAGCAAATAACAAAACTCCATTTAAGAGGTTGAAGCATGTCAATATGTCAGTCAGAGACATCAGTCTGAGATTGCAGCAGCACCCGTCGATTTCTGAACAAGCGTTGTTGGATGTCCTCTCAACATGAGATCCTGAAAATCCAACTTTTTAAGGATGCTGTAGTTTAATGTTATGTGATCATGCTACTGTTGAGGTTGAGTCGAGTTTCAACATTTTTCATAATTTATTACACTTTTCTGCATTTACACTTTTGCTAGAAGTCTTTGGAAAAATTGGAAATCAGCAAAATAATAAATTTGGAGAGGTTTTTATTCTGTCATACATTTTTAAATATGAAAATCTATTCAGTGCAGCACTGCAGTAGCTAGATCTGAAAATCATATAATGTTTTGGTTGATTTTAAGAACATTGTTCTCTACAAAGCGAACATTACACACAATATTCAAAAGGTCTTTGAGTGTCTTTTGTCTCTTTCAATTGAAGGAGCAAAAAGACTTTTGGAAATGTTAAAAATCGGTGGCAAAAGATGAGCAATTTTCTTTTTCTTTAAAACGAGCCCTCCTTTTATCTGCCAGGCAGGAGTATTGCACAACATAATGCAAAAAAAAAAAACATATTCAAACCATTATAACTAGCAAACCTTGCTTTCTTGGGAGTGCAGTGTGCAGCTTTAGATATTAGATGGCATCAACCAACAACAATGCAACATGATTTTTCGCACTAATGTAATATATGAATGGTGAATTGAAAAAAAAAGTTATTGAAAATTTTGCTCACCTTCAGAGCATTACTGAGAAAGAGAAATTCAAATATTTCAGCAAAACTTTAACCAAATGTTGTGCCACTTACACTTGTTATCCTTAAACATGAAATAGATTTAAATTAAATGAGTGACTTCAGAGTATTTAAAATAAATATATATGACTTTTTTTAAAGTTTTTTTTTAATATATATTCTCAAGGCAGCCTCGTTTTGTTGTTAAGAGAGAAAATTCCAAATCTAACTCACGGTTGTTAACAACAAAGTTATTTTGAAATATGTTTTTGAGAGTGTGTTGAGTTATGCGCTCTGCCCTCAGACCAACTTCCCCAAATTTGCTGAATTTTTCCTTTATTGGTTTCTCGGTGTAAAACTTGTAAAAAGTACATGAGAATTTGGTTCAATGTGTTTTTCAAATGTTTTTTTTTTTGGGAGGGGGGCTCATGAAACAAACAAAAAAAAATCTACAAAAAAATATTCTTTTTCACGTGACAAACTAAGGCATGCAAGTTTTAACCTAAGATATCATATTTGAGGTTTAGTATCAAGTGCACTCTGAAATGAAAGTGTCAATTAATGTTGAGGGTGAAAATCTCAAATCTCTTTAACATCGAGGGGACTGAATCACTTCCTCTTTGACTGGGTTTAATAATCACAATGTTTGTATGAAGCCACTGCGCACAGTATTAATCTTGGAGACCAGTGCTCGAGCAGTGTCTGCACCCCTAATCCTACCCCACAGGTTGCAGGCTCCCCAAACTAATTATGCCATGTCTCCATGTACTGCGATGGCTGCTTTTTCAAACACGCCGCAGTGTGCTGATACAGACACACTTCTGTTCAGCAGAGCCTCTCGCTCGCTAGCTTCCTTTCTCGCTCTCTCTTTTTACTTCCTCTCTATTTCTCTGAATTATGCATGCTGTTTCTATCACTCACAGTCTTCCAAAGACTTTTCTGCTGGCAATTAATGATATTGAGTAGAGAGAGAATGCATTACTTATGTACAACAGATTCACTTTTGATATTAGAAAGAAGCTGCAATTGAGTTTGTAGGTGAAAGGAGGTTGGGATAAAAGCGCACCATGAATAGAACCGTTTTTGAAATACTGTTTGTTTGATTGATTTTCTTTACATTTATGCATACTTTATTTGTGGCAATGCATGTACAAATAGTTTATGTTTTCAATGAAAATCTCATATTCTTGTATTATTTAAAGAATAATTCAAAATGAGTTCAAGACATCAGTTGGCAACTGTTTCAAACTATAGAGTGCTGCAGGAACAGCTAACATCTCACTCATACTGACAAGTCAGCAGCAACCATCAGCAGAAGCTTGGAGCTGCTATCTCGTCGTTGTAGTTGATAGACTTGTGTTGTCTATAATGTGTGTTCTGATTTAGAAAAAAATTCAAGATGTACTGTTTTAACCAAAAAGAACACATTCCAAATTTCTTAATGAAAACTTTAATTGCTAATCAAAGTCTTATTTCAAGAACAAAGCAAATCTATAGAATTTCAAAAAACTGATGCTTATTGAACTTATTCATGTCTTCCAAATGTGTAGGTCTTTTTACTTTCTGGTCTTCTACTTCTAGATGATTTTCTTCTGTATTTTAGAAAAACAGAATGTAATTCCAATGTACAAGAATAGCAAGAACTGGACCTCGGCTAAAATATTGTTTGATAAAAAATTGTTGCGTTTTCTACACCTGAAAATGTTGGAAAATGTTTGTAACGTGGTTTACCAGGTGTCTTATCACTTAAAATCTATCTGCGTCTTACATATTGTTATTGCGCAAGCTGCTTCTCTGTTTTTAAATTCCTGAACAGAAGTTTTTAGGGTTTTTTTGTATGTGGTAAGGAATGTCTGCAATAAAAAGTAAGAATGAGAAGAATAAAAGATTGAGGTAAACAAAAATGAAAACACAAGTTGTAAAAAACGAATTTGACATATGCGTTATTGTAATAAACCATTTTTATATAACAATGTAAAAATTAAGCTTTTTTTTGTCAACCGAATATTTCATTGATCCCTAATTAAAATGTGTTTATCAGGGGGATGTGTGATTCCGATTTAACCACATGAATTTATTATTATTTTTCAGAAGTGTAAATCTTACAATTATCATATTCACTACTGCTCACTAGTTGATAATAAAATCTAAATTTAATGTTTTGCACCATCTTTTGAGAAGCTCTCTCAAATATGTAGTAATTGAATCTTCCACCTGAGGGCAGCGCTAAATAATTTAAGACTATTAAAATATAATACCCTCAATTAGTGCAATTAATCTTCATATCAGCTTCCTACCTTTCTAATTCTTGAGTTTGAGTTCTGACTCAGTTCTTTATATTTTTTATTCTTGGATACTACACACATTCCTTTTGGCTATCTGAGAGAATGCATAAAATAGTAGTGGAAGACATAAAATAAAGATTATTAAAAAAAAATCAATTATCTGCCTTCTGTCAGTAGGATTTTGACATTTTAGCCGTGGGCAACTCTCCTTTCCATTGCTTATAGCTTTGTTATTTATGAAAGAAGTAGACAGGGTATCCTACTGTGTTGAAAATGTGTCGAACGGAAATCAAGGAAAGCGCTGAAGACATATAAACCAGATGTGCACCCCAGGATTATGGAACAGATTTGAATTCATTAAAAATGCAGCACTGTGCTAAAAGTAAGTCACGAGGAGAAAAGATTAATAAACTCTCCTTATGTTGACCCAGAATTGACTTTTCTTCTTCAGAACACAAAATGTGAAACATTCTATTGTTGATTCTGTTTTACAAAAGGACAGGAAAACAAAGATTTGTAAATAGGCATCGTGAGTCATTTTTTAGGTTTGAAGTTCTTCTTTGACTCAGTGTAGGATGTCTTTGTGAGGGACTGACTGCCTCCAGAGTTTTTTTCTTTCTTTCTTCTAAATACCTCTCATCTTCGGAACTGACCACTACAAGCGCTTCAACACCAAGCAGAGTGAATGAAAAGAGAAACAGTACCATGATTTAAGTCAAAAATGCAACATACCGTCAACAGTCATCTAATTGAAAATCAATTATTCCAATAATTGTGGCTTAAATTCCATCCATCCATCTTCACTTTAACACTATGGACAATTGTTTTTCTCAATTCACTTATTCCGCATGTCTTTGGACTTGTGGGGAAACCGGAGCACCCGGAGAAAACCCACGCGATCACGGGGAGAACATGCAAACTCCACACAGAAATGCCAACCAATCCAGCCGAGCCAGCCGAGCCTACAACCAGCGACCTTCTTGCTGTGAGACGACCGTGCTACCCACTGTGCCACTGTGACACCGGCTTAAATTGAATAGTATTTATTTCTGCTAATTACTTTACATTATTAATCCCATGTGTCATCAATGAAAAGACAACATGCAGGTTGTTAACCAGCACCAGATTTTCCATTCTAGTTGATCCATTTCTTTAAATAGCCTGCTCTCACTGCTTCTAACATGTTAGTTCAGTTCCAGTTAGCCTTTTCCATATGTATGGAAGGAGATGAAATGGGTATTTTGCTCAGTAGTTCACATTAAGTGCAGTATTGATCTACACAGCCATACGCATGAATATAAGCATGAGAGAGAGATCTGGAAACTCAGAAATGATCCATAATTAACTCCTCTCTGCCTGTCCACCTCCTCGCCGATTTCTGATTTCCAGCTGTGACAGTGAAAGTCTAAGTCTGTAGACCATGCTTGGGAAGACACACATGAGAAACGTGCATTGAAATCAGGATCAAGCAGCTCGTGACAGAAGATACACAAAGGGCGGAATATGCTCGTTTGTATATATTTACAGATGTGGATCGGATTTCATTGTTGCTGGATCACTTGAGGGATCAGATTTAGAATTTCAATACACTATTATGAGGAGGGTGTCAACAAGAGAAATGTATTTGTTAGTATAATTTTCTAGTCGCATCAGGGTTTTATTAAAGTACGTGAAGCACAAAACCCATTGGGAGGTCCCACCATCACACAATGCCACATGGTAAATAAAGATCTGAAGCTACAATATCAAAGCCTTCCCTCGCCGCAGTCAGCATTACCATGGGACATCTTCATGAATCTTTGCAGCAAATTCTGTGTGAAAATAAGTGAGCCTTGCTACACATTATATAGATAGATGTATGGCTTTTGTTTCTTCTTCCTGTGTGTAGGTGATCCCATTTGCCATAATGGTCTCGGGGCTGCAAACAATGCAAACAGGACTAGCAATTTCAGTTGAGCTCGTCTTCTGCGCTCATTTACGTTGAGTTTCATATGCTTTCATAATGGAACAGCTGGCCCAAAGGTTTTCATTTTTTATTGATGTGCATTAATAACATTCCCTATTGCATGCAGTAGCACAATTTGTTCCTTTGGTTTGAAGGCATCTATCAGTTCTCTTTTTGTCCCATATGTGCACTGCTTTTCCCCTTGAGAATGCTAAACCTGTTACTGTTGACTTTAATTCCTGCACCTCGGGCTGCAGAGCTCTCTCTTGAACTCACAAAATGATCGTCTTAAGATACAGTGTGATGAGCTGTGATGCTCAAGCACTGTATTGAGTTAAGACAAAGCAATTGTGTCTATTTTTTCCATGTCTTGGAGATAAAGACTTCGTTTAATTTGCTAATGTTGGAGCAGGGTATCAAAGAGAAAACAACTAAGGTTTAGGAAAGGCTTTGGGTAGATTGGATCTGTTTATCATTAGAAATGCAATAACTTGGAATGGGTTTAAGCTTATGCAAGTGGTTTATTAGATGACAAAATCATGTTCAAGACATCAGCTTGAGATCAGAAGGACGTTTTTTGGTTACTATACTTAATTTTATTATATATTATTGCATTGTTTTTGCAACCTCGATTTACAAGCCATTTATTTGTTCTCTGATCCTGCTTAGTTCTTGTGGAGTTCATGCTTCATCAAATTGGACAAAAACACAGAGAGCATTTAGAGATTTCTTCTCACCCTCAGCATGTTTTTTTTTTGTAGAAGAAATGCATAAAATACTAACTAGAAAAATCCAACTACTTTTTTAATTAATATTACTTAACTTCTAAATTATTTACATTGTGTATTCACTTTGAAATATGTTGTCAATATGATCCTACATTAGGGCAATGATCGAATATGTTTCTGTGAGCGTGATATAGATGTCAGTCTTCACATCTTAACACCTCTGAGCTTCTGTGGGAAACACTTAAGTGAACGGCATATATAAAAGTCCATCAAGTCAATCCATCATAAAAAAAAACAATAAATCTAGTTGTGTTATATTTATAATTGGACAGCAAGAGAGTAGTTCCTAAAACACGTGTTGTTAGTTGTTTTTTCTCTTCTTGCTGTTGTTGGTGGTGGTCCTAATTTTCTTCAAAATTTAGTCTTTAGTCCTAAATAAAAGTTAAATTATCCTAGTTTTAAGACAGATTGTCAAGTTTTAAGACCGCTAGTGGTTGGTGGTTCGATCTCGTCAGGGCCATTCTACCATTGTGGCCCTGCGCAAGCCACTTCACCCACATTGCCCAGGTTGGAGTGTTTGACTGGTGGGGTGTGTTTGGTGGATGAGTGTGACTGGTGGAGTGTGTTTGGTGGATGAGTGTGACTGGTGGGGTGTGTTTGGTGGATGAGTGTGACTGGTGGAGTGTGTTTGGTGGATGAGTGTGACTGGTGGGGTGTGTTTGGTGGATGAGTGTGACTGGTGGAGTGTGTTTGGTGGATGAGTGTGACTGGTGGGGTGTGTTTGGTGGATGAGTGTGACTGGTGGGGTGTGTTTGGTGGATGTAAGTGACTGGTGGGGGTGTGTTTGGTGGATGAGTGTGACCTGTGGGGTGTGTTTGGTGGATGAGTGTGACTGGTGGGGTGTGTTTGGTGGATTGAGTGTGACTGGTGGGGTGTGTTTGGTGGATGAGTGTGACTGGTGGGGTGTGTTTGGTGGATGAGTGTGACTGGTGGGGTGTGTTTGGTGGATGAGTGTGACTGGTGGGGTGTGTTTGGGGGATGAGTGTGACTGGTGGAGTGTGTTTGGTGGATGAGTGTGGCTGGTGGGGTGTGGTTTGGTGGATGTAAGTGACTGGTGGGGTGGTGTTTGGTGGATGAGTGTGACTGGTGGAGTGTGTTTGGTGGATGAGTGTGACTGGTGGGTGTGTTGGATGAGTGGGGGTGACTGGTGTGAGTGTTTGTGGATGAGTGTGGCTGGTGGGAGTGTGTTTGGTGGATGAGTGTGGCTGGTGGGGTGTGTTTGGTGGATTGTAAGTGACTGGGTGGGGTTGTGTTTGGTGGATGATGGACTGGTGGGGTGTGTTTGGTGGATGAGTGTGACTGGTGGGGTGTGTTTGGTGGATGAGTGTGACTGGTGGGGGTGTGTTTGGTGGATGAGTGTGACTGGTGGGGTGTGTTTGGTGGATGAGTGTGACTGGTGGGGTGTGTTTTGGTGGATGAGTGTGACTGGTGGGGTGTGTTTGGGGGATGAGTGTGACTGGTGGAGTGTGTTTGGTGGATGAGTGTGGCTGGTGGGGTGTGTTTGGTGGATGTAAGTGACTGGTGGGGTGTGTTTGGTGGATGAGTGTGACTGGTGGAGTGTGTTTGGTGGATGAGTGTGACTGGTGGGGTGTGTTTGGGGGATGAGTGTGACTGGTGGAGTGTGTTTGGTGGATGAGTGTGGCTGGTGGGGTGTGTTTGGTGGATGTAAGTGACTGGTGGGGTGTGTTTGGTGGATGAGTGTGACTGGTGGGGTGTGTTTGGTGGTAGGCAGGAGGTCGTAGGCTCAGAATGGCAGCCACGTCCTGTCAGACTGCCCCAGGGCAGCTGAGGGCTACCAAGGTAGCTTATCACCACCAGAGTGTGAATGTGGACTGAATGAATAATGCTCTGATAATTGTAAAGCGTCTTTAACTGTCTAGAAAAGCGCTAAATAAATTGAAGGCATTATTATTAGATACTTGTTATTAGATAGACTTATTTTGAGAGTTTTTATCTATTTTTAAGATCCAACAGGGTTTGTTATCAGGTAGAAATTTTGTTCAAGTTAAATTTGCCTACCCCATTGACTGATTTTTTTTTATGTTGTTTGATTGAGAAATTTGATAGTTTATATTTTACTTTAGTAGATGTATACAAACTTTAGTTGTTTTTCAATTTATATCAGTATGACTGGGATGAGGCCTTGCCTTATAAAAAGGCTTCTAGGCCTAATCTTTTGAGTTTTTTGATACCTTTCAATACCTTTATGTGCGGACCACTCTAGCCACATAGGTGTAGCCACATAGCACATAGGTGTAGCCACATAGCACATTGTTGCTGTTTTATTCAAAATTAAATAGTTTTTATGTTTATGTTTGTTATGCTCTACATTTTTGTACCTTCAAGTAAAGTTTTTTTGTAAGATTCACTTTACTTACCCAACCATCAACCTTCTACACCAGTTTTGGGATTTATAACAGTTAAGTGATTCCAAAGTGATTCCCAAGCTGGTGGAGTTTATTTTTTACCTCATTTGAATCAATAAACTACAACTACTTGGCAGTTTACAGTGAAGCAGACAGACACTGTGAGGACGGGACGTGTTTATTTTATCAGGATGCAAGATTACTGTAGAAAGCAATGCATGAGCATTAATGAGCACACTTAAAGGAGTAAAATTATATCAGACTTTATCATCAAGAACTCACAAGGCAACAGCAGGAGTCATTGAGGAAATATTTGAGTCATGTCACAACTTTTTTTGAATACATGAGGATCTCTTTCAGCTTCTCCCAATGCTGGTGATGGCCACTCAGGCTGTGTGGAGGCCAAAGCCATCTGTTGCTCAAGTGTTAGTAATTTCCTCACCAGTTCTGTCATCTGGAGCTCTGCCTTGATTGGGCAATTCTGATGCTGATGGTAAGCCAGCAGGATGTCACAGCACCTGGGCTCTTTCTGTGGACAATTAGCATTTTAGTCAATGGTAGCAATGCGAGTCCCTTTTGTGTAGTGAGTTTCTTAGTCGACTGTGTTCACTGTGCTCATAATATTAAATTCTGGATTTGTAAAACTATATTTTTATGAAACTATAGATTGCTCAAAAACCCATCTCATATTATTCTATAGATATACATATGTTTACTGAAATCACACATACACAAGATATACAACATTTGTAATATATTTACAATCAAATAATATGTCAATTTCACACATATGTCAACATCAAGATTAGCTGATAAAAGGCAAACACAAAATCTTACATTTTGCTTAATTAACTTGTCAACATGCATCACATTTATCTCCTTTGAGGTGCTTACGGCAAACAAACAAAAGCTTTTCTTTGCTTGGTTATTATTCCTTGTGCTGTTATTTGTTGGGCTTTGTAAAAGAGGGACTTGCTCTGGAAGTTGTGCCAGCATCGGTGCCTCAGGACAGCTACACTACACCACCGCAGTCTTTGATCCGGCTCATATTGCACATCAAAGCTGGGCTGAAATGAAAACTAACCTTGACTTCATCCATGCAGTTCAGAGACACCAAGGAATCGTTCTATTCTCTGCATTCTGATCTGCACCACATGACCACTACGACTTGTTCTTTTAAGTATAGGCATCTTTGTGATACTGAAGGTGCAGAGAATCAATTACTGTACTATGATCTCAATATTACAATAATGTTTGGAAATAATTTTGAGTTGTTTTTACACTGCAGATTCGTTATCAAAAGGATCTCAGTTTAAATGTTTTAATAGCATAGGGTTACATGTAAAATTATGACATAATTATCAGGGCAAAGTGTTAATGAATATATTGTTAATATATTATTATGATTATTATTTAATAATTATTAGCTTGTTTTTTTGGGAACAATTACATGTCACATCAGAGATGGGATTAAATGACAAAAAAAATACAATAATAAAAGCATTCAGAGAAAAATATCTTCACATATTTAGGTAAAGTTGGAAATATTCAGAAGGTTGTGATGTAATGCTGTCTAAACAAGTAAGATACTTCTCTACAGAATGATTTCACAGTTTTAGTAAAGTAAATGATCGTAAAATGATGGTTTATTTATGAGTATATAAAACTATTCAAATTCAGAGAGAGATAGAGAGAGAGAGAGAAATAGAGAGAGAGAGAGAGGGAGGGAGAGCGAGAGAGAGGAGAGAGAGAGGGAGGGAGGGAGAGAGAGAGAGAGAAGGAGGGAGAGAGAGAAGAGGGAAGAGGGAGAGACAGAGAGAGCGAGAAAGAGAGAGAGAGGGGAGGGAGGGAGAGAGAGAGCGAGAGAGGAGCGAGAGGGAGAGAGAGAGAGAGATGCTAGTAATTGCTCCTTAGGTCAAAGCAGTAGAAAAAAATAACTAGAAGTATGTGTTAAAAATAGCGGCGCCTTTCAGGTTTGACAGCAGCATTCAAAGAGTCATGAATAATTGGTTTGGTCTTACGAAGATTTTACATCCTACATTCCTTACATATTTACTTTCTGAAATGTGACACTTTGTACTTTTAACAAAAAAATAACTAATAGTTGTTGATTGGGAAGTAAATTCATTTGAAATATTATTCATCCGTTTTACTCTTTTAATTGTAGCATCTACCTTTTCCTTTGCCCAGACTCTCAAATATGAATTACATTTTTGATTGGATTTAAAAACTAATTTGAGACAAAGGTTTAAATGTTTAATGATGTTTTTGCTCTAATAAAGTAAACAAGTTAGCTTAATGTGGCTGAAATCCAATTTTTAGTTAACATTTTGATATAAAACAGTTCAAAAAGGTGGAAATGTTTTCATTAATACAAAATGTTGCTTAGTCTAATGTCATTCCATATACTGTAAACATTTGTATCCGCTTTAAATTGATATATCAATAGTAAGATCAATAAATCTGCTTTGCCTTTGCATATTATGTCACAACCTCAATTTTGATGCGTTACACCCCATTCCATTCTTGTTTTACAAAGAAACCAAAGGAATGCAATGTGTTTTCTTATCTTAGCCAAGAGAGGCTGGAAATGAGTCTGAGGTAAAAGGAGGAAATCATAGATCTATGTGATAAATAGTAGAAGATAAGGTTGAGACGCCTGCATCTGAATAGTATTATCATAATGAAGCAAGAACAGCAAGCAAACATGTTGTCTCAAATAGTCTTTTTTGTGAGAGAAAAGAAGTGTGAGAAGGTCAAGTATTTAAAAATTTCCCATGAGAAGTTAAAATATTTGAACACCGAGTTCACATTTGAGAGTGTTATTAACTCCAGAAACAAACTAAACAGCACTTTTACAATTTCAATTTATTGTGAGGTTAATAAATTAACAAGCTCAAGGCATCTAAGGCAATTTAAAATAGTTTAAACTTGAATGTGCCCTGATTTTGTCGATTTGTAAAGAAAACAGTTGCATTTGCAATAATAGAACAGACTAGACATGGGTTTGTACTGCAGAAAAATGTTAAAATGCATCAATGTGATGCAATTTTTAACTTTATGTTTAAATGTAAGTTGATTCAGAATATTACCTTACACAGCACAATGTTGGTTGTAAACCCTGTTACGTTCTTGGCTAAGATGTCTATACTCAAGATAAATTCACAACAGTTATGAGATTACCATACCATTTGGTAAAATTCTAACACAACACATACAAGCAGCATTCATGTCTCTTAGTTGTTTCTCTAACTAACTAAAATTTGTTCATGCAATGCCCTGCAGTGAATCAAAAGCCATGATGTTACTCCCAATTTTATTTACAATCACTGCCGTTGATTAAACAGACAGAATCGTGGATAACATTTGAAGCCCAGTTTACACCAGAAACAAGTTTTGGTGCTTGTCTCTAGTGGTTGGAGGATCAGCTGCTTTTAGAGATTCCCATTTTTTGAAGTTGCAAAGTGATGCCACTTACATAGACACCAGTGAGCTTAGCAATCTATTTAAAGGAGCTATTTGCTCAAGTTGCTTCTGAAAACTGATTCTCAATCGCATTAAGGTAAACCTTTTTCATTTTTAGTCATTGTTGACAGATGTTCCCACAAGTCTTCTCAAATCAAAATATATTGAATCACATTTTCATGCCACTGTTGGCCTTTATTTTAAATGACTGGCTTGAGACGCTAGTGGAATGATTGTACAACTATACACTGTAAAAAAATGAATTCAATAAAACCATGCAGCATTTGTCCTGGGTTTTTGAAAAGGTGTAAAAAAAGAAAAGAAAAGAAAAGAAAAATATCAGACGAAATATGTGATGATTATTGTTTGTTATATCATTTAGGTTAACTATTGACTAGATACAACTAAAATACTTTACTGAGGCATCTTATTTTCTCTAAAGTGTGAAACATTTTTATATATGTAAATGTAACTCTCCATCCATCTTCTTTCGGCTTTATCCCTTTCGGGTGCCGCCATGGCAGAATGAACCGCCAACTTTTTTGGCATACCCACCACCAGGACACATCCACACACTCAAACACTATGGACGATTGTTTTTACCCACTCGATCACAAGTAGAAATGCCAGGAGACCCAGCCAAGGCTCGAAACAGAAACCTTCTTGCTCTGAGATGACTGTGCTGCCCACTGTGTCACCATAACACCCCATAAACAGAAGTCTGCCCCAGTTTATTTACCCACTCCTTCATGGCTTAACCCAAAACACCAGAACAGGTGATCATTCACTACAGATTGTGATCTAAAAAATTATGGTGTTCAACTAAATATTGACATTAAAAGTCTTATTTTGCCCAAAAACTCAGAATTCAAAGGTAAAACCAGCAAAGGAGGTAGTTACTGATTCTACAGTTCACACTGCACAAGCCAAAAAAATCACATGGCAGACACCATGTTCTATCAGATTAATTTATATGTTTCATTATAGACCCTAACTGAGTAAGCACATATTACACCATCAGGGCACACGTTTTGATATTGTGAGTCAAAGCTTGTAGAAAAGCTTATAATTACAGTTCTTGTTGCCACCAGGGGATGTTAAGGCCAAAGCTGAAATTTTGATCTGCTGATTCAGCCATTCAGATCACTTGACATTCAACACACGATTAGATTATTCAGATTATTCATCAGAAGATGTGGCTGCCTCTGGGATCGATTGGGACAATGATGATAAATCACTTCCTCAAGCTTCTTTGCCACCTGACTACAGCATTAAAAAAAGTTATGCCAAAGTTTTGCAACAAATCGAGCTGAGATCTACCGGAGAAAAGTAACTCAGATATTGGAAGATATGTATCCCATGTTGTCAGAGTCAGACACGTACTAGCTCTTCATTGGGATCCTGCGCTCTTTGGTTGTATTTAATCAGTTCTTTCTCCAAAACGCCCCTAAACCTCAACCAGCACTCAACTGATTTCAAGCTTGAGAGATTTCAATTTATTCCTTCGATAGATTCCTTTCGTGCCCACAGTGGGTGCAGCAGTTGTCTATATCTAATATAGAAGCTCCTGGGAAAAAAAGTGGGTGGGATTCACTTAAGAGGAAGGCGTTCAACATGAGCAATCCAAATCCATGCGAGTGTCCAGTGTCAAAAGATAGCAGGTAAAGAGCTGTGCTGCATGGATTCTTTAAAGCGCATAAAAAATAAGATAAATCTGAAACCACTTATGAATTTGAAAATGGAGCAAAATGGTTTCAAAGCTGAGGTTAAGCAGGGAGGGGGAGTAGGGGGGGTTGTTGGCTGTCAACTATTTGACTGACTGATTCCAAATGCAGGTCTTATTTTGATACAAGAGATTGCCTACATACAATATTAAATTTTAACATTTAATGTTTTATGTATAATAATAAATAACAATAATAATACATTTTAATAATAATAGTACATTTTATTTAGAATTGCCTTTTTTGTATGACAAACCCGAGCAGTGTTTGTCATAAATGCTTAACAATCGTGTACTAGGAATGGGGAAAACTCTACTACATATACTGAGTAATAATCATTACCTATTATTTTACAATGAACTACACAAGAGTAATTTTTTTATACAAATATGTTCTGCCATTATTTTAGTGATTTAAATCTCATATGTGAAGAAATTCCCTAAATCTCACAACAGAGAAAAATGTACCTACTTAAAAGGAAACATAGTTCTACATCATCTGCAAACACAATAGGAGTGTTAAAAATGCTCCATTCTTCCAATCCAATTCAAATAAATCTAAGTTATCGGAAGGTGGTTTTCATGTCACTGCCTTTAGCTGTGCTTGAGTCCGAGCCCTGTCAGAACTAAAGTTCAATGCAGTCAGAAGAATATACAATGAAATATACATAAGCTTAAATCTTTTATACCTACTTTTTACTTTTTTTTTTCATATCAAAGGTGGTACTTTGTTTACAGCAGACGTGTATATCTCATTATTTGAGACATGTTCAACCTATCTTACTACATTAAGACCAAATAAACAAGATAATGAGATATAGTCTATGCACTTTATTCCAGACATAAATTTTCTTTCATCAATTTGTTAGTTATTTTGCAGTCACTAAGTTGTTTAAAGATTCCAATTGTAAATTCTGGCATTGGCAAACTATGCAGGAGAACTGTTCACCAAAATAAAAATTTGAAATAAACAGAGCAACCTGCGATGGCAGGCTTTCTTTTTCTTGGAAGTTGTAGGCTCTTCCTCTCTCTCTTCGCAAATAAATTTTCCAAAGACGTTTGTTTTTTACTCATTTTGCAAGCTCCTGGACTTCGTTTCAGCGGTAACCTATCATGTGACCGAGAAGCCCGCCTTGACCTGCGTCAAGAGTGACATAAACGGATGTAACTAAGAGAATCAGGTAATTTTTTCCAAAAAAAAATTTTTGTTCAGATTCCGAAATAAATAAAACGGAATCAATGTAAGTTATTTATTCTTTCTGCGGCCCGTTACGAAATGACACACGGCCCAGGTGTTGTGGACCGCTGGATTAGGGGATAGCCTTACACTCGTCTAATCAATCACCATCAACTTCAGTGAGAACCAACATTGATCAAAAAGCATCTTTTCCAAAAATTACTTGCCTTTCTAATTAAATTCCCCATTGATGCATCCTAAATTAGGACAAACCATAAATTTCACATCTTAAAATGAATGAAGAATGTGATTCACACTGTCAAAGTTTATTTTATTTTGGAATATTTATGTTCTCTGACTAAGCATACAACAAATTAAGCATACTGTACACAATGAATATTCATTCCTGACAGCTGTAGCTCATGCTGATTCAACACTGCATCTTATTTTAGGAACATGAGATCCATTAGAATAAACTGACACTCTTCACCTCCCACTGAGAGCCCAAACACTTAAGTGTTCATTCTGCTCTGACACTGATACAGTATAGAACTCGAAATGAAAGCTCCTTTCTGAATTGCCACCGTAAATCATAGAAGAGATTTATTTTTAATTACTTCTTTAAATCAGCCATTATTACCATAAATATTAATTTTAATAGCCCTATCAATCTGCTTTGAAAATATATGTGATTGTGTTAAACAACCTACTCAGTCGAGAGAAAATGCAACACGGCCGCTGATATGTTAATTAGCTTTTATGCAGCTGGCAGACTTAATTAAGCTGTATTAATGAAGGGAATGCAGTCACATACGGTTACTGTTACACATAGCCTGCGCAAAAGGTCAAGCGCTCATGCAAATTTGCAAATATGGGCTGAAAATACTCCGCAGATTGCTTACATGAGGAATCACAAGGTCGACAAAAGCGCCACACCAACTTGCTGAAGCCAGAAATTCATCATGCATTTATATGACCCTCATCAGGGCATGTGATACACTCCGGGTGACTAGGTACACTTTATAGTGCTCAGAGAAAGGTCATTTTTTTGGCTATTAACTCCAGTTAGTCTCCACAGGGACTGTGATTTTGTTATGCTGATATATTTTGCTTTTCCCTCGGCAGTTTATGTACAGCGGTGAGTGACATTCATTTGCTCTGGCACACTGTTTTCTGTCTCCTGCATCACTGTTGAGCTGTGTTATTTGATGAATATGCCAAGGAAAGACTTTAAAAACATGAGTTGTGACAGGGCTTAACAGTCATTGCTCTTAAGTTTCTTCTCAAGAAGAGAAAAAAAGACCAAATGCTTTTCTGTGAAGTGCTTTTACGCATGTAAAATGCATTTATATGAACGATGACTGCTTTCTGTAGATGCTATGTCAGATTTAACTTCAGCACATCTTAATAGGGACCTTGTTAGTCGATGCCGGCCCTATCCATCAAATAATTACACCCCCGCCATATTTCTCAGAGCTGCAGCAAATAGCCTCTGTAGCCAAAGCGCATTCATTATTTTCTTCCTTCTGTTGTGTGAAGAACATAGAGATGCTTCCTTTCCTCCAGCAGCGGCAGGTCTGGCCAGTTGTAGGGTCAGCCGCTCTCCTCATAAGCAGGAGGCTAAAGGCTGGATGAGACTTAATGAGCTGTCGCAGTCAGCTGCCTGAAATCCTCCAGGCCTGCAGACAGTCAGTCGCTAGCTCTCTTTCACTCTTTCTTCTTTCCTTGACCTTCTACTGTCAGCAGGCCTGGCCTCAGAATCAATTCATCCTACACAGGAAGAGATTGGAGAAGTGGGACAAGACGAAATGGAGGTTGAATCACTGTCAATGTCTCGCTCTGAAATGTCCCTACAGCACCCTGCACACTCAAGGGTTCCCAGTTCCAGAATATATTGAATTTCTTCACAGATAAAGAGTTTTCAGATAGATTCATGTGAATAGGACATTTCATGGTGCAAGGAAATAAACTGTTCTTTTTCTACTTTAGTCTTTTCTGCTCTATCAGTATATGGGATCACGTCAATAGGTTCACTTCAACTAAACCAGTGTGACCTCTGGTCGATTTATGCACCTCTTGAGCCCCACGTGTAGGCTGGTAGTTGGAGCTAAACTTGTACTTTTAAGTAAAACCTCCCCCTCTAATGTGCAATGTGTCCCTGAAGATGATGATATAGGTGCAACAGACTTTTTCAGTACTTTGCATGTGTTTACTGAACAGAAAGAAAGCTTATTTTTTGCAATATCTCTGCTGACTTGGCTCAGATCTGCTTCATAGCTGCCTCATTGGTTATTGGGGAAAAACAGGCGCTTATATTTAAAAACCTAGTCATAGTGACTACTAATACAGATGATAAATCAAGTTAAAAAACTTTATGATTCAGGTGTAAAATCTGAAAAAATGTAACAGTTAGTTTTGATTATAATGTTTTTGGACAGTGTGTGTGAACCACCTTTAAATATGCAAACAAGATCAAAGCACCCTGACAACATTGAAAAAAAATGTGAGGAAACTCCATAAATCATATCTTTCTGGAAATTATAGACAATAAGAAAAAAATTAATAAGAATCCCTGAGGGTGCCAGTGATTGGAGTGCCACTTTGTTTTCTTATTTTTTTTTAAAGAAAGGACCATGATTCTTTGCATTGTTTATCCATTTTTATTTACTTATTTACTTATTTTTACATTTCTTACTTTACACATGCATGTCATAACAGCTGATTGAAGGAATATGAAAAAACAGCATAATATGTGATAATAATACTATCACAAAAGTTGCCAAAATATAATTTTAAAGATATGAAATCAGTTTATTTTCCTTACCTCGAGTTTAAAGACATACATATGTTGGTATTAAGATTTTAAATATACATTTTGTGCTGCAATGCCATTTGAAAAAAATTGCTATGCTAAGCTCCCATAACGAAATTAACCGCAATGGGATCAAGCACATTCCTGCAGGTGCAGAATAAACCAAAGAAGATTTAAAACATGCAAATCAATAAATTAACTGAAACTGGTTTGCACTTACATAAAGCTTCTTTCCAAGGCTTGTATTCTTCCTTTCTAAATACTAGTTTATCGGCTTCCCTCGTAAAATAAGACATTGTAAGTAAAAAAAAATCTAAATAAAAAACGTTATTTGACACTGCATTTAATGAGGTGCAGAAGATCACAGATCTGGGTCTTCAACCTCCCATGGGATAACTGCAAATGGGCGTTTGCAGTACAAAAGTTTTAATAAGGTTTGGAGCTCCTCTCATTGTTATTTCAGCAGATGAACTTACTCTGGCACTGTTGAGAATATTTGGTGATTCAGACAAGTGTTCAGAAACATTTTAAAGTGACTGTTAAAGAGATTGGCAAATTGCAGTCAATTCAGAGAATGGCCAATTAGTGCTGCACAATCATATCAGAACCACTGGGATCACAGTTCATTCTTAGAATATTGACTTAACATTGTAGCATATAATGCTCAGTTAGATATTATTATGAATATACAGAATGAATGTGATTTAGTGGTTGCACCTGCAAATATTCAAATTTTAACAAAGCCCAACATTTTTTGGTCAACCTTGTAAGAAAATTAGATTAATAGGGAGAATATTACAAGTTAGTTAAAATAATTAGTTTTAGTGTGAATTGTTTTATTCTGAACCCAAAACAAGCAAAACAAGCTGGGATCTAACAATAAAGTGACTTAATTGTGCATTTAGAGAAGTACAAGTAGGTAGGTAGTGAAGCATTTCAATAGTGTAATAACACTTCTGGAATACTTATAGGTAAAATAGACCTATACGTAAAGAAACACATTCAGAAGTTCGACAAAAATGAAAGGGAAAGTAGGGATAGTTAATCCAAATGATAGTTTTCACCATAAAGACACATAAAATCAATCAATCAAGTTTTTATATAGCACTTCTTTTCAATTGCTTTCAAAGCAGCTTCACAAAGTCCTCGTGAGGATCAGGTAGAGTAAATAGGAGTTCCCTCTGTGAGGGGACTCTCGCTGACTGAGGCAGGTGCTAATCACCTCCCCAGCATAAAGAACATACAAACTTAATATCCATCGAAGAACAGTTCGCCAGACAGGACCTGAAAAAAACTAAACAAAAACTAACCAATGAATAAACAACGGTTAGAAAACTGTATTAAAAACATGATTAAAGATCTAATCATCTTGAAAATGGGTTCAAACTTAGTTACTGTTCACTCAGACATGCTTCATACTTTCCTTGACCACTCACCAATTGAATACTGAGTCGATCTTTGCTAATGATGGTAACAATTCCACCGATGGGTGAGATGCAGCATAAAATATACTTCTAGTATACGCTACACAAAGGACCGGAGCAGTTGGAGCAATTGAGCTCAGATGCCCCCCCGTATACCACGAAGAAGAGAAGAGAAAGAAGAGAAGGACATATTGGCTTTTAAAGTCTGAGGTCAGGTCCACCCTCAGGGTTGAACTGTCCAATAAACAGAGGCATCAAGCTATAGGGGTACACACAGCATAAACAGCCAGGAGCTATGACTGCGGGGGAAATTTGTTAAAGGAAGCAATCTTTGCATTCAGTACATATAGGGTTCTGAAGTTTCACTCTTTGAGAGTGGGACACAAACACTTTGCTGTTTTGATACGTTCACATATTAAACTTCTGATTCTTACTAACAAATATGATGCTGTTGTATCAATTTCTTGTAATTGCACATAAAAAGAGACTAAAACATACTGAACACATATGTGCATCATATATGTACACTTTGGATTCTTGTTCCTGAGGAAAAAAAGCATCCAAAATGTTCATGATTGGCAGTAAAGTGCATGAATGTCATGATTATGTGATAGACATCTACAGTCTGTGTTTTTATTTTGGCTTTTACTTAAAGACGGCATTTCTCTTAAAAATCTCTGGCATGCAATACACTAATTTAATAAAAAAAATTATATATATATATATATATATATATATATATATATATATATATATATATATATATATATATATATATATATATATATATATATATATATTTGACAGATTTATTTCTTATATTGATCTTTGTATCTTAAACCATATAATCCAATGTAATAATCTTTTTAATCTTTGTCCCACATTTACTGAATACTAATATTATCTCACTCAAAAATGTAAAAATAATGTTGACTTTCAACAATAAATTTATGTTACTTAATTATATTTAAGGACCCTAGAAATACTGACAGAAGTTGCAAAGGTTTAAGTCAGACCTGCTCTCTGGAGTGTAGACAGCTCTGTGTCTCTGAACTCCAGATGGGACTGACATTGAAAGAACACACGTTATGACAATTAGTCTTCAGATGTCACATAAATGCATTCAAAACATGGCACCAGATTGCAGCACTATGAATTTGACCTTTTAACTGGGTTTAGAATCCATAACTTGCATTTATGCGGCTTTCTCACTGCAAAGCCTTTTTTTATAACATTTGCCTTTTAAAACTTGTCATAAAGCTGCTTATTAAAACATTTAAAATTTTCCCATAGACTGTCTGTCATATAAACTAACTTTTATCGCAGCATGGATTAGTGGTTGAGTGTCCATCGATCAGCACTTTGAAACTAACCAAAAAAAGCAAATAAAAAAAAAGTAGGGTGCCTTTGGAATATATATATATATATATATATATATATATATATATATATATATATATATATATATATATATATATATATATGTATATATTTATTTATTTATTCAAATGATTTTAACAAAAAAGCAAAAAATGTGTGTGTTTTTTGGCTTCTATTCCTGGGGTTTAGGCTTCCCTAAAAATATCTTTGGAAAGAAGACATCAAGGTGAGTCAGAATGCTCAACTTGTTTCACTTTCTGTCTCAGGAGGTACCTTGATCAGATATATTTTGAAGGCAGCCCAGATATATCATTTGCATCTAATTATCCCGCAAGAAGAAGACCATGTCTCATAACCGCCCAGGTGTCATTTTGTCTGATTTATGTTTTTTAAACCTCTTTAGATCACCTGTCGAGCTAAACAAGTATGCTGCAATAATTCCAGTTTGTGGGATGTCTTCATAATACTGTCAAAGTTGCTGACTTATAAAGCAATGAAGCAGGGATTGAAAAAAAAAAACGTTTTTCAGGAGCCTTCTTTAAAGAGCCCAGGGTGGTTCTTTTAGCTTATTTGCCATTTGTTTTTAACAGTTCCTTTTTCATTTGCAGCTTTTCTTATCTAGATTTACTTCCATACTAACCAAAATCACATTGAGAAACTCAAACCAGCTTTGATTAGCTAAGAACCAGTTTAAACCGGCTACCATGCTATAAACTCACTTCAAGTTGTTCATGCAGGGTTTTGTTTCCACTGTAGGGTTGCATGCAAAGCTGTACAGACTCTTTTTTTTCTTATTTCTTTGAAATCACAGGTGGCCTGCTAGCAACACGTATAAAGCAGCTAATCACTGATCTGTTGAGCGGGGAAAAATAATGCATTAAAAGGAAAGCCAAAGTCTTTTCAGACAGTAATTATGAAATGGATATACAAGAAAATCCCTTAATGGACTGTGTTTAGAGAGTTAGAAGCTTCAGAAAAAAACACCACCTTTTGCTTCATGGAAATAGCAGTGAACAGGGTTTGTTCAGGTCCTTTGTGATCTGCATATACATTGAAAAAAGACTAACATTGTAAATGTGTTTTTTTTATTACTTAAAATCATGTTTGACTTGAGATATTAAGTATATGTGATGAGTTGATTTTTTTATTCCTAAAAAACAACTCTTTGTCCTTTTGGTGTGCTGTAAAGTATGTGAGGGGAAAAAACCTGGACATTCACAGGTTACATTTTCTCTGTTTTTTATAGGTTAATAGGGTCATGAACTGGAAAAACTAAAAGTGTGATGCACTAATAAGTTAAATCTACATTTATTTAAAAAAAATAAATATTTATAATTGAGAAAGGAATTTTTCTGAGCAGTGAATAAAGTGACATGATACATCTCTTGTGAAGCAACTCAATGAATCTACTCGCAAGAGTAAAACATTACATAATGATTCATTTGTATGAGGTGACTTCTAGCACTTTGTAGCAGCATTGGTTTTTGAACGAGAGCCTCTTTTGTCTGAAAGCATGGGAGTTTTTAGGTCCACTTGAAGTTTTGATTTTGTTCTTGTTGTGAAATGTGAAATGTTCGATGGTTTGAGAAGCATTAGTTTGTGTTCCCAATGAGTTTGTTTGGTTCTGACTGCAGATAAGTTAGACTTTTCCAATGTTTCGACTGTTTGTCAAAGAGGTTCCTCTTCTTAGGTAATTCCAGGAATTAAAATTCCTGGTATTGTCCTATGAGGTGTTGCTTTGATGAGGATTTGTTCCAGTAACTATAATCAACTATATATATATATAAACATATATTTAGATTTGTTTATTATGTGTCAGGATTGACATATACTTGCATTTGTTTTTTTTCTCTAAACACATAAAATAATCACATACATTTGATTTTTGGCATCGATGATTTTTGACTTTGTTAATTATAATTAAAAAAAATCCCTAAACTATAAAATGCTCAGGTTGATATTATGTTATTATGCTGTTCGGTTGGGTTTTGAGCCAGGTAGAATAGTTAGACCCAAAACTTAAATCGTAAATGCACTCTCAGTGCACTGATAATGGGATTCCCATTATGATTTTCCAGTATACCTTCACAAAAAAAAAAGAAAACAAATATGACGTGAAATCACTCATTTGAGGGACCATTTGAAACAGGGTATAAAAAAAAAACACCCAGTGGCCCGCAACAAAAACTTAACATTTGGTGGATAAGGAAACATCCTTAACATTTTCATGGGCAACTGTTATGCTCACACAGAGGGAGAAGACGAGGAAGATACAGGTAAGTGAAGTTTATTTACAGTGGGTACGAATACACAGTTCAATAGTCTTCTGACGACATTCATATAGGTGAATCCGTGAGCACGGGTAAGTTCAGAGTTCCGTGACCAGTTCCACTACTTCCCTTCAGATGCTCTCTCTCTCTCTCTCTCCTTCTCTCTCTCTCTCTCTCTCTCCCATCTCTCTCTCTCTCTCTCTCTCTCTCTCTCTCTCTCTCTCTCTCTCCTAGGAATGGACAGACAGGCTTAGGCAGGCTCAGACAGGCAATGCAGGTAGCTCCTCAGGAATGGTGAGTCTCGTGTAACCTTGATCCGGGACAAGGAGTGAGTGAACAGGGTGAGTCTTTATAGTGGTGGTGTGATTGAACCACAGGTGCGGGTGATCAGTACTCAGGTGATGGTTCTCGGGATTGGATAGGTGCAGCTGGATCATGAGGATTGTCGGTGCAGGTGCTGGGTGTGACAGCAACATTCTCATTGGTTAGGTTAACCAAAAGTTGAAAAAAGCAATTGGATGATTGACTCATTTGTATTAGTGTTGTTTTTTATTTATTTATTTTTTACCTTATGTAATACATGGGTCAAAACTGACCTATTAACACAAAAGATGCAAACAGAAAACTAATACAAGAAGAAGAATATATAGTACATGCTGTGTTGAAAATGTTTTGATGATGTTGAGATGCTTGTCTCTGTGATGCTTTGTGTATTGGAATTGGAAAGCTGTAAGCTAGTATTGCGATTGATAACTCCAAGCTGTTAAAGCCATGAGGTAACAGTGTGTACCACAGCCTCCCTGTTTTGGACTACATAATGCACCCACAAGTCCCACCAAATTTCCACAAAAAAGTAGCTAAAATGGAGCCAAGGAAGAAAAGGCACCAACAAACTCAAGATAGTATCGTCTTTCAGCTGTTTCAACTGTGTTAGAGTTTCAACTGTGTTAAAAAAGACAGATCATGTTTAATATTTTAATGCAGTACCAAAACAAAGTGATTAATTGCTATAGTTTTAAATGAAGAGTTCACATCTCATTAAATTTGCACATAAATCATCTCCATACACAACATTATAAAATTATGACACACATTTCCACACAATTGAATCATATTATCCAACATTATTTGGAATAGATTGAATGAAATTGAACAACTCCATATCATCCAATAAGATCCTAATCTAGTTGAATCAACTTAGCCATGGCTCATTTTCTCAAACTCAATTTCTTCACTGAATTTTTTTGAATTGAACATATTTTAGGTAGATTGAGCCAATAAGATCAAATCGTTTTCATTTGAATTATCTTGTGCAATTAACTTGTACACAATTTGTTTGCTCAGTATAATATAATTATGACACCCTATTTCCACACAATTGAACTAAGCTATATAACAGATTTTAGACTGAATGAACTACAGAGTAAAATTCACTGTACAAATTAGCACAATCATCTCAATAACATGTGTTCCGTTTTTGTCACAATTTCAAACCACCACACTAACTTTGAAGAGCTGGCAGTTATACCAATGACAGAACTGGAGAGCAGCGAGGAACTGAATGTGAGATGCCATTTTTAAAGTGAGAGAGGCAGGGGCCACTCGTTCTCCTGATGCGCCTCCGACCATCCCCCATCTCAACTGACAGTCACGTGGAGATCTTCTATTCTGAGTATGCGTAATTCAAGTCATTGATTCAGTTCAGTTCTTAGTAGTTGTTTTAACTTAAAATATTTACGCAATTGTAAGTACCCTTTGATTTAGCTGAGACTGATTCAGAAAAACAATGTATATAAAATAACCTGATCAATTAAATTTGTTTCAAAATATTCTATTTAATTTAATCAAACAGCACCCAGATCTCATTTTTTGAGGGAACTAACAGGTACAACAAAATGTACAGAAAACGTATGTTTAATATAACACAAGTGCATCTCATTGAACAGACCTCAGTTCTTTGCATGTTCAAAGCTCATAAAGAGTTTCTTGGGGCTTGAAACCAACAGCTGTGTCAGACACCCAATTTACCAAACAGCAGTCATGCAGAGAAGCATGCAAATCTAATGACTACTTTTTTTGCACTAAACGGAGGTTTTACAACATGATCATAAAGTGTTGAAGAAAGTAGGGCAGACATACGAACTCCTATAGCATAAGTGCTGGATCAGAACCATGGAGAGCTCATCACTGTTTGAAAATTCCAGAAGGGAAGGGTTGCTTTACAGGTGAGTTGGGTAATAGAATGAATTGATTATAGACAAAAGAAAGAGCATATATGTACTTTAGTGTATGGGTTCATTGAGGATTGTGAGAATGAATAGCTCTTGCATTGAATTAGATTGAATCGTCACTAGAGTACCTTTGACGCCTTTCTGAAACTGCTTTGTCAAAAAAAAATTGTTTCTGTTCATCTTCACCCAGAGTATGCTGATATATTAAGTAGCGCTAAAACCATATAGCAATATGCTTAGTCTTATGAAGAGGTTTTATAATATTGCATTAAAAAAGGTTTAGAACTCAGTCCTCTGCTTTGAAGCATATGCCGTGTCCATACAAGCCTTTCATGCACTAGCGATAAAAAAAGACTCCTCTGCTTTTTGTTTTGCAGTCCATACTAAGTCTACAAAGATTCAGCATGTTCTTTGGCCCTTACAAATGCCAGCTGTTCCTCCTTGACCCTTCAGATTGAACCTCAGAAAAGCAGAGACAGATTCTTTAACCAATCCTCAGACCGCGCGCTGTCATCAGTCTGAATCCACTGAATTCATCTCAACTATTCTCTAGTGCAACAAATGCACATTCTTCATCCCATCACACTTGCCATTAATTGGCAGAAGAAGACATCTTTAGAGGAGTGAGTGATGGAAACAGCATGCATAATTCCAAGAAGGGAAGGAAATAAAAAAGGTGAGAGTGTTGAAGAGCCTGTTCGTCTGTGTCAGAGAAGCACTTGGTGATTCTGCAAAGCAGAGCAGAGACATGACACATTGAGTTTGGTGAGAATTTGCCTCTGGGGCCGGATTATGGTTTAGGAGATGACGGAGTGGGTAGTCTTTTAGATGTGGTGGAGGAGTGTGTCTGTGTTAGTGCACCCGTGTTTTTTGTAATCCCATGTGTGAAAGTGTAGGTGTAGGAACTAACGAAGACACACGTCATAGAGAGAGATTAGAGCTATCTGTATTTTCTGATTTTCTGAAGATGTATACCCGGAATAATCATTTCATATTTTCATCTTTGAAATCTGCTAATTCTTTTATTTTCATTAGCACCTTTCCCTCCATGAACAGTCAAGCAATTAGCTAGTAGAACTGTTACCAGAGAAGCATTTTAAACTCTTGAACTCACATTAATATAGTTTTACAAATATATGTCAGTGTTTGATTTCTAAATGTTCACAAGAATTTATAGTTACTTCTTTCTCAAATGCACACAGGCCTCAAAGTCTCACAAGAAGACTCTCTTAAAAAGCTGGGATTGATGTCAGAGACTCATGTCAGTGCACCATCAGCTCCACTAATTGGTCAGCCACTTGCAGGCTTTTTTTGTGCTGCTCATGCATCCAGTTCTCCTCTCCTCTGACCCTCTTGCTGTTTGACTTGTCACCATGTTTAATCGCCATGCAGGGCATCATCCCAGCAAGCACCATGCTTTAACAAAAACACAACCAAAGTCACTGAATCGCACAACAAAAGCATGTCTTCTCTAAGTTTGCACCAAACTCAAAGCAGTCAATTCTCTTTCCAACTGATTGTGTCATCTTTCTGATCGCTCTCATCACTTTTCAAAATACAAGTCATCAGAGATTTACTGAATTTCCTGCATGAAACAAAGCCTTATCAGAACATCAGAGATGCTAATTATTCAGAAGAATAGTCTAACTTTCTTGAATGTCTTGCAAAACGTCATTCAGAACTGAAATGTTGTGTTCTTTGTACAAAGGTTTAAAAATATTCTTGAACAGTTGTATATTTTGAGAAGGTGCTACTGCAATTATCCACATATTCTGTTTATTTATGGGTGTTTTTGAATGAATTTACTTTTATGTTTATGTAGGTTTGCTTCATATTTCCTCTTGCTGGGCTAAATAAACAGTTTTTTTTTAACAGACTGTTGCCTCAATAGTCTGTACGATTATGCTCATGTGCCAGGTCAGTGCTACCTAGCTCTAAAGATAAAACAATGATTTTAAGAGACATTGTAATCAAATTGTGAATCTCTGAATCGACTCGCTTATTCAGATCAAAGTAGATGGTCTGTCTCCAAAGAGTCAATATATTGAATTGCTTTAAATCAGTCAGTTCAATTAAATTCATTCACTGCAAAAAAAACTGTTAAATTCTAGAATTATTTTAGTTCATGAACATAGATAAATTCCCCCTACATAGGTTATCAGAATGAAGAAAAAAAGAGCATCAGTTTGACAAGAATATAATGAGATACATTTGTCAGCCATGATTTATATGTCAACCCTGTCCTTTTTTTCTGGTTTCAAAATGTCTTTTGGAGCTTCTGAGTGGGACTTGAGTTATTGACAGCAGCTTTGTGCAGTTATTAAAGTACTGTAGTATTGAGTGAAGGGATGAGTTTTTTAGGCTGTATGTGCATTTTAAACAACCACATAGGCAGTATGGTGACAGTGGCTAGTACTGCTGCAGTAGTTTTTAGGTTGCAGTTTTGATGCTGACCTTCCTGAGGAAAGTGTGCTCCCCATACATTCATCTTTGTCAAACTATATAAATATGTTTGGGGTTATTGCCAATATGTCACTCCTTGCCCAAAGCCCTATATTTCCACTCCAGCACTGCACCAAGTAACTAATTTTACACCTTTTACTATAAAGTTTGCATATGCATTTAAATAATACAAGTGTGTCTGTTTAACCAGACCTAGCACTGCGAATCACTGAAGTTTGCTTACAAAATAATACTGCTATCTACAATACTGCTGATCTACCCAATCTACCTTGGCAAGCTATTACCATCGTGCTTGCCTTCCAGAAGCTTGTGTTCAGAAAAGAAACTACTTGTCATCCCACCTCCGACGGCAGAAAACCCATCACGAGAACTTTCTCATTCCCTGTCCCTGGCTGGTGGCATATAGTAATCTCAGGAAAGCACTAACACTTTTTAGAAAGCAACTAAAAACTTTATCTATTTTTGATGAGTTCAAGAGGTCAGCTGAGGTTTGTAACAAATTGTTTATTGTCTCTCTTCCTATTGTACAGTAAGATGCATTAGATAAAAGCTTTTACCAAAGGGTAAAAAGTTAAGTGGGTATAAATGAATGTGCAATTTTCAATTAATACATATATATATATAATGTTTAATGTTATTTAAATATTATTACTATTAGTTCATTTATGAACAAACTTTTGGTTTTTCTGTTCAAAACCCCACTAAAGTGTTTATCAGCACGTTTCAGTAGGTTAGGTGCAAAATCATGAATAGAAAACCTAAGCAGATGATAGCTTGATGTTTCTAGCTCTTCAATCAATAGGTCACACACATACTGTTGTTGTTGTTGTTCATCATAAAGCTCAAGAGTATAGGTAGTTTCTTTGATGAGTACTCTGCAGAATTAATTTGAGATCATCTCGTCTGTAACATAAAAATAAATAAATAGTTAAATAAATAAATAAGTAGCATTAAAAACTGACAATATACTCTATTATAGCATATACAAATATGTTAAAACTGTATGGAATTAAAAAATATATATATTTATATATATATTTATATATATATAAATAAATGCTAAATAAATTAAAATGCTGTTTACAATATTAAGGAACATGTTGATTGTCACGATCCCATGTTAGTGTAGAACACATAAGACTTCTAAAATCCTTGTCTACATGCATCATATGGTTTCATTAATTGGCGTATATGCCGGAAGGTTGACCAAAAAGTAAAATAGTAACAATTTAGTTATGGCTATGAGAAGGATCATGTGTTAAATCATAAATATTTATCCCCTGGTTTTGATTGGGGTGGCCTTTCAGTAAACAGAATTCACAGCAGGGAATCCAGGGTTTAGAGATGAATTTTTGAGGTAAGAGCAGTCAAATGTGCAGCCTCTTGAGAGAATAATTGAGTCCCTGCAGTGAACAAAATTGACGATGAAATCCACCAGATAGAGCTGAATTAATTCCTACTGTGTTTACTCCCCTGTTTACCTCGATTCGATATTTCAGTTTCATTTGTGTTCAATTATCATATCATTCTCAACAGCCAGCCATGCTAATGCTAGTAAATTCCCAGTGATGGGGGTAAATAGCTGACTGATCATCCTTCTGACTCATAAGCCTCAGCATCTGCATTAACCTCAGACACATGAAATCATTGCCATTCTGTTTCTTATTTATTGTACTGTGCACTATTTGGTCTTTTGTTTGTTTGTTTGTATCTATGTTTGTTTGTGGAAATTGAATAATACAGTCCAGTATGAGCTACCGAATAATTTCAGAAGTGTGTATAATAGTAGTTCTTGACCTCAAAAATTAGAATTTGTTGCTAATTTGCACATCTCCAGGCAATATAATTCAAAAGCGTAATTTTCCTCTCCCGTAAAATATTAAAGAAAAGATTTAACTAAAACTCTTGATGGCCCAAGGGAGAGCAAACTAAAAGCACATTATCTTACTTGGGGGAAGTCTGAATTCAGTTTCATTAATCTATGACCTGCAATGAAGTAATTCATGTTTATTTTCTGAGAAAAGAACAGCCTGTCGCACTCATTGGTGTCTAAAGATGTCTTTTGGTGTTTTGCTTGAATTTCTTTGTTTCTGCTGTTTATATGCTTTAAATATATGCTTCTAAATATGCTTTATCTAACCTGGCTCCTTCAACTTTGAATCTTTTTCTATGTTTGTTTTTAACTAGTCATTAATCTCATCCTGTATTTTGACCACTTCATTTGTTTTCAATCTATGTCTCCAGGTTGTCCCTTGAACTTGTTGGTCTGTGTTTACACCATAAACATTCAGACTGCATTTTAATTTCCTCGTCCAAAGAGTTATTTTGCTATGCATGGCACAAATTCATACTTCTTTAAACGATCCTTCAAACTCAGCCACCGACTGCTTTTTTCATTTTATAATTCTATATCAATCTTCAAAACCCCATGATTTACGCATACTAGTTTTTTTTTTAATAAATACAAATAACTCCCATTTTAAATATGTATTTAAAATCTCACATAAAATGGTGTACTTTCAGTAATGATAACTGTAAGTTTAAGATGTAAATAAAGATGTAAAACTGTAAAAGAAAATGTTTTTTTTTCTATAAATCTTTAATCTGAGGGTCAATGCTATTTTAGATATGTGATCCAAGATAGTGCCGAGCATGGCCGCTATGGTCAGATTCTCTTCAGAGTTTTTATTTTTTTTGTGTTGTTGTTTGGTTCTCTTACTGCCAACCTTATCAGTTTTACTTGTGAGGAACTTTTAAACATCAGAAAGTACAATTTCTCATTACTTTTTGAGTTCTCTGATGTATTGTTGACTGTTTTGGACGGTGGAGCCCCTGTGTTTCTTCGGAGACGTTGTCGACGGGGGACTCGAGCAGGAGCTCTAGTCAAACTCAAACAGAGTGGTCTCAGGACACCGCTACCGAGCTTACATCTGGCAAACCTCTGCTCTATACCCAACAAAAAGGACTCAATGCATCTGCTGACTCATACAAACAAGGACTTTTAAGCTCTGCTACTTTGAGCTTCACAGAGACGTGGTTAAATGGGGACATACCAGAGAGCGTGCTTCATTTGCCTGGTTTCCAGCTGATCAGTGTGTTTGCTTCTACATCAATGAAAACTGTACAGATTTAACCAAGCTGAATAAGATCTGCTCTCCTGATCTGGAAGCTTTTCATCAACTGTCACTGTTTACATTCCACCGCACGCGTGTGTCTGTAACGTGCTGCATCAGCTGGCTGAAGCGATTACAAATAAAGAGCTGCAGCACCCAGATTATGTATTTTTTTATTTTCAGGGACTTTGATAAAGCACATTTGAAGCACAAACTGCCTACAATTAAGCAACACATAAAGTGCCCCACTGAAGAGGGGAATATTCTGGATCACTGTTACACGTCCATTAAGGAGGCTTACCACGCGCAGCTCTAGGACTCTCTGAACACTGTCTGGTCCAACTTATTCCTATTCCATCGTATAAGCAACACTTCAATACAGCTAAACTTGTAGTTAGAACTGTTAAAAGATGGACCATTAAAACAGAGTGGGATTTATAAGCCTGCTGCGGCTTCGACTGCACAGATTGGAGTGTTTTTGACACTGCTGTCTCAAACCTGGACGAGCTCAATGACTCTGTCTCATGATACATCAGTTTCACTGAGAACATGTGCATTCCCACCTGGACTTATTTAGCATTCAATATTGATAAACCATGGTTCTCTGAAAAACTCAGACAGCTTCACCAGGCCAAAGGAGATGGCTTCAGAAGTGGCAGCACTGTGTCACCAGTGAAGTCATTCAGGTACCTGGGAACCACCATCTCACAGAACCTTAAGTGGAGGGCCCACATTGACTCTATTGCAAAGAAGGCCCAGAAAAGACCTCTCACAGATGCTGCTGACCCAGTTCTACTCAGCGGTCATCGAGTGTGTTCTGTGCACCACCTGAGCATTTGGTTTAGCTCAGCATCCAAATTAAACATCCGGAGACTCCAGAGAACAGTTCAAACTGCTGGCGTCAAACACCAGGACAGCCCGGCAAAAACACAGCTTCTTGCCTCAGCCCATTCAGCTCCTGAACCCAGAACTTTCCACACCAACAACCTCATATATTTCATTTAAATGTTGCTCTAAGCAAAAGGAGTCTGGTGTGGAGTCATTGCACATTTCCAGTCAATCCATACTTTGTTGTTCTGTTGCTGCACTTTACTTTTACTTTAGGCAGATTATAATCTTATTTGGCCTCCAAACACTTATGCGCATAAGTGTGTGTGTGTGTGTGTGTGCGCGTGTGTGTGTGTGTGTGTGTGTGTGAAGAAACCCACACACACACACGCACACACATATATATATATATATATATATTTGGCTCGAGCCCAAACGAATGGGCGTGGACTGGAGCTCACACCTCATTGCCGTCTGATCAGTGGGGCGAAAAAAAAATATCCGCTCTTCAATGTCATCTTGGTTTGACGCATTTCGTGATTTGTGCTCAACCAATGAAACTTTGCTCTTTTGATCTTGTGTTCAGAGTCCTTTCACTGGGTGGTGCTCAGTTACACACTCACATCAATTCTCGACAGGAACTATACCAGAAGATTATGGAAGAGAATAGATAGTGAAAAAGTATCATGTTAGCGACTGAGTGTCCAGAGTTGTTCAATAAGTTCAATAAATACAACAAAAACATGCAGTAGGTAGCAAATATGACGTGGTCTATTATAGTCTCGAAGGTGTCACTGTTGTTCCCTTGAGCTCCATCATAGGGCAAGGAATGTCATTGCATCAACAGAGCCTGCTGTTGAGAAGCTGTTGTGGAATTTGCGTTTGAATAGGTATGTGGTGACCTTAAGCCTGGGACAAATCTTCTACCTTCCCAATATGGGTTTAGTTTTCATTAAGTGGTTGAAACCACAGCTAACATAACTGGTATGGTCAAAGCAACAACAAAATACCTGTTAATATAAACATTTGTAGATGTTTATTTATTAAATACTTACCTGCTTTCCAACTTGGCTTTTTTCCCCATTTATTGTTCAATTAAATTCAATAATGTTGGCACATGTTGGATTAGAACTTACATGATGATGTTAATTGGCAAAAAGCCATGTGTCTGAACGTGTTTTTTTAAGAAAAAGAAATGGTCACCTTTGGCTTCACTAAAGTGTAAACACAGTAACTGCTGTCAGTCATGATGATCATGGAGCCCATGGCCATGGCCGCAGCTGGCAGACAAATTTTAATCTCCTTGTAACAATTGAGTCCTAAAATGTTCACCTGGCACACACCTTAGAAGCATGATTGAATCATGAGTGTTTATGACAAGCAAGCATGAGCTCTCTCGGTCTTGTTTGTAGTAAAGTTTGAGTGCATCACAACACAACAGCAAAAAGAGCATCTGTTCTACATCACATGGTTCTCTTTGTGGATCCAATATATTAGATCTCTCTCGCTGCAGAATCAGCTAATCAGAGTTGATCAGACAAATGCTAATGCCTGAACACTCAGCTATACACTGGCAGGGTTTTATCTCTTGAAGATACAAGTACAGTTTATTGTAGCTCATTGTAACTCTAACTAAAAGGTTAGGTGCATTTAGCATGAAAACGTAGACTATATAGTTCAGATATCAAAACCTCAATAACATGAATAAAAAGAACATTAATAACACGTAGGAGAATTACAGAATTCTTCGAAAAGTATTCATTTGTAAAGGTATGCATGGGAAGCAGCATTGTATGCATATGCAAGCAGCTTAAGTTTTAAGGAATATGTTTTTTTTCAATGTTTGTTTAGATTGAAGATATTATATTTAAGTTTAGGATAATTATTATTTTTATGGTATAAAGCCTTTATCTTAAATACCAAATTTAGTTAAAAAAGGAAAGAAAGAAAAATAATGATGCATTTACATTTGCATGCAGTTATTCTGTAGGAATGTCAGGGTTTTGGGAAGACAAGGACCCAGGCGCAGGTAGAGATTGGAACAGGATTTATTGGGAACAGCGGAGCCAAAACAAAGTCTATCACAATTAAATAAAGTTGCTCTCCTCCAGCTCCAAGGTAGTATGGCAAACAAAAAGTCCCTCCAGGGAATCTTCAAAAGTAGAACTTAATTCACCCCTCCTAGGGTCGTAAATTGAGGGAACTGGTCTTGGTAAGGACAGCACCACACAGCACAGGCTCCAGAGCTGGTCTGCAGACATCCAAAGGTGAGCCACATGCAAAAATAACATTTAAGTAAATAAACATAACAATAGACAGGACTATACTTTCTAGGACTCGGATTAAACAACAGGGTAAGTGAGCAATAATTCAGCAACTAAGGTAGAGAAAACACAGCCATATATACACACAAGAGCAATTAAACAAGATAGGCCACAGGTGTAGAGTAATCAGTGTCACACAGCAGCTGATCACGTTTAGAGTGTGATGAGCCAATAGGCAACTGAAGACAAAGAAAAAAAACACATCAAGAGAATGGAAAAAGACAACCCTAACAAGGAATTACAGTGTGCATAAAGACCATGAATATTTTAAAGTAATTTCATGAAGCTATAAATATTTTTAAAGCATTTTTGGAGGAATTGGAAAGTTTATTGTCAACTTTAATGACATATTGTTATCGGAAAATATGCTTCAGTGAGGAGCCCAGATTAAATAATGCTTTCAGTTATCATCTGGAAATAGCAAAATTGATGACTCATAACACGCTAGAGCAAATACCTCATTTCAAATTTCTCAAACCATTTTCTGCCCAAGAATGCATGTAGAGTGGCAAGTATTTCCACCCTGTTCCCAGAACAACTCATTTGGATTACATATTGATTTTTTAGGTCATGAAGACAGATTGGTTATTGTAGGAAATGGCCTTTGGAGGATGTACAGAATCTAAAAAGCAAGAAATCTGTTGGATGACAAGAAAACAATGCTGTGTTGACTTTAAAAACTCTGATAACTACCTACTTTGATTTTACTTCAAACTACTGAAAAGAGTGGAACTGGAAAACACACCTTTTCTGTCATTGATGCATTTGGTAAGTTCAATCTCATTCATCTTATCCCACCAGAGTTCATAAAAACCTTCATATGGCACAAATATATGTTTTTAACCAGTTGTGATCCTCTCTGATTGAGTAGCAGCAGATTTTTTTGCAAATCTATGTATTGTTTCCTTGATCTTCAATCTCAGTTTGCCTCCTAGAATGAAACCGCAAAGGAGTGCGAGTGTTTCAAATGTTCAGCTTTGTGTGATCGCTGACCTGTGAATACCATTGATGGTGGAAATAAGAGAGAGGAGGGATTTTCTGCAGCCCTGAAACTGAGACTGAACCCTATTTTCCAGATCATTGCGAGTGCTGAGACCTAGCCAGGAGGCAGAAGGCAGGTCATTAGTGTATTATAAACAGTGTTATTCTTCTGTTTTGATAAGGTGTCTAGTTGGATGGGCATTATATAGAAGCTAATGATTTTGAAGATGGGTTCACATTAAGTGAAAAATGCATTGCTCCACATGTGCATTACATACTGTAATAGAAGGTTGAGTTTAAACAGATCTGAGTTTGAACATTGAACAGAATGTTATTTATGGATCTGTTAAAAGTTATCCCAAATAAATAAATGGTATAGTGTGCTAGTGAGGTGTCTAAGCGAGGATTCCAGGTTCAGGAAGAAATCTGGTCTTGGAAAGACCACCCAGTAATATTATTTATATTACAAGAAGTTGCATATAAGCTGCTCATATTATATAATTTTGAAATGTTGCGACTAAATGACATGCTTCTCCAAAACCTTGTGTAATAAAACATTAATTATGGAACAAAATAAAACAGCAGTGTATAATGGAATGAGTTGGAAACAGTTCTGAATCCTAAAAATACAGAATCTGCATATGTGAATTTTGAGGATTCAATGTCTTTGAATTTTAAAGAGAGATTAGATTTGATAAATTTTATTTTTGCTCACTTCAGATAGCAAGATTATTGCTAAACTCAAGTTAAACACAATTGAGTAACCCAGCAAACAAAATGTAAAGTTTCAAGCACTGAAATGTAGCTAATCCTTTTAATCTCCTTCACATCAACAGTCTTGGCACTGACATTAAATTATGCACATTGTGATTATCCCTTCTGAAATCATAGCTTCGGTTTCTCAGCTAACAACATTGAGTTAGGATGCAATGGTGCCCAGCTGGTGCCTGATCACAACACTGTCATTCTGAACTTTTTTGTTATAATTATCATACTGATGGTGTTCAAGCTGAAACTATTTTCCAGATTGGGTTTATTTTTAATTATCTTGCTATAATTATAAACTCAAGCTTGCAATGTTCTTGAGTTTGTCATTGCAGTGCATTGTGTTTGAAAATAAAGAGTAGCGGGGCAGACTTGCATTAGTCGTGTCTTATATATCAGCAACTAATTAGACATTTCTGTAGATTTATTTTTTAAGGTTAATTGTTCATATGACTAATTATAAGATATCTCCAGTGACACTGTCGTGTGTTTTATTAATGTGCTGTATCTAGGGTACCCTAGACAACACCCACTGATATCAAGAAGAGGTCAATTTATCTCATTTTAAACCAAAAGACATCACATAGACGCAACATGAATTCATTTTTATTAATATAATTAAATCTTTTAATTATTAAAAAATTGTACAAGTTGAAAAATATAAACGTTACAAGTTTGCATACATCTCAATGTGATCAAACTTTTTTGTTGTCTTTCACTTTTCACTTATATGTGTAAATGTTTGTTTTGAAACAAGCTATAAATAACATCTAAAACATGCAAATGTTTATAAACTATTGTCTCAGCTTTTTTTAGATGCTGAATTACTTACATATTATACTAGATATATTGACACATATTTGCTTTCATTTCATGTCTACATCAGGTATTTTAAGAAGTTAAGTTGATGGCATGAGCATTTTTTATTATTTTCTTCTCTTTTTTGAGATGAACATTTTGACTGAAACCTGTAAAAAACATGATTTTAAAGATACATTTTGGGGGGGGGACTTACCTTAAAATGCGTCTAAATCTCTTAATTAAGTTTTTTTTTAATCAGCTCAAAACGAAAAGAGATGTGTTGTTGAAAAGACTTTGAAACCATCAAAGCCTGTTTCACAATTGTAGATGAAATGGATTGTCATTACACAATTTAAAAAAATTTTTTTGATGATGTAAGGGGCAGTAATTGATGTCCATGTGTGTTAAGGCCTGTTATTGTTCTACTCTTTCTACAACATTAACTAATATCTGGTGTAGAGCGCCAGCATTTGGTGTGTTTGTTATGTCAACATCTCATCAATAGTATTTCAAAAACTGTACTGCATTTGTTTGGCTTTAGCAAGTGCACAAAAACACAGTAAAACTGCTTCTATCATCAAATATTTCAGACTTTCACTTTGATAAATGCATCTTTAACAGCCTGTTCTGCCAAATGAAAGATATAACTTCGATGAAAGGAGTTTTGAAGCTTCATTAAAAGTTTTCTGAAGCAACTGAACAGCCACAAGCCCCCCAGGACACAGTTAGTCCCAGATCTCTGAACCTATGCACCTCAGCAAGACATGTGACATCCTAAAATGCTTGAAAGTGCCACATGTGCTCATGCTTTGCAGCCAATAAGGCTCATATTCATCAAGTCTGGGTTTATAATTTTATTTAAAATATCGCAGAGGTAAGAAATAGATACCCAGGGGGTTAATTCACCCCCTCAGAACAAGGATTTGTAAGTTTATAATTGTTCACCTTTTGATCTTGAAACAATTAAATGTAGCAGTGTTCTGCCTTGTGCAATTATTTTAATTTATTTCATCTAAAGTAGATTTTTTTTTATGAAAAAGCAGCACACACTTCCAGGGTGCTTGTTTTTTTGTTTTTTTTTTTTTTTCAGATCAGATTTCGTGAACAACCCTTGCAGACATCCCTGGCCCTCCTTGAACTTTTCATGCAGACTCTAGGTGACCAGATGTGACAGAGAAGAACCAATCAAAATCACACAGATCTCCCATGCAACAGGATTGAGGTGAAGTTTTTGACAAAATGTCCAGTCTGGCTTTTGTCCCACTTGGAAATCTTTTACACCTTGAGATGAGTTGACTTTGGGGAGAAGGCTGTTGAGGAGAGAAGGTCAGACAGAGCAAGACAGGATCAGGGATGGTTATGTGTGACTGCTCATTAAGTCTCATCCAGCTTTTCGACTGCTGTTCATGAAGGAAACGTCCAGCACTCCAAGAGAGACTGACTGCAAGAAGAAAAGATGCATCTCTTCGTCCGCCATCACTAGAAGGATGATAATGAATGCTGCTTTCCTAGATTCCACAGGAGCCCGGTGCTGTGGTCTGGAAGGCATGTAATTGCCTGGAAGACAATTTGACATTTGAGTGTGAAAGGAGCTGGTCTTGTATGAATAAATGTATAGCTGTGTAGTCTGTGTGAATATGAGTGTAAATAAATACCTCGGCTGTGGCCAGAAATGTTTTTTGGGAAAGATGTGTATAAATTATTTTCAACCTTCAAGGGAGATTATGAGAAACATGAGGAATCTCTCCTCAGAAAATCGACTGTATTACTCAGTTGTTTATGGGATAGATTACAAGCAGCCCTCCAAGGGTGCCACATAGAAAACTTTCACTAGAAACTTAACCAAGTTGCTTGGAGGAGAAAGCTCATTTAGGAAAAAGAAAAAAAAAACATTGGCATGTCTTTTTAAATTATCTCCAGTTTATCAACTTTGTCTAGATCAGTATCAATATTACATTTACTTTTTTGCATTTTACTTAATTATACAGATCATCAGGTTCTTGTGCATGTAAAAGTTCAATTTGCGGTGAGAGGAATAAATTCTGTTCAGTTTTAAAGTTCAGTTCAGGGGGCAGTTTGGACACATTGTTTAATACTTTGTTTAGTGAAGTTTCCTTATAAAGGAAAACACTGTTGTTTTATTAGAGATGAAGTCCAGAATGGCCGTCAGAATTTTTTTGGCCATTGTGGTGATGGTGCCTTTGCTTCAATGTAAAAAAGTGAGCAAGCGTATGCAAGGCTATTGCTGTGATTAGCATGCAGGAAGGGAAAGTTCTCCAGAATGCTGAATGCTGAAAGTTTTCATTCAATTGCACAGTTTGATTTGAACTTTTAATAGGATATTTGTTGCTTTGTGGTGTTCTGATTTCACCAATTGCCCTCAAAATAAGCTTGTTGTCACATGTCTTTTTCCCCTTTTTCTTCTAGTGTTGTGATATTGAAACTTTAAACAGCAAAGCCCAATAAACCTGGGATACTTACAGTGTGTGTATAGCAGGGGCAAAAGGAGCTCTTACAGCAGCAAGCTCCATGAGGAGCTCCAGTTGGGTCACGTAAAAAATAAGCTTAGTAGAAACGAGTCAACAAAACAACTCATTTGGGAATCGCAAGGAAACTTGATACAATTCAAGGCATATAAGACAACAAACCTTGGATCCATGACAATTTATTGTTGGAGACTCTCCAAACCGAATAATTAACCTTTCAACATTATAATAGGGGAACTTGACTCAGATTTACGTCAAAAAAAGAAAAGAAAAAAAACTGCATTTTATTTATGAGGCTTGGTTTTATTTGATAGAAAAGTTTAATATGCTGGATTACATATTCATTTTACCTAATAAAAATCAATTAAATGAATCTCTAACAGAACGGTTTCATCAAAATATTATGACGGAAACAATGCTTTTGAGGAACAAGAAAATCCAGAATGGCTAACAGCTACTGCTAACCTGCAGAGTCACTTATTCAAGCTGTTAAGAGGTAAGACCTTTTACTTGATAGAAATGTGCCCTACTAAAAGAGATATCCTTTTTAACAGTTTTTATTTTATGCATACTTAATCTGAATTAGCAGAGAAGGTTTTAGGATTGGTTGGACTGATTTTATTTAATAATAGGCAAACTTGTGTCATTTATATACTAAACTGCTGATAAGGCCTGCCAAATTGGAATACTGGGGGATGTACAAATGTAGGAGGATGAAGTCTGTTTTTATTCAAATTTATTATTATTTTTTATGTTTGCTTTTGCATTAAAATCACTATATTTTTAGGCCTGGAACCCAGTGAACAGCAGTACCAAAAATCCAGTTCATGACCCTTTTCCAAAATGTGACTTGACTTACAATGCTAGAAAGTCATTACTTTTTAATATTAGCTTTACATTATTTATTGTGATTTGAAGTGCACTTTTGTTAGACATAAAATATTTACAATGTATAATCTTGTAAATATAGTATCTATTATGACATGCATTTATGAATACATTTTATTTTATCTTTAAACATTTATGTGAATATGTTAAACATGTATTTTAATTGTTTATTTAACAACTCTATATATGGTGTCTTACTTGCTTTTAAATGCCTTTGGTGTTATGTAATGTTTTGCTAAAAAAAACTAAATAATATGTTTTGTGGAAATTATGCAAGAAAAGACTATTCTGAGAAGTATTGATTAAAGATGATTGACCCCATAATTGATGAATTGTTATTTTATATTATTTTAAACATTGCTTTGAAAAGTTTCAGAAAAAAATTACTCTAATTGATTTCCATTTATTCATTTTCTTTGCCAACTTCTTTACCCTTTTGAGGTACACAGGGTTCTACTAGTGAATATTCTCTTATTCACTCCTTCAAGCAGTTTAGTCTTAAATGTATATGACATGACTTTAGACTGCAGGGGAAATCAAAGTACCAGTAAGAACAGAGAGAACTTGCAAGCTCCATTCAACAAGGCCATTAACAGGCCTCAAACTGTGCAGCCCAGGGGAAAACTCCCCATTCTAATCAAAATACTCTCTAAAATAAAGTTTTTAATATCAGGCAGCATACCAATAACTGATATATTGTGTTAAGTTGCCATCATGTTATGCACTTTCCTTTTTCTAAGTTTAACATCCTTAATTGGCAATGCATGCAATTTAGGACACAATGTGAACACAGTTAGTTTGTAGCCTTTGAATGAGAAGCAAAAACCGTGCTGTGTCTTTTGTAAACTGCTCTACAGTGCTTCCAAATTTGAGTCATGTGACACATCCATTGCATCAATGTTTTCTATGTTTAGACTTCAGTCCCATTCAGGCAGTAATTAGTATAGACGTCTTGCTAATTAGAAAAGCACTGAGTTATTGCATCAAGCCCATTAGCATTGATGAGTTTATTGCTGTATTAGTGACTTTTGAAGCTCGCTGTGGTATTTTTAATGCACTTTAATAATCTAAAAATGTCTTGTTTTTTTACTCTAAAGCTGAATTAGCTTGTTTAGAAGGAAAGTACATTTTATGGTTCCTCTGAGCATTATTTTTTTAATGTAGAACAGTTTCCAGTTTTCCTTCAGAGTGTTCATGGTTTATTCCTTCTACAGCTTCATCATCTGAGTGTTCTGGTCTGGAGATTCACGCCAGTGGTAATTTCTTTCCAGCAGTGTGGGTTGAAATCACCTTGATGCTATTGCTCACTCTCTCAGTAGAACATTGTGCACACAGACAGATTGTAATGGTAAGTACTACAGTCTCATTTCCCTCTTCGGTGAAATGAGAGCTTAATTAAGTCTGCCAGCTGCAAAAAAAAAATGTCAATTAACTTATTGTGTCTGAATGATTTTTCAGTGTCTCTTGGGTGAGCAGGTATGGTTGAATACAGTTGTATGCATTCGCGAGGCGCTTGAAGACTCAATTAAATTAAACTGCATTTGATAGCATCCAGCCTCCTTCCCTTACAACAGCAAGAAGTAATCAAGTCAATGAAAGCTTTTGATTCTCAGATATAAAGTCTCACAGGAACTGTTTATTTGTTGGGTGTTATATATGTGTCTTTCCATCTATATGTTTTGGTGTACGGAGTTAATTAAGTTAAGCCTACAGTTCTCTTATACTGGTACCTGTTCTGAAATTCTTTTCATATTGACACTTAGTTTATAGGCTGAATGGCTAACACACTGGAAACAACTTGTTTTTTTTTCGTCAGACAAACTCCAATTTCCATTGTTTTAGATCAAATTTAATAATTTACATACGTAAGTGTTTTTTTTAACTCAAGCTACTCAAATTCTGCAGTTTTGCTTGGCCCAAGTATGAGAATGAGTGACGGTTCATGATTAGCCAAGTATGGATTCCAGGCAAGAGCTACAGATGGGCACTCAAGAGTCACGACTGGCCCAAGCCAATTAACATTGCCCAAGCCATTAACATTGAATTAATTGTTCGGCCCATATATTCTGTGCTGCATAAAGCATGTTATCACTTATGCCAGACTTGGACCATATTGGCCCCAGAAATTGTGTGCTACAGTGGCCAATGAATTCCAGGTGTCTAAAACTATTTTTTTTTCATCTGGAAAAGTGTACTTTTTATCCTCACCCTTGCAACAAAAAAGCATTCAACACTTCCACCCATGCATCTCTTTACTGATAGAGTTCTTGAGACTGAGTCACAAAGGATCTTCCATTTAAATGGCAAGAAAAACGAAGTACACACTGGACAGATCAGTATTAAAGTGATGGGCAACATTACCTACCCATTTATTCTCACATTCACCTCTAGAGACAAAATGGAGTCTTCAATTCAATTGAAGCATGTTTTTAGACCATAAGAAGAAAGCTACAAACCTACAAAAGGAATAATAAGTTTCATGGAGCCACCCTGTTAAAATTAGATTATATAATTCAATTCAATTTGAAGATAATTTGACCATATCATTTATATCTAAACAATAAAATGTAGACAGATTTATTTGTAACAGATATCTAGAATTCTATGATGAATCACTCAAAAGAAAATCATGAAGGATAACATTATCACCAGGATTTGCATTCAGTTAAATGAGAAAGACATGTTCACTGCAAATGTTTCTCATAAAAAGAAAAAAGCATCTTTCTCAGCCAAAAGATTTCTCAATTGACCTTCATTTCGGAATTGATTTATTTTCACTTTAGCACATTCGCTTCAGTTTTTTTGTTTCCACTAGGGGACAGTGTTGTGCAGTATGACTTGTTTTTTTGTTTCTGCAACCGCACCCCCTTCAAAAGTAACCTGTGGCTAAAGGCTACTCTCTCAGAGGCAGCCAGCTCATAATAGAGCCATATATTTATGGCCAACTAGAAACATGTCACAGATGATGAGTACAGTCATGCATAAGTGCAGCTTTCAGACCGTCCAGCAGCTTAGAGTGAGCTATTACACTTGACCAGTTTGAAAGAAGGGAAGCCAAGGGTAAGAAAGTGTTGTAAGTAGAAGCTATTTGTCTGCTGAGATTTTTAATTGACACTAAACTTCACATCAAAAGAAAAGTGAATAAAGGTATGTAATGTTATTCTCTTTCAATGAGAGCAATGTTTTGTTTACTTGTTTGGCTTATGATTTAGTCTAACACAAAGTTTTATTCAAGGAATAAACACATTTTATTAGTTGTTTATTGGTTTCCAAAAAAAACTGAAAAAACATTTGTTTTGAGTATAGTTGTTAGTGCCTCTTAGATAGCAAGTTTTGCTCATTGTAGGGTTGTAAACAATAAACTGATGCTGTACGTGTGAGAGAAACGACTTCTCCGGTATCCGTCTCTTAAATCGATATGAATTAGCCATTAATTTCTCGATGAACCGGTAATGGATGTGTTGATCGTGTATCGCGAGATCCAATGCGACAGCTGAAGCTATTATTATTGACGTCAGTGAAATAAACAGCGGCAGCATGGAAAACAGAGCTAGCATGATCATAATTCACCAGGGAAGATTTTTATCTGGGAATCAAAACTCCAAAAGTTTGGACAGATTTTGGATTTGACAAGAAGAAAGGGAAAGTTGACAATAGCCATGGGAATTGCAAACTGTGTAGAGCATCATTGAGGTACACTAGCAGCACAGCTGCTTGTCCAGTGACTTTACCAGCTAACAAAGCAGCAATTAAGTTTATCTTATTCCCCATTGGTTTCCTCACATAATCTGAATTATTGATTATTCTGGGTTAACTACTGATTCTAATATATGACAGGAGTGAATTTGAATGGCAAGTGAATGTAGCGCTCTGATGAACTGGATATCTGTTCAGGGATGACGAATACCTTTAGTTTAGTAATAACTTATCTGAAGTATACAATATATGCAGTTACAATATATCATCAGCTGTCTGCTTATTTTACAAGATGGTCTTAAAGGATTGTTTGGTTGTCTCTGCTGAAGATTAAGAAGGATTTTTCAGAAACTGTGTTGTAGATAACAAGTTCAACATGTTAAATGTTATAATAAAGATTGAAACGTTGAGTTTTTGGATTGTCTGTAATTGGACAAATAGTTTTTTAAGGCATGGAATGGCAATGGAACAGGACTTAATTGATAAGATTATTTGCTGCATAGACTTGATAAAGATTTCCAAATAAAACACACAGTAGCTTGTATGAGTATTAATTAAAAATGCGGGATTATGAAAACACCCATGTTCACTTGAACATGGCTGTCAGGGGTATGATCTGTAGACCTCAATCCCAATTTTTTTGAGTGGAGAAGTCCAACAAAACTTCAATTTAATAATTAAAAACAAAAACCCACAATGGTGCAAGCTACAATGCTCACACAATAAAAGATGAACAATAAACTGACAAAAACAGAAAAGATCTAACAAGACTCACTAAAAGTGCCACTGATAAAGACAGCCCGAATCATTTGCAATGAACCAACAAAAGACTGAAAAAAACATTGAGCTTATAAAAAGGTAAATTTGAAGAAAGAAAGGTGATTGAACTGATAAGGAAATTATGAGCCAGGCATGAAGGCGAAGGGCACAAACAAAGTAAAAGAACATGGAGCTTCAGACACAAAATGGAAAATATCGGTCATGTGATCAAGTCGCCTGGCATTCAAAAGCAAAAGCATTCAAAACCGCAATAAATACAATCTAAAAATACACAAAGCATAAACAACCTGACAGATCCTGACAATAGCCATTTCTGTAATGAAGAAATTGACTATATGAACCTTTCACTATACCATATGTTTTTGTTATACAATATTATATTGTTGCTGTAAGTATTGCATGGCAATAGGAGTAAAAAGGAGAGAAAGTTTCTCTTAAGACAGTGATGCATCTTGATTTATTGCAGCGTTGATGTGTGTGTACATTGCAGTTCATCATTTCAGGATGAAAATGAAATCTCTTCTATCATATCTGTGCTCACCCAGCATGATCTTCACTTCTTCTCTCTAGCTGTGCTATGTGTTGTGGCAGGGTTGGTGACACACACAGGTGGTCGTGCGAGTGTGTTAAATGAGTGTGAGGTTGAGCTCCTCTCCCACCGCGCTGATGGTAGGTTGTTAGCATGATGACCAACCAGCGTCCCGTTGGGGGGCTTCGCTTTCTTCATATGTCATACACATTGTCATGGAGACTGTACCTTCCTTACAGCGCTCTGCTCTTCTGCAAGATGAGCTGGAGTGTGTTTTAGCATGAAAATACAAGATATGCTGTATTTCCTCGGTCAGATTTTAGGTTAAGCATATAAATCACAGTTTTTATCGAATTCTTAACACTTTTATTCTAGGTCAGCGGAGGTAACCTTTTCTTAATATCTCAACCGCTCCAATAATTCATATTCTTCTTTCCCTCTGTCTCTCATCATATGCTAATAAGTCAGGCAATAACTCCGGATATCTCTTCAGTGATAGCTCATCGTGGGTGTGCTTTCTTCTCCGCTCAGATGAAGCAGTAGAGAGATCATTGTAAGACATTTCCCAGATGCTGAATGCTGCCATGACCTTTCACCCTGGGCTCCTCAGACATGAAGCAGTCATTTGTTGGCATCATGGTTTGAGGGCATCTTTGAACTTTCCCAACAGCGATATCTGAAGTCTGCTGAAAGGTTCAACTAACACATTGGCCACATTGTTTATCAATATGTTCTTGTACTGTTTCAACTCTTGTAGAAATAAAGTGAACACCATTGTGCATGGCGACTTACAAAACGTCCTTTTATCAGGAGAAGAGCTTCTTCTTCCTTGTTTTCTCCTCTCAGTATCTTGCTTATCACACTGTCTATTCGCATTCATTTCCATAGCAATAAGGCAAAGCCAAGAAGACAGGATGCAGGCATGTTCCGTAGAGGCCCTGAGAAGGAAGTGTCACAATCCCTGGCTTGTGAAAGACAGCAGGGGAAGTGCAGGGTGCTGACTATCAGGACACCAGGCCAGGTGTGACCCTCTATATCTGTCAGCGAGTACCTTTTATAAAAAAGGATCCCTGCCAACACTCCATGGGCAATTATGCCGCCAAATGTTTCACCAGGGATGATTAGACATATGCCATCCTGTTTCCAAATGAATTGATTCATTGCATTTTTGTTAAGGAGAAATTTGAATTCGGCCTCCTTCGTATGATAATATGTGATGACACATTTTCTTGAGATGCCCGGCCTTGATATTGGTATGAAAATATGAAAAAGAAAAGGAAATATGCTCTGTGAATTCAGTGCACTTATGAGAATGGAATGAGGACTCAGAGTGAGTCAGAGAACAGAAGGCTCTGGTACTGGAGACAACACAGTGGTATTTAATCATGTAAATGATAATGAAAGTGAGCCAGCGTGTATTTGTATGTTTTCAGTCCCATGATGGATTATCCCTTGTGATTTCTGCATCTGAATAAAATTTCCACTTCACAGTACAGTAGTAATCACAGAGAGTATGTTGTCATTAAGTATATTGGGATTGATCATGACGTTATAGAATTCAGAGTCCATCCTCATAATAAGAAGTTATTTTTAGATCTTGTAAAAGTAGAAACAAACAATGATTCGGTTTTAGTTTTTCTTTTTAGGCTTTACCGTTTAAACATAGATTTAGTGTCCATCATTGTATGAACTTAATAAAGTCTATCTAAAAATATCTACAATTTATATGACAATTATCTACAATGTATATGACAATTTGTGCTAAATCATGAGTGTAGTTGTATATGTTTGTGTCCTTGCATGCTTGCTTGATAGCTTGTTTAAATAAATATACAATTAGACCCAACAAAATAAACATGTTCAAGTGAAAATCTTTTGATTCATATAACACACACACAAGCTTGTGTATAAGTTTACTAAAATATAGTACTACATAAAAAAATTATAACACTTTTTAGCATTTGACATGTTATCTGATCAGTAATTTTAGTGTACTAATTTTTGCCTACAGTTCTCACCAGAACAAATATAAGTATTACATTACACCAGTTCTGTTCTCTCTGCATTGGCTTCCTATAAATTCCTGAATGGCTTGGCTCTGGCCTATCTGTCTTTCATTACAATATTTGCCCACTTCGATCACAAGTTGCAGCAATACTGATAGTTACTACTTCTAGATTGGTAAATCCACCAGAGGGGGATTCTCACATAGAGCCCCAAAGCACTGGCACAAACTCCCGGATGGTGCCATGAGCTCAGCTACGCTCACAGAGTTCAAAACAAGACTTTAATTATATCTGTTTGATTTAGAATTCGTATGTGTCCAAACTGGTATGGTGTCTCTGTGCTAAAAACATAAAAACTGCAGAAACAACCACATGGTTCAGTGTATTTCTCAAACTTCTCCCCATCATTAATCACACACTCTGCAATCGATGCTAATCACCCATTTATTGCTTATGTTACAGTGTTGTAACCATTGTTACAGAGGGGTTCTTCAACTCAGGGTTTCTTTGCTTGTGCGTGTTTTTTTTCCCACTTCAAAGAAAATTCTGTGATTTGGTTTCTTTATTTCACCACAACATTAGTTTAAACTGGACTTTAATATTATGTTTGAGATTACTGATCAGTTTAAATCAACACTTTCCTCATACCAGTTAAAAATACAATCTCTAAGGTAGGAGTATTTTGTAGTTCTACTTCAACTCCCTATAATAATCCAATTGGAATTTCTATCTAACTCTTAATCCACACTAGGCCTTTGTGAAGCTGCTCTGAAGTAACTGCTAAAAAATGCCATACAAAAACATTTTGATTGATTGGTTGATTGATTGATTGAGTTAACTCTGGTTAATATACTTTTTACAACATTTTTTCAAGTTTTACATATCAATGCTAACAATGTTAAATATTAGTGTTCGTATTTTTAAGGGATAACATTTTGATTGTCACAGCATAAATTGCCCACAGGCCAGGGTTTCCTCCTTGTTAGAACAGAACCAGTAATGTACAGGTACAAGCACACAAACACATTGTTTTGCATATCTTCTCATCCCTGGCATTTCATTACTGTATCATTTGTTTCTGAATGCTAAGGGCGTGAACAAACCTCATGGTTGGATTGTTTGATCCCTTTATAACAATTGACCACTTCAGTTATTTTGTTGTGCATTGTTTTAAATGCTGTCAGATTAGTTTACCTGAAAATGACACAACTTGACTCTTTCTTGAATTGTTCAGGCCTGGCGCATCTAGGTTTTTTTTTTCCATTTTATGAAGACTAAAAAATGTATAGCCATCCTAAGCTTGTTAATTGGGTTAACACAAAACAAATAAAATTGGACATCTTGTATTTTGCTTGTGCACATTTAATGAGAATTATCACATTATTAGGCAACTATTATTCCTTCTTACTGGCAAGCTGCAAAACACTTCCTTTTTCTGTTCTGAAAAAAGCCATGAAATTATACTATGTAAGGCATCGGAATGGGAAACAAATGTCATGCAATTTTATTTTTTGCTTCTCACCAAATTAATGGGCTGTTGTTTTACGTCCCATCCAGGTTTTATGTTTTGATGAAACATAAATGCAAAAAACACTTACAATAGTCATATTTTTCAAATAATTAAAAAATATACAAAGCAAAGTATTTTTCAGTACAATATACAAGTAAGTACAATACTTGAGTCATTTTAAATGAATCAATAAAAAGTATTTAGTGGCCATATACGATTTTAAAACGTATTTAGAATGTACTAGAGAACACCCTCACAGGCAGGGAGAGAGGATTCTAACTCCACACAGAAAGGCCTGTTATACCCAGAACAGCTCTTACAATCCATGAACCACTACTAACAGAGCAACAGGAAAGCTATTTGAATTATGAATTAAAATGAATAATTATGATGGGCATTGTATTGAATGCAGGCAATTTGCAACAATGCGAAAATCAATGCAGCAGTCCATATTAGTTCCTCTGTTTGCAAAGTCCCCCAGAGTTCTCATCTAAACATCCTAGCAGGGTAATTGCCTGATACTGTGAGTCCATAAATCAAAATATTCTAGAGGAGCAGAACAGGGGTGTGCTCACTTTGCTTATATCTAGATACTTGCCACCTCAAGTCAGCTTTATTGATGTCAAAGAAGGCTGTTTGTTTGGAAGACGAATCGTCTCGATTACTGTCTGGGGTCTGAGCAGAGAGCCAGAGCTGTGTGTGGCTTGAAGGTTTATAGACTGTTTAAACTTTTCTCGTCTGCTGGGCTTTATATGAATGTGTCTGTTCTGTTTCATTGCCTTCCACTGTGACTAAAACATCAGATAAGTGTTAAAAAAAAATCCTGTTCAAGAATTTTTTCTGTTTTCTGTTTCAAATTTTAGACATAAATAAATGCAAGTGAAAAATTGTAAGACTGCTTAGCTAGCTAGCTTGCAGTTTAACAGAACAAGGAGAGTTGATTGAGATGTAAAAATGAAACTGAATTTATTTTCTAAATCGAATTTATATCAAGACTTAAATTCTTCAGAGCTCAGACATGATCTTTTATTTTATATTAAATGCATATACTAATAATGAATAGTATTATATTGAGGGTCTTTAATAATAGGACATTTGTGTTTCTAATTATGCGTAAGGATTTTTAAAAGGATTTATTGTTGCAGCAAACCAACCTAAAAACCGTCAGGCAAGAACATTTTGGTTCAAGTGACCAATTGTGACTTAAAATCATCAGTGTTTCCCACATCTTAAAGATGCAAATAATATCTTCTCAACTTTAGCTTTGGTGCTTATAGTCTCTGGTCTCTCCACCAGAGTCAACATTCCACATACATCAAAACGACCGACTGAAGGGGAATACAGAAGTAAAAGGTAATTTAAAATTCTACTTTTTTGCAAAAATCAATATATTCTTATAATTGGACAGTGCTAAAAAAATAGTGCACAACATAAGATACATTTATATGAACACTAAATGAATGCTTCCTGTAAAGAACACTAAACTGAAAGCAATCACAGTTCTAGAGAAAATTGGCTGCTTTCACTCAAAAATTCAATGAATATATTTTGAATGATTGCAGCTCCGAAGTTAAAAAGGAAAAAGCAGGAAATCTGAAAGACTAGAAATATATATTTATTACCATTCTGCAATTTAAGTGTGTTTGCATGACTGCTGACCTCTAAAAGTGTTTGTCTGCTAAACATGTATTCATCTTGCCTTTTCATTCCATTTATTTCACATCCTTCACATCTGTGAAAATTAACCGCTGGGATTTCACCTATTTTTTTTTCAGCCATTGTATTAACAGTTTAGAGCAAATGCAGCTGGCATTGAGATCACACATGACCATGAATGTCTGCTGCCTTTTACGGTGTGCAAATTAATGTGTACAACAAAAAATCTGTGAGAATTGATTAAAGTAAGCATGAATGTTCATGTAGTAGCTATATTATGTCTTTGAGAGCAGCTTTAGTTTGTAGAAATGACTAACAGCCTTTAAACTTGTATTACATTGAGAATTGTTGTTTTAATTCCATAACTCATATGTTTTTGCAATTAATGTAATACAAAAAAAACAAGTGTAGTGTCTTATATTAAGTGCACTATATATTCTCAACATTGTATTTCTCATTTATACTTGTTTTAAACATTCACAGCATTTTTAAATCCAAAACTTAGCAGGCTAGCTTTTTCATACTTCATGTTATTTCTGATGCTGCCAGAGACAGAAAATATTCATCTAATTTGCTCCCAAGCACGATGTCTATAGATGGAACCCACTAATTAGGAGAGAAAAAAAGAATCAAATCATGCTTTACTAATAACTGTTTGGCCAATTAAAATGGAAACAAATACAGCTTCAGATAGCATTAACAATTTGGGTCAATGCTTTTGATGTTATATTATACATTCTTGTGTTGTACACTTCGGATTTCAAATGGCACAGTTCTTGACCAATTTTATAAAATTATGCAATTGCCTCTCAGATCTCATCTAGCACCAAAGGAATATGTAATGCATTAGTCAATTAGGATGATGAGAAGAATGCTTTATCTTTAAGGAAACCCAGAAAGAAACAATAGTGTGTCTGTCTGACTCTTCTAAGAGGAATGAGCTTCAAGTGGAAATCTGTGCCGTTTCCATTGAAAAATAGAAATTGAACATGAAGGTAAGTTATGGCTTAGTCTAGCATTAAAGCTACACAATGTGGTCTGCATAAGTTGTGCATTAAAATCTAATACAGTAATCAATATATTGTTTGAAGTGCATTCTTTAATTTTCTCCTTACATGTTTTGACAAGCAAGATTTATCTTAAATGAAGATATGTTAAATGCTTTTGAAATCTATAAATAAAATGAAAAGTTCTTCTGTAATGATTCAATTATATCTTCACATGTAATAATAAATCACTGAGATATTTTTTTTCTCACCTATAAATCATTGATTTGTTTTAGTGCTGACAGGTCAAAAATATGGGTAGCACTTTATAATAACTAGTCACTAAAAATAATTAATACCGCATTAGCAAATAGGTAATAATTTCTTAAGCATTATTTATTTGCTTATACACATTTGTGAGCATTAATTTCCTGCTTCATTGAGAATCAATTAATCATTTATAGATGAAGCGATTCACAAGAAATAAAACTAATTAAAAAATAAAATAAAAACTGCCCATTCCTTCATGTTATTATTTAGATATATAAAGCAATGGTTACTAAGTGTGGTAAAAACTGCATCATTTACGCATATTCCTGCTGTAACTTATGAGTAATTCTGGTATTGTAAAACATTTATTAGCTGCCAGCTAGCTGTTATTGTGAGCTCATCTAAAGTGAGGACTAGTTAAGCATTCTAAAGCATTTACACATTTGACTAAATATGTCAAATGTCTGGTTCCCACTGTGCTGTGTTTTTATTGTTACTGTTTATAATATACCTGAGCATTTAAAAATTATGCGCTACTGCTTTAAACAGGCTCCTTAAACATTTAATAATGTAAGAACATTTCATAACATGATATAGCAAGAACATTACATAATCCATTTTTATATATTTCACTTTTTTTCAAACCATTTAATATATGTTTATTGAAAACGAGACTGGCCTTTCAAAGCAAACAACAATGAAAAATGAATGTCTGTGAGTATTCATGAAAGGGGAATATGCAAATGTTAAAAACAATTATCATTATGCTTACTATACAATATTATTACTGACTTCTAAACCTATGAAATAAGTTACTGCACACTGTTTGAAAAGTAACTTGTTGAACAAAAAGATACATACAATACTTTTGTTTTTGTTTTATGTTTTACTATAAGAAACAATAAATAACCAAAACTAATAAATTGGTTAGAAAAAAATATTCACTAAAGGAAATATGTTTTATTTCATTTCTGCAGCAGGTCTTCTGATAGCTGGAGGAGTATTACATGATATAAATAAGAAGTGTTTTAAATCTAACTTTGACTTGTGCTAATTTTGTTGGGTTTGTTTTACTAATAAAGCAATCAAAGCAATGAATTGTGGAAGTAAGAAATCATGGTGTCTCCAGAGCCGGTTGCACTTTTAGGTGTTCATCGACAAGTATAATATAGCAGCACGTCTAAACTCAACTTGTTTTTCACTCAAATGAGTCACTGTTCATGTTGTTTTAGGATTGGAAACAGTCATACAGGTCAAACATGGCCACAGCAGCCACACAAATGCTACTAAATGTGTTTTTAGGAGTGCACAAGATACATGTTGGGTTCATTTGTAAAAAAAAAAAAAAAAGTTGATACAGTAGGGGATGAGTGCATTAGCTATTTTTATTATTATTATTTTTTTTACAGTGACTAATCAAGTTAACTGATTCAATTCACAGACCATTTTTGAAGATCACAAAACCAGAATCTAGACACGTCTTGCATCAAAACAGTTTGCAGACGGAAAGTTTCTCTCCTTTAAAAGCAAAGTGTGTGTAAGGGATTGGATCTGCCCAGAATGACCACTTCAGAGTAAAACTGTCAGGATAGATCTTCTCCTCCTCTGATCAAAGATGTGAGGAGAACTTTAGTAAAGCTTCCTTCACCCAGAACCAACAGACCTGAGTGACCTTCAGTGAAAGCCAGCATCAGATTTATCATGACAAGTTTATATGCAGACTTGTTTATTGAACCATCTGAAGATGAGAAGTTGTGCAGGTTCTTCAAACCACAGTGTAGTTCGATATTTTGGTAATAATTTAACCAGTAAACACATTCTGTAAATAATCTATGTTCTATAATGTACTAATGTAAAACACTATGTAAAAATGATGGGGGAATTGTTAATGTGCTATTTTACCACAGAATCAAATCAGAAATTTATCATTTTCTTTCAATTGTGGGAACTGAAGTGGCTTTTTCTAATATTTGTTTTCTTGCATGCAAATCATGGTGGAATAACCATACATTATCTAAAAGATAAGATTGCACCCATATTAGTAACAAAAAATGGAATGCTGTACATCATTTCCAGATTTTCTTTGTTTCAAAGTCAATAGTAGTTTTCTTCTGATGATAATCGTATTGGAGAAGGTGCATTTCAAATCTGTTTCAATTTAAAATTATAGTTCATAATGCCCTTATTGTTATAATAAAATGATATAGTTAATCAATACATTATATGGCTTCTTTTAGTTTAAAACCATTCTATAAATTAAAAAAAAGTAAATTTGCTGAGAGAAGAAAGAAAAACATTACAAAAACAAAAATCAAATGATTACTTTATGTAAATTGGGTAGACAAAATGTTTATTTAAATATATGAAATAAGTATTTTCCAGTTCACTTTAAAAAAACTCAGATGTTGAATGGAAAACTACAACTAAAATCAGGCATATAACAGAGCTTCATTTTACCCAAATTAATGATCAGAAACAACTTAACATCAATTTTAAATGATTGAATTAAAAAAATCAATGGGAAGTGGAAGTATTAATATTAATTCATTGTTATTTGTTGGTATTAGGTATTGCTTTAATCATTTACATTTCATCAGCTTTCTATTTCATGGCCAAAAAACAATACTGACATTAATATTAACTGGGTTTGTCCACATTTAAATTGTATAAATAAGTGATGAGGGTTCATCTCAGTAACCCTTAGAATGCATCTCTGATGCCTTGACAACATGTGTCTCAACTCAAACTTGCACAAGATAAAATGCCTCGATCAAAATGTGCAAATCCACATGCACAAAAGCTCGTTATGTTTTAATGCATAAATTCACAAATCATGTTTTGGTTTTCCAAAAGATAAAAATAACAGCAAATTACTGCCACTTTGAGGACCTCGCCTTATGAGATGTTACATATGTCAATTCTGCAACATTCTCAATCAGTTTATCAGTTTAGTGTAATGTGAATAAACTATAAGTTAATAAATATGGGGTTTTACACTCAATTTATACTCTTAAAATGTATCTTGTCTTTTTTAGCGCTTCCAGGTCAGATTAACACTTCAGCTTAGCACACTCCTGCCAAAACATTGCCTGGCTCTTCTCATTTTACACAGAGATAATTTGGCAGCGCTTGTGCCACTTATAACCATCTTTGAGTGTATTCTGACTGTTAACTTCCCACCCCAGATCATGTGACACAACTGATAAGGAAAAGCCTGAGGTGGCAGTTTGCAACAGTCTCCAATTGCTCATATGGTGGTTCCATTCTGAAGACTTGCCAGAACAAGCTGGCTAGATTTTGTTGAGTTTTTTGGGTGCTACTCATTCCTGAATTTGAAAATGTGAGAAAGCATATCCTCAATCTAGTCTGAGGGTTGCCATGGTAACATGAACAGATTGGCTCCGGCTCCAGTTTTAAAAAATTCTTAAACTCATGCCATTTGAAACAATTGAGCTTGGCGCCCTCAGGGACTCAAAGGGACGATGGACAGATTAAGAGGAGGAGTGTACTTGGTTTCACCCTTCTTTGGTGTACCATCATAGACACTTATCTGGCACCGTGCCTGTCCTGTCACTTCCCTTATGTGCTATCAGAAGTAAAACTACCTCACGGCTATGAAAACCCAAGCTCCGTGAGCTTTAGCCGGGAGTATGCACCTGTCTTACCTCTTACTCCACCTAAGCCTTCACACACAATTTTGCATAGTTGCCCTTGACAAGTTGTGACAGATTTGTCAAGAGTGTTCAAGAAAAACCTGCCACATACATTGCATCTGTTTATCCGCATGGCGTGCTGAACGCATGCGAATGCTTGTTTGAATCTAGTGTATGTAACACATCACAAGTGTCAATGCTAAAAAAAGAAAGAGATAGAAAGAGAAATAAAGTTCTCTGAGGTTATAAGAGTTGAGGACGGATGTGTGATACTTTCAAAAAGTACAGTACTTTCAAAGGACAGTCCGCAAACACACACACAGAGAGATCTTCCCTCTTGCGTTTTTCCATTTCAAAAAGATTCATCCAAAAAAGGGAGCCGCTCTGTGTGAGGAAAAAGAATGCGAACACATCGCTGAACTTATTCCAGTGTAGTGGTGTCTGGATGCACAGAGTAGACTTTTCACCATGCTGATTTGGAAAAAAAACAGTTTCAATTCAGTTTCTTCCTGAATCATTTTACTTAGAGAAGCCGTTTTTTTTTTCAAAATATTTTACAATGCAGTACTTTAAAGGAATCTATTTAGCAAGACTTAAAAGTCATAGTTTATCAAAAATATTGTAAAGCTAATGTAAAAAAAATAATAATAATAATAAAAAAAAAATTAAAAAAATAAAATAAAATAAAATATATATATATATATATATATATATATATATATATATATATATATATATATATATATATATATATATATATATATATATATATATATATATATATATATATATATATATATATGAATATTTCATCTATCAAGTTGTGTGTTTTGATGGGATTACCAGCTCTTCTGTATCATACAATTAGAACTAATTCTTTGAACATGGTTCCTGTCAGCTTGAGATTCTGAGTTGTGAAATAACTTGTGCTGGCATTCTGCTTTATTTTCCCTGGCTCAGGAGGCTGCTGAGAACATCTGCCTAATTGTTTAGTGTCATTGCAGGGCCCCATCGAATGCTCATTGTAGAATTAGAAATGACACGTTTGCTCTGAGAGAAAGTGACATGTTGGCTCATACACCTCAGTATGCAGGCTCTGCTATCACCTCGGGTGGCCTGGTCTATCTGCAGAGCACAGAGGGAATGGTTTTATTCTCATATACATTAGCTTTGGCCCGTCAGGCATCCCGTGCCTCATAAACCTCTCATTAAGAGTTTATTTTGCAGGGCTGGGGTTGTGGGAATACCCAGCAGAGCATGCGCTACACCAGAGATTCACTGGAGGACGAGAGACTTAAAAGCCACTCTTTCTTCTTCTGGCTCGCAGCAAGCATTAGCTGCTTCAGTGCATGGCACAGGTTCACTGAGCCATAGGTGCTCTCTGAGCAATTCTAGCAATGCTGTCTGAGCACCAAGACAGGCCTGGAAGTCACTTTCGATGAAACTACTTTGACTTCTAATTCTTGTTTCGATTTGAACGATGATGAATTTTCAGAGTAGGATGGAAATGACAAATATTTTGGATTTATGGTTTTCTGTTCTTCTAATTTCTGTTTATAGAAACCGACGTTATATTGAGTAATATCCACATTTTTTGTGTTGTGTACATACACACACATCCAAGGTTGTGTATGCCTGTGCATATAGTACATGTATAAGGATTCTAATCAAAACATTTATTTGGAATAAAGTATTTTTATTTATTCACCAAACTTTTGTTCATTATGTGGTGCTGTCTGGTTTAGGTATGCGGGGGTCTACTGCATTTTTTTATGTAACTACATGATTTGAACATTTTACTCATAAATATAGGTTGAATTTATTATATTATTAATAACTTGTTTTATTTTATTATTGAAAGCTTTATTTTTTATAGTTTTATGGTATCATATTTCCGTCTTTTCTCCCCTGTCTATCAGATGACATACTATTTTTTTATTTTGTTGTAAAAGTCAATTTTCTCCAGTTATTTTATTTCTGACTCCTTTCGAGTAGCTAACAAAGCACCTTCTGGAAATGTCAACTCATCCAACTTGTGTCAAAATATCAGGAAATTCTGATATGAATTAACAAGGCCTTGATTAATAATAGTAAATCGTGATATAAATGTGTCTTAAAATCTAAAAATGGAAGGATGACATCCTCGAAAGCACATTTGTGATATGTGGAAAGTTAAAAATTAAGATTGAAAAAGACTTCCAGTTAATACTTTAATAAAATCAAGATCCAGCTCTACTTGACATAGGTAAGAAAAATTCAACTCAACTTTCACTTAAAATTCACATACTTATAATTTATATTATGCTTTTCTAATTTGCGATTAGATAAAGTAAAGATGAACTCATGATGAAAAATGTTGAATTATTTGAAAGAAGCAAATAGAGATAGCCAAGCAAAATAAATTTTGATTGTCTTTAGGATTGTCAAAGACTGAAAGGGTTGGCAATTATCAAGCCAGAGAAGATGATCACAGTAGATATTTGGGAGAGGGAACATTTTAACTGATTTGGTTCTTGTTTGTGTGAATTTATCAGTTGACAGTTGCCATAATTGGAATGTAAGGCAAGTGATGTAGACAAAAACCAAGCTTCAAGTTTTCAGTATATAGTGAAAGAGGACATGGAGTTAGTCTGAGAGAAAGGAATAGAATGCAAATCTTTACAAGAAGTTGAATTAAATGCCTTGAAAGAACCTGAAAGGAAGCCAAGGAAGTATACAGGTTTGGCGTGGAATTAGAGAATGAAACGATTGATCACACTTTACAATAAAGTGACAAGAAACATCATTAATTAATGCATTAGTTGACATTTTAAATCCTGATGAGTTAATGATGCATTAGTTATGAATCAACATGATTATAATAAATCATAATGATTCATGTTAGCTCAATGTAAAGTGTTACCAAAAGATCATTGTTTGTTTCATCTATACATTTACAATCCTTCATTTGGACAAACAATTAGAGTATGGAGAGCTCAACAGCATAGAGGAAAACAAAGGGGAGACATTCTACAAGCAAGCAGTTATGAATATAAGACTAACCAATGTTTTACACTATGTCAACGTTCAGACTGCAGCCCAAAGTGACCCAAATATGCTTTCATATGAGGTCCTGAATCCGATACATATACGTTTTTTGCAATGCAACCTCAGTCTGAACAGCCTGGTCACATTTATCCCACTTTAACATCATTGCATGATGACAGACAGCGCATTTCTGGGTGTGGGTGGGAAGTTTCACATCACTCATGGCTGGCAGCGGATTTCATTAAAAATCTGAATTGAGCATTAAGACCTGCAGTCTGAACGTTGCCTCTGTCTGGTTTGAAATGCCGGAATCTGCTTGCTATAATGAAATCTGAAGTTATACTAAGGTCCTTTGTTGTTCATTTAAATTAACCTGATGCTGAAGTGGAAAAGGGTGTGACGCCTTTTTAATTACTGTTGTTTCATACACCGAATTGTGTTCTACTTAAAATGACAAAAATATCAACCTTGTCCTCCAAGACAAAATTGAGATTGACAGAAGCAATTATACATTGACTGACTGTAATGTGTTTTGCTCACACAACAAGACAAACTCAATTAACCCATGCTATTATATTGTTTCCCACCATGAAAAAACAACCATTAACCACATCCAACCTCACCAACGACTCCCACCCCCTCACCCACCCACAGACAGCTTCGACAAGAAAGAGAAGAAGGAGACGTGTTCATATCTCCTTATCTTATCGTGTGCCTTTCAGCCTGGGCAGCAGGAATGCATGGCTTCACCGTAAAAGAGGGTCAGAATGTATAAAAGATGAGGATATGGGTCATTTAAAGTGACTATCACTGGCTCTGCGCACTATCTCTGCTTACAAAATCCATTCATGTAGATAAAGTACAGAGGCCTCTAGGGGCATTCGTTTGCCAGTGTACTTAGAAAGAAATCCCATAATGCATCTACTTTCTAAAAAGTTGCATCTTTTGACCATTTAGGTTGGCTTAAGATTATTATCAAATAGATAAATTGGTATGGATTGATGGAATTCAGTTTTATGTCATTGGTTAAGAGTGATCCAATGTTGAATGTTTTAAAAATAACAATTTTGATTGTGGGTTTGACCAGCCACCACAACAGCACAGAGTAGTCGCTCAGCAACAACACACTCTTTTTTTCAGTTTCTCTTCAAAAGTTCTCTTACTAGAGAGCGTAGAATTCAGTTATTAACTAATGGCTCCAAATGAAGCATTATTCTTTTAGAAAAGACATTAGGCTTGCCTGGTTGATGTGGTCATTCCCAATGGTGGAGAAGACCCTTGTGCTCCACCCTGCACTCTACCTCTCTCTGGAGTGCTGGCCCTTCCTGTGAAGAGCCCCTGAGCCACACACAAACCTGCTTAATGATCTCTGAAAGCACTCTTGCTACCTTAATTGGTGCATGGCACATATTTCCCCTAATAGAGATTTTGTGAATAGACCCTTCACTCCTCAAGGGCAAGTTTGGAGTGTTTAACACTCTAGAAAGTGATTAATCTCTGCATCTGTTTAAGTGAAGATTGAGCTCAATGGGAAGCCCATTAAAGATGTGGAGATGTGATGAACATCCTGGTTTGAGCCGGTTTTAAATAAGAAAATTGCTGTGTACCTAAACATCAACATTGTAGCTAATTTGTGTGATGAGGTGGTGGAGTACCAATACAGATGTTATTTTCAAATATGTGTTTTATCAGGACGTTGAGATTCTTGAGGTCCCATTTAGGATTGTGTTTCTGCTCATACAGCCATTGCACAGCAAATATATTCTGATTTCAAAAGCTGCACTGGCTTTGACCTATTATTAGAAATGACGTAGCTTTGGTGTCAAAATGTTCCTAGTTCAAGTCTCAGTTTTTGTAGGGTCATTCTCAAGTGGTTTTGCAAAACTGTGAAAAACAGATGATAACCTTTGTAATCAACCCAATGTTAAGGCCTCTACACACCTATGCAAATTTCCTATCTAAAATTTAGTTGTTTTTTGTTAAGGAGAACAACCAATGAAATCTGGCTGTTTTGATGACTTGAGTGTCCCATTAAAGAGCCACTGAGTGGGGCTCTATAGAGCCATGGAAGGTGAACAGTATGGACATTCAGAAGCTTGTCTTGTTGGTGTCCGAACATCAAGAGTTTTTTGACAAATTATAAAACAGCCGGTCTAGTGGCTATTTTTCTGAGAAGATTAGTTTATTTTGGTGGTTCATTCTTTTGATTCTTGTTCATTTAAAATAATGATTGCTTTGAATGATTTGTTTATATCATTCATATGGGGGGTGATCTTATCTACTTGCATCACTGCATCAACATTTAACAGTAGTTTGTGAAATGTACCCTGCAGGGAAGCCATCCATACGTTTCTACAAGTTTCAATTCAGATAGAAAACCTTAGGTTTTTACCTACTGTAAGTAATAAATTATATGGATAAATGAATTAACTGCTGTGTTTCAATGTTAACATTTCTATGTGTCGAATGATCCAATTGTCATGGAAAGGCTGGAGTTAACATATAGAAATAAAATAACACAAATCACCAAGAACACCCACTTACTACCCTAATGCAGAAAAATACTCACCAAACTGGATTAAGGGAGCATGACATTCTCCATTCTCATTTCTAGGTTGGAAATGACAAATGTCAGAAAACATTTATGGTAAGCTTCTACTTTGGACCAACAGACAAGCTGAGGGCAAAAATTAAGGAAGCGAATACATAAATAAATAGGCTGTAATGGTCAGAGGGCATATGGAAAGTCATTGCGAAGACACTGTTGACTGAGCAGGAGGCTGCTTTGCCAGGAAACGTCACTTCGCAGCCTGGGGTGATGTCAGCTGTCAGTTTATCCAGACTCTACTGTGTTGTGCACATGTCCACAAGGTTGATTGTCAAAAAAAAAACACCTAGGTCATTCAGATGGATGAATAAATTGAATCAATATCGCTTTTTGCCACGAGTGAATCTAGCCGTAGCAGTGTCATCTGATGTATATGCTGTATCAACTACAAGAAAATGAAATGAATTTTATATTTTTAGTAAGCTGAATACCAGGGCATGTGATGAACACAGTCTCTTTTACCACACAGTAATTGACCTAAGCCACAAGTTTCAATCAAAGCTTGAATTAAGCAAAAAAAGTAATACCATACTCTAAAGCCTGAGAACCCTCTACAAAGATCCATTGTGGACAAGGGTGTTTCATGCGTAAGATGAATGGTGGTATGAAATCAATGGGTAAGCAGCACATAAGGCATTCCTAGTGTTTTTGTCAGATCAGAGTCGTCACTCTCAGAGACACTGGGCCACTTATCTTTTACACATCATAAAACCAGCTGCAGTGAATAGAGCCCATTCAGCACTCGGTACTTCATCCAACACAATAGGACTTTGTAAGAGAAGGGTTGTAAATTGGGAGGTAGTTTTTGAGAGATGGTGCCACTTTGAAACAAGGATTTCAGGGGCAACAGTTTAGTCCTGTTTCAATCTTTGCTAATTACCCTTTTTTTTTTGTCACTGAAGCCTTTTTGTGTGAAACTATCGAAAGATAAATCTGAGTTCACAACAGAGATGCTAGTAATGAATATGCAATATTCAAATTTAAATAGTAAGGTAAAATAAAGCAAGGTAAAACATTATCAAACAGAAGGCTTCACCTCCAAAAATATAAAATGTATTGTTAGATACAACAGTGTGCTATTGTATGCTTTTTCCTCTTTTCTTTTTGATACAAAACCCTTGTGTTCTTTTTTTTTATCTCTGTGTGAATCACAAAAGAGAATTTTAGAAGGCTCTTCCACATGTTGTGCATTGGCAACATCAAAAAGAAAACTTTTTACAGAATTCTCTTCCATTTTTTCACATACAACTAACATCTATTGTTTGCAGTGTCTTAGACGCCACTAAAAATCAAGTCCTTGATTTGGAACGAGCTGCCTCTTTATCACCTGGAGAGGTATTTATTGGGCTAAATTTAGTTTAATCAGTGTTGAAAGAGACAGGGAACTTTACGAGAGAGAGAGAGAGAGAGAGAGAGGGAGGGAGGGAGGGAGGGAGGGAGGAAGAGAGAGAGAGCGAGAGAGGGAGGGAGGGAGGGAGGGAGGGAGAGAGAGAGAGAGATGGAGAAGCCTTTCGGTGTGTGATATCAGGTGTCTGGCTTCTCCCTTTTCTCAGCAGCATCAATCTGTTGGGGCAGCTTGGGGGATCAGCTGGCTCTCTGCACCGTCTGTATGCTGAGACACACTTAAAACATGCTGGGCTGGGACATAACTTATCATAGTGATGTTACAAGTCAAGATAAGGGTTCTCCAAACAACTGTGTCTCACTGATAAGCCAGCCAATCCATTTAAAGTAAAATTCAATCCTTACACAGATGCACACATAGGAACCAACATGTGTTCCAGCCTCTAGGAATTAGACATATGCAAAAAAAAAAATGGCCTGAACCATGAAATGAAGAACCCAAATGAAGAGCTTCACCATTGGAGCCAACCCGAACAGGGGAGCTAAGTCAGAGTCAGTGATCTATTGACAGTGTTCTCTACTCAATGACAATTTCCAGAGGGATATCCATACTCCCAGACCATCTGTGGATGCAGTAAGTAGAAACACCTTAGGCTTTGTTTTAGCAATGCAGGGTACCTCTCTCCTGTCTCTTCCTGAGAAACGTTTTCCACACTCGTATTCATCACCATTCACCACCTTGTCCAGAGCGCACATGCCCAGGGCATACAAAAGCCTGCTGTCACCTTCCTTCCAGATCAAGCACCTTTACCTATTCAAATAAAAAGAAAGGAGAAGTAATAAACAGATAAATAAACCGTTTATTCCCCGAAGGCATGAATGCAATGTTTGATGCACTTCAAAAGACTTTCACTGATGTGCATTCAGAGGAGTTAATCAAAACGAATTATCCATGTGATAAACAGCCATGTGCTTTGGAACACAATCAACCAATAGACTGCACTAAGGTGGATTGAATTTATCAGCTGCCACTGTTCACTTTCCCATATTTGTCATTGATTGCAGCAGCACTTCTCTAAACAATGCAAAATAATGCACTGAATATGTATGAATGTTCAACCCTAATATATGACTTGTTCAAATGGGTATGTGGACACAAGCAATCAATCTCACCCCCAAATGGTTTATTTCTGATACCACCTTAAATTTTAAGCCTTCTCTGCTTTGATCATTTTAAATCAAAATGAATTTCAATACACATGAGTAGGTTGGAAGAAAAATTGTCATAAATCAAACGCCATTCACTCCCTCTCCTCTGCTCGGTGTATATTGGCGGTGACAGGGGGTCATACAATATTCCAACCTTAAATCTGCTGACATAAGAGCGGTATAAATCAAATACATTATTGCACCTTAGTGCCAAGGCTCCAAGGCATTTCTCAATCTCAAGGCCAGACTGAGCCAAAAGACCATTTGCACATTCTAAACTGATGAGGGTAGACTGAACAAAAGCCTTTTTAATAAGGAAACAAGCAGGAATTTTATGAGCAAGGGTGTTGGATGAACTGAGGTTTTGGCTAAAATATAGCTGTTCTTTCAGTTTAATAACCAAAGTCCACACGGTGGCTTGAGATTCTATTCAAGAATCTATTCTTGACTCCTCTGACATTTCCTCTCTCTGTAATATGGCAGAGGATATTTCATCATTTGATTTATGATAAATTATTCTTTCATTTGATTGAGTAAGTGAAGCTTCATTCTGTCAAATCTCTCTCTCTCTCTCTCTTTCTCTCTGTCTCTTTATCTTGCTTGAGAACATTTCATTGAAGTTTTGAAAATGATTTTAGTTTAAATCTTGGTAAAAATTTAGTGAAGACTAATAACTGCAATTGTTATTTGTACATCTTTGGAAACGGACTCCACCGGTACACCACCTTCCCACCCCAATGTATAGTTCATAAGCAGCAAAAACAAATGTAAATAAACAAATTCAACAGTGATGTAATTTCAGCAAAACGATAATATAACAGATTTTTTTTTAATTGTAACAACTGATTCTTAGTTATATTATCGCTTAATCACTATCAATTACTTTGCTAATGTGAAATACTCCAGTATTAGTAGAAATGATGCTACCAATTATAAGCATCATTTGGTTATCAGACACCTTTGCAACATTTATTGAAAGCATGCATGTAAATCTATGCATGTAAAAAATGAGAAAAAGAGGAACAAGTTATTTACTTTACAGTAGGAGTCTAATAATAATAAAACTAATAATAAGAGCTTGTCTGGATAAAAAAAAAATTAAATGTTGGTAAAAGACATTAATTGCTGGCTAATAAGAATAAGAATTAATTATCTAATTAGTATGCTTAACATCACTTTATATTCCATTTTCACTCAGATTCAACATTGTAAAATGTTTCCAGAAAGTAAACAATTCAACTTTAAATCAGAAGTACTGACAAACCTTTAACAGAGCTTGAATTTTTTCACAGTTTGAAGAGCAAATTTACATATCTTTCACATAAATATTTCCATATTAGGGCATGTTCAGATGTGTGTACATATTTAAAAATCTGAGTAGTCATTAACTGGTTGTTTACATATTAACAAAGTGTTATCAACATCATTGCATTCTTAGATTAAGACTAGAATTTATGAATTAGGATACAAATAAAAAGATATTCAACGAACTACACAAAATTATTAATACAATGCCCGCTTAAAACTTATAACTCATTCTAAACTAGCCAACCATGAAAAACAAATCATTGACCTTAGTTCAGACATTTGAGCGGATAGAGTTTTTTTTACAGGAAAAAGTGCACAAACAACATGATGTTTAACAATGTGTTTCCTTTCCCAAGGTTACGATTATTTCATTTCTGCTTCACCGTTGAGTAATTTCCATAAATTACATCCAATCTAGTTTTACAAAAAAACTATATGTTTTTCTTGTTAGAGTAAATTCTAAATCTTTGACGTAAAGTGTAAAACTATAAATTAAAAGTATGGTCATTAAGGTTTCTGCCCATCAGTCTTAAGTTCAAGAATAATGCACACCCCTGTTCCATTACAATAACTAAAAGCATGTGTATGTGCTGAACTATGTGAACTGAGGTGGACCCATTATCCTTGCCACCTAGATGTAACAAAATAGCATGTCTGAGTAATTGCCCAGGCTTTATTCTCACAGACTTTGAATTTCATTATCACCAAAGTATGGCTTCAAGTAGGGAATCAGTGCATAACCAACTGTGATTGTTAGTTCCTGGTACCCCCGTGAAGGCCCATCAGATATCGTGGAATACAGTTTCTTTCTTGGCTTGATAAGAGCAAGAGTACACAGCTATGAAATAAGCAGCTGGCCATGGGCCGACTGGGAGCCATGCTTGGGCGGACTGCAGAGGAGAGGCAGCGATTCTCGATTGAGATCTGGACACGGCCAAGAAGAAACTGCTGATGATTCAAGATAATCCTGAACCAATGGGAGCCCAAACAACTGAACTCACCACTCTCTCATCTGATACTTGGGAAACTTTAGACAGAACAGACACAGCTTGTGTGACAGGTGGTGTGTAACCATGCACCTGTGGGTTTTGTAAGCTTACGATGTAAACAGAGCTTCTTCTTTGCCTTTAGAGATAATTTAGTTAGCTGGTGGCCTTCCTTACTTTATTAAAGGGACACTTTTCATTGCTTAAAATTAGACAAGACACACTGCAGAAGAGGCTGCAGAATATTTTATGAAATCATTACTTTCAGCCTGTGAGTCTAATATTTAAGTGGATTCAGCAAATGGGGTGTAAATATATCCATGGTCATGTATGCGAGCAAGTGAATTTTCAGTCAGTTATTGTGGGTGTCTCTTTCTTTAATTAAGAGTACATAAAGAAGTACAAGTAGAAAAAGTGTTGGAGTTTTTGTCTGATTGTTAGCAAAGTTACATTGATAAACTTAAAATCTTAACTGAAGGAATCTTCAAGTGTTTTACATTTTTTTAGTGCTAAAATAGCTTTACCAACAGTTAATCATTGTCATGTAATGTGAATATTATGATTACTTGCATGTAAAGTATACAAACAAAAAACTTAAGCAATAAACATGGACGTCATATACATTGCAATTACACTTTACAGGCTTTGAATGATTTTTTTCTTTGAACTTGTAATTCAGAATAATAATGATAATAATGCCTTCAATTTATTTAGCGCTTTTCTAGACACTCAGAGTCGCTTTACAATTATCAGAGCATTATTCATTCACTCCACATTCACACTCTGGTGGTGATAAGCTACCTTGGTACCCCTCACCTGCCCTGGGGCAGTCTGACAGGACATGGCTGCCATTCTGTGCCCACGGTCTCCTGCCCACCACACACCCCACCAGTCACCAGGCAGAATGGCCCTAGCGGGATCAAACTACCAACCTTCCAGTTGCAGAACGATCTGCAGTTGCAGATCTTTCCGCCCAATTGAATGTGAAAAACTTACTTAGAGCATTACACAGCTGCTGTGGTAGATTTTTACTAACTTTCAGAAGAGCTATACACTTTAAAACCATATTTTGTGTCAGTTAAAGTGGTCAGCACTAATGTTTATTGTACAACTGCAAAAACGGATAGCAGTACTATTTGAAGCAATCAACTTAAGTTTGTGTCAGCTGATTGAATATATAAATAGAATTTAAAGAACATGTTAAAAATATGAAAATATTGTGATGGAAATTAATACTTAAGAGACATGTGTTATAAACATAGCCACAAACAGAAATGTATTACTTAATCCCAAACATGATAAAATAATACCTTTAGAATCAATGGTTAGTGTGATCTCACCACAAGTGCCATGAAGAGAGAGAGAGAAACAGAAAGGGAGCGAAAGAAAGAAAAAGAGGGAGAAAATGAGAGAACAACAGTGGCTGTCTAAAAGGAGACCGGAGGAAGAAGAGAGAACGGAAGAGGTAATTCCTAAAAAATTCACTCCAGTATAAGTCCTGCGCCTCTACAACACTCCCCTTTTCTCCTTCCTTTGACCATCCCAAGAAAACATAAGCATATAAAAACTGGGATAATTAATTACAATGAATGAAATATTTCATTACAAGATGTTGCATTTGTAGTTTTTCTGCAATTTATATGCATGGAAAACAGTAGTATGGTGCAACCCTTGGTGACCTTGGGGTTAGTGAACATGATATTCAATGAAGCAGTCTTGCCCCCACCCCCACCCTTTCTCCATTAATGTACAAAAGCAAATATATTTAAATGTTACAATTACTGTAGTAGTAACGTCAACTGCACACACACACACACACGCAAACACACACGCGCACACGCACAACATGCATTTGTTAGAAAATTGTCTGTGTTTCATTTTGGATGATGTATGCTGTTCATGTTTTCTCATAAACAAGGCTAATATATTATAGATTGAATATACATGGGGATTACAAAAGAATACCACAACTTTGAAAATCGAGAACTCTGCAAAAAAGGAGAGCTAAGCTCTTTCTGTCGTCAATTTAAAGAAGCTCTGAAGTTTAAGTTCTCTTCACATTGATTAATTACACAAGGATCCTTCATGTTCCTATATGATTAAATACAGATTTGCAAAGTTGTGGTATTCTTTTTGAATCAACCTTTATATGAAATATCACTGTTATTGATGACACTTTACACTCTTTGTCTAAAATGCAACTAGCCAAACATATTTGCAATGCATTTTCATTAATTTAGTATGTACATAGATTAGCATGAAAACAGACAAAGAGCCGAAAACAAGTATTTGTAGAGCTACAGTAAATCAATGGTAACGATTTTCCAAATGCCATCGATTCAGACATCACCCTATCTGCTATTGACCAAATCCACAAGTGGGATGAATCAAATCCATCACAGTCCTTGGGGGACACCTTCAACTGGCAGCCTTGAAATCACGATGCCTCAGAGGTTTTAGCACTCACAGATGTGCCTCAGCACAGACAAGGGCCTGACTGTGATGGAAAAGCAGTAAAAAAGATTTTATGTGCATTTCTCAGAGGTGAGCTTGGAGCAAGGCACTGCAAAGTTCCAGTTTAGCTAAAGTAGAAGCAGCTTGGTGAACGTGAGTGTCAGCGAGCAGAAAAGCCTGATGTATGACAGGGCATCTGGATTCGATGATGAACACAGCGCCTGAAAGGGCGATAAGGATTGGTGCAGGCCTCCACTGCCACAGACCGCTCTCCCAGACGCCATATTTCAAAGAACCACCACTGTCTGCAGTGATTTATGCCTTATTATGAAACTGTCACTCATCGCTTTGCAGAACTCATTAGGGACCTTTATTTTTAAGCAAGCATTCTGCCGTTTAAATTGAATCTGAGTTCAGGGAAGATGGTTTATATGGCAGAGTACATCAGTGGACTGGAGACTAATTCAACATCCACATGAAAATGAATTTCACGAATTATTTTTTTTTCTTTCAATTTAGCTTCTCATTTGATGCCTACAATAGTTAAAGAGGGAGTAAACATTCAAAAAGGAAACCATTTGACCATTGTGTGGTGTTCATATTATTGTTTGTCTGGCAGTGTATGAAGGTCTTGTGGACCCATTGATTTTTCATCGCAATTAATAAATTTTATGTTAAAATACTTAAAGGATATTTACTTTTTTCTTCACAGTTGCAATTTAAAGCATGAGTGGTGTTCTCATTATTGTTACTTTTACAGGGTTGGTGGGGCTCATTGCATCTTGGGCCTTTAAATTCACACAATAATAGAATTTTGTGTGGGAAGACAGCATAAAGGTAAAGACTCAACCGTTTTCACACTTTTACACGCCCTGGGTTCAGTAGACATGCATGTAATATATATGTGTAGGGGGAATACAGTGTGGGGTCATAAAAATGTGTTCTGATATATGTTTTTCATAGAAAATGAGCCAAGGCCAGTAAATCTCAGTTTCAAATGATAATTGCTTGTATCATTTTTCTTTTGAAGTAAACTGAAAACTGGTCGCACAGACCCAAACACCATACAAGGGTTAATAGGGCAAAGTGAGCATCAAATTGAATTACTCAGGATACATTTTAGGACAACATTCCTAGCAATTTTAACCCATTTGAAATACGATGGCTTGGATTAGAAGCTCTGCCTGTTTGACTTAAATATTAGTGGTGGGAAGTCTGTGATTTAATCAAAAATTATCAGTTTGGTGATATGATTTTTTACATAAATGTAAAAAGAATATTTTCCTTCAGGTTTTGGACAAAAATATGCTATCTTCATTTTGGGAATGAAACATCTTGATGGGAATGTTCCTGCTTTTCTTGCTGAGTATTTTGAGCAAGTGTTGGAACAGTTTTGCTTTGTTATAGAGCGCAGGCACTAAATAAATCTATATCGTCCAAACTTGCCTGCTAGTAAAAATATTTTGACCTGAATCACAAGACATAAGTGAAAAATATTTTTTTCCCCCTAAATGTGTTGCAGAGGGGAAAAGAGAATATACATTTTGTACTCAAGTAAAAGTACCCCAACTTTAGTGAAAATTTACCCTATTACAAGTTTTAACCCTATTACCCTATTACACACTTTTATCTAAAAATATACTCAAGTAAAAGTAAAAAGTAGTTCTTGAAAAATGTAATGGATATCAATTTTGTTCATCATTCATTTAAAGAGTCATGTTCTATTGACTAGTGTGTGGGAAACATGATGCTTATCAGTGCTTTTAAATGATTTAACATGTTTTATATGACTTATATTAAAGATTGTGAGGAGTTAGATAATGGAGTCGTGTACCTAAACATCCTTACACAGCTCTGATGTCAAGCTTTATATGAAATTGTTATTTTACATAAACACTCTTTGATACAGAATAGTTCACGTTTTTCAGGGGTTTTTTCTTTCTTTTTTTTGCCGGTCATAGCACAGAAGGTCAAGTATTTCACTTTTGGCTTTCTACGGTATCATTGAGGGACATTAGCGCACTTATAGATTTTTACATCTTTTAAAAACTTCTCAAAAAATAAAAGTACACGAATAAACTGCTAAATTACAAAAGTGCTGGTAATTCTCTACTTTCCACCTCTCATATGCTGAACATTTTTTTTTTTTTTTTTTTTTTTTTTTTTTAAACCTGTCCTGTCCTACTTCAAAGCAGCCCCATGAGAAGGGAGGTGCTTCGTATGAGTTGGTCAGTTTTGCTCTTTCCAGAGAATTGAAGATATTATATATTGATTATTTATCTGGATAGAAGCTTTTAATTTATTTCATTCGCATTCATCACAATAATTACATTAATCAATCATATAAACATACATCAGGACAGGACGGTGTTAATAAAAAAAGGGGAAAGAGGAGAGAAGTAATTGAGGGGAAAACAGAGGTAGAGAAGTTTTGGAGGGGGAAAGAGAAGGTGAGAGGTAATTGTGGGGGAAGGAGTCAAGATTAAGTTGAAAATGAGAATAAGTAACATTTTAGAAAATATCTACACTAGAAAACATATCAGAATTTGTGTTTAAATGTGATATGCTAACATTGTCAACATTCATATATACAATAATAAATTTTTTAAAAACTATTCAAAATCATACATTTTACATTTCTTTTCTTTTGTTTGACCAAGTAAATGAGTCTACCCCTTCTGTTTTTTGTTTCCTTTTCAAAGTAATCCCCAATAAAACACCAAACTACCTTTTTGAAACAATTCTGCCAGACCTTGACTCAAAATAAACGGATGGAATGGAGTGATTGTAGAGTGCATTGGCTTGATGGACTCTTTCGCTGCATCCTTCACTCTACCCATTTACAAAACAACTCAATGGCTGTCAGATTCAGAAACATTCCACTCTATTGTGGTTAAAGTGCTGTTAACCCCACGAGTTTTAAATTTTTTGGAATTGTGTTTGGTTGTTATGTTAATAATTAAAAAACTTTGCTGATATTATTTGACAATTTTTTCACAGCGATGTTGAGCTAAATATCGATAGAGAATTGTTATTTGGGAATTTCCACAGATTTTTTTTAAGGAAGCATCTTTGAAACATATGCAGGCCCTTTTAATGAGTTAATTCAATATCCTTTAACAATATACAAACCACTGATTAAAGGAACTGAACTGGCAGCAAAATAAAAACAAATAAGTACATGTGACATGTAGCGAACATGAAATGCAAACATCTACTTTAAGGTTACATCAGCAACAAAACTGTCCTTCATTAGTGAAGAGTTTTTAAAACCAATCGAAAAAAACAAACATTACTTACAGAATCAGATAAAGAACTTTTAAAATTCCATGGTCCGTATACATTCCATTTAAACTAGAAAATCTCCTTCCTTATTTAAAGATATGTTTATTTGAAACTGTCACACATCTTTATCTCTTATCAGCTAACGTCAGAGCGCCGACTTGTCCAATTAGCTTGGCTATTGGTTTTGACATGGAAAAATTCCCCTTCGCTCAAGGTTAAAACAACATCATGCTAATGGAACCTTCATCAGAAACATATGCTGCAGAGGGTTTTTAATCCCTGTTTTGTCCAGGGATTGTGTGGCTTTTGAGAGCAATTAACTATTACAAAGTTGCTAAAACAGTTAAACGTGGCATACTTACTCTATGTTTCTCACTTAGGGACCAGTAAATGCTGCACAAATTCTTATTTGGCTGGATTAGCCTGTTTTTACTTAATCCACTCTCCCATGTGCAATGCGGTTGTCTGGCACCAACCTCATGTGAGGCGTATATGGCGTTGAGAATAAAGCCGGATGTTTCAGTGTGGCACTAACAGGGCCAGGGGATTAGACCATATCTGAAAAGGTGCTGTGTAATTACAGCGGAGACGCTAGCTGATTATTTATAGGGAAGAGGAGAATATCAACAATCAGAACGTGGCTGAAATAAGAGCGAAGGAAAAACAGCTTAGCAGCAGGCCCCGGGGAGTTTGAGAGGGGTTTTAATCCCTGCCGTGGAACGTAATTTTTAAAAAGGTTTTTAATCAGAGGCAAAACAATATACTACTTTCCTGGTGTCTGATATTTCGGTCAGCTTTGATGACGTCATAGTCTGTGCTGAAATGTTTTGCGGCTGAGGGAAATGGAAATGTTCCCAAGGTCACGTTTCAGCCGGACTCTGTGGTCTGCGCCTCAGTGGCTTTCTGTGGAAGGTGGAGCTCTTTTCTAAACATTTATGAAGCCAAATATAGAAAATGAAATGAGAGTATTTTCCGAGCTTGTCTGAATGTGGGTCATATAACCTCAGTGGTGCACTTTTAAATTGCTACAGGTGGACTCATAAATTCATTTCTTTCTCACAGCTTTCTTCCCTATAGTCTAAGCGTTGATGTATCTAATTCTCCCCCTATACTTTCACCCTGAGGATTTCCTTTGTTCCTACAGACTTGAGCACACTTTAACTCTCCACAAAGAAACTGAACAGTTTTTCCCCCTTATTTTCAAAACAAATAAACATCAACGTGTACATTATACCATTCACATGAGTTCTTTTCTAATTGTACATATTCTAATTTACCATTTCAAAGCAAAAAATAATAAGGACAAAACTAGAAATATAACACAAAGATAGCCCCATAATAAAATTAAAGCAACCCAAAATGTTTTTAATAAAGCAGAAAAATGCACAATACTTTTACAGGAAAAAAACGCTTTTTTTAAAAGGAAGAACATTTGTGAAAATAATGTCCAATGCAGGTTCATTATCATCAATTTCATTTTCACATTGTAATTGAAGTTATGGTTATTTGATTTCAACACTGACTACAACTTCAAAGAAATGTAGCCCTCCATCTCACCTTCTTGAGATAAATTAGAAAATCTTCTAAGGTTAATTTGCACTCTTGGGATTGTGACCCTTCAGACCATTGACATGAGTGTGCCCTACTTTTTCCTGTTGACCCTGTTGAGACACTTGTTCTGATGAATGCTCCTGACCTGCTTCTGTCTGTGCCATTCGAAGGTCACTTCATGGAGTCTTTCTGACAGTCTCAGGATATGAACAAAATTGAGAGCATATGAGGTCAGGGAACAGGAATATGAAGATCAAACCTTTAAGTGAATCACATGTCTTGGATATAGCTTTGAATGCAACCTCAGCACAGTTTCTGGATATATATAAAAAAATAAAAATAAAAAGTTAAATTTTACTTTTTATTTGGGTCTAATCATTTCAAATTAAGCACACATTTCCATACATTTATTTTGAATAGTACAATGTCACTGAGTATTTGTTTTTGTCATGTATTGTAAACATGCCTATGTTTACATGCTAGTTCCTGAATTATTATTTTTTTTCTGACTTAAAAAAAGTAAATCCAAATCATGCGTCACCCTGAACGTTAAATCAAGGTGTACAAAATTGTATTCTAAACATAAAGATTTGATATGAGAATTATAATCAATTGCATTAACTTAACAATTTTCTACACATGGTGGAATAAACATTTTAACTTGCATTTAAAAATACAGTTTTTGTTGCAACAGAAAATATATATTCACTTCATTATATCACGTAAAGATTAAGACTCTGCTGTTTTTATTTTTTTTACCAAAATTGTCATTATCTGCCAAGTATCCCTAGGGAACAGATCATGGACCATCCTTCCCTCAGCTTAGGTTTTCCTTGTTTTCAGTTATCACTCTTTTGTTTTTGTTTTTTTTTCCTTTGCCACCTCCAGCCAAATGGCTCAGGTCATGTGACTGACGGTGGCCATCTTTGATTTGTTTTGTCTGTTTAGCACATGGTCTTTTTGTTTTTCTTACCTTTCCCAGCCCTTCTCGTTTTCTAGTTAGAGCTTTCAGTTAGTACAGCTGGAGTTTCCCTTGTTATGTTTGATTGGTTTCCCTTTATAAGCTTTTCTTTTCCTTGTGGTTCATTACTCCTTATTGGTGCGTTGCTCCTGTTGTGTAGTTCCTGTTTGTACTTGCTCTTGTGTAGTTGTTATTTCTGTTTAACCCAGTTTTTAGTTTGTATCTTATTTGTTGTTTTCCCCCTCGTGGGTTTTGCTTTGTTTGCCCTACCATCCCTGGGCTTATTATTTGTTTCTTAAATAAATTTGTATTTATAGACTGTCATGCATTTGGGGTCTGCATCTTTCTCTTGGCCACTGCACCCTGACAGGATTCCTTGCAACAGAGGAAGTAAAAGAGAGCTTCCAAGTGGGCTTGAAAAATGTAAATGAGCTAGCATTCAAACTCAGGTTTTCCAAAGCTTAGCTGCCCAATATGTCGTACTCTTTTTACCCCTACTTCTGTAAATGAAACTAAAACATTAAGAGGTTGTATCATTTGTTTTAGTTTTTTTTACCAATTCAGGAAAAAGAAATACTCAATCAGTTTCAACTTTTCTTTTCAAAAGATTATCAAGAGTTGTTTAATTTATGCACATAGAATATATGATATCAACAAATCCTGGATTATGCCTCTTTTCTAAATTCATACCATGTAAACTAAATAATAACAACTTCAGTTTGATGTGCACGGAGGTGCAGTGTTAGTCAAAGGTCTAGTGCAATCAACAATCTTAATCTATAATCATGATCCGGAGTTTATAATAATCCCTTTATCCTATAGTGCGAGCTTTCGTCTAGATTCATTAATGAAATTCATCTTTAAATGCCTCCTTTGACAAAAAGGCTAAATGCATTGATCTGTTTATGATAATATGGTTACTGACATATTATAATCTTTTGTCTGTTAGATGAAGGCCAGATGGAGGTGCACTCAACAGGATCTGAGTTCTCTGACACAATCTGCCTTCAGGAAGGAATGATACCCGAGAATACTTGTTGGGGTGCATCCACTGAAGTCCCAGCTTAACACAGATGGTAAGTCTTAATGTTCAGTTTCACAACACAATAGTCCCAGGGAGAGCTTCAACTGCATTGATCTTTTTTTTTTTGTATCTCCATTAAATGTTCAATATGAATGGGAAAAAATAGATATTTAAGTTTAATCTTTAGGTTGAATTAATCTAATAAAAAAACTAACATACTTTAAATTACAGTCAGAAAAATATATGCCCTGTGTTTTGCTGGATATGGATTACATAACCCATAGATGTGAAAAGTTGTGTCTGTGACTTAACCCATAGAAACACATAAGTTTCTGATGAAGGATTTTAAAACTGATGGGTGAGAATATTTCTTCCCTAGCATCACTCCAAGAAAATTGGAACTAAGATGATGGAATGATAACCGGAGACTGTCGGCTCAGCCATTTTTATAGCTGTCATTCAAATAGGTATGCCTTTAATTAAGCACCACTTAAATTCTTAAAGTTGCAAAGTGCTATTTCATGAAACAAGAGTTCACATTCAAAATGATCAACAGAAAGACATCCCTAGACCATTACTGTCTAGTCACCATTTTGATAGCTCCAGCTAATTGATTATAGGTGGTTTTGTCTGACAGTAGCCAGATTGCCCAGTGATTTGAAAAATGGAACACTGCACCTTTACTATAAAAGTTAAAGTAATAATAAAAAAAAGCTTCAGACTTCAAACTGTTATATGGTCAGTGAAATTGGCAGTTGATTTCATGAGGTCGCACTCATAATTGCCTAGTATCGCAAGCAGGATTGGTGTGCAATAGAGAAGCACACTGGGCGAGCTGTCCGAGTAAGAAGTCCGGGACCAGGAGGGGAACCTGGGCCTAAAGGATACCTCCCAAGTGGAGAAGGGATGGATAGCTTGCACAATGTAGGAGTTGTCTCATGGGTCATGTCTTATATATTGCAAATATGGATAGGTGGGGTCTTATCATTAGATTGTCCCGAGCTCCTCTCCTCCCAATGTTAATTGATGATTAACCTCATTAAATATCAATTTCATTTACTTGTGTTTTTGACTTATTGGAGATAAGTGTTGGAAAAACATGTTCAGTACTCTATTAAAGTAGTTTTGTTTTGTTTTTTACCTGTTTTATTATGCGTTTGTACTTGAATGATAATCATGGAATGAGATATCTTCTTATTTTATTCTTATTTTTTATTTATTTTAGTTTATTCCTTGCTTTGGTGATTTTACAGTTCATAATTATAATTGTGTGGTTTTTGACTTGATATTCAAATCTAACCCAACAGTTACCAAATGATACATTTACTCTATGTTGGCTGATTAAGTTAATTAAATGTAATTCTGATTTCTAATAGAACTTCCTTGTTAAAACAAGTAAACAACCCAATAGTGAGGAATAAAAAACAGAGTGGGATGTGTGATAAATCTTGTGTTTTTGAGTTCAGAATGCGTAATTTCAAGCCAAATTACCCACAATGCAATTACTCTCTTCTGCCAACATCCATAGCTCATAATCCCCAGCACAGTCGCCAACAACACACCATCAAGCCACCATCACAAGAAGTGTCAGAAACAAATAGACTCAAAATCTGACCTCAGATCCTGTCAATCACATTCACAGCTGTTAAAAACACATGTTCAGACCTTCAAATTAGAATTTGAACTGATGAAAAAAGAAGTTTGCTCCATACACATCTGTTCATTACAATAAAACTGCACACCCACACATCATCTGGAGATAAATGAAACAAGTACCAATTTTTTACCAGCTGAATGATTTTTGCTCTTTTAATGCCCTACTTCTAAGAATCCAATGTTGAGTGCCATGCTTCTCTTCACAACTATACAGTGTCTTGTCGCTTTTATCACATCAGACTAAAATAGCAGCTCCCCTCTTGATGACAGATCCTAAGCTATGATCTGTTCCATGTTAATGCATTAGAATCAGAGCCTTTGTTCTGTAACAGGAATCAGTCTTCTCTGGTGAAAGCAGTGGAATTAAAGTGTGGCTATTGACCCCAGAGTTAGATGGGAGAGCGAATACGAGACAGACCTCTGATGGCTTTGATAAATGTCCTTCCATGGATGAGTCACAGGGAACATTATTTAAAATCAATGTAGCTTTTTCACTCTGGCCCTAAAGTGGCCTGGCGCCTCTGAAAGCTCTGTAGGCTGGTTTTGAAAGGACGTTGATGTCCTTTTGTGTGTAAATGTTTACACGGGGGGTTAATGTCACTCAATTACTTGTGAATTCTTTTTCTCATCGTCTTGCACTTAATTTTAATAATCGAAGGGATTACAGTAGTTCTTTGAGAAATGGTTAATCTATATGTCAGGTGTGCTTTTAACTCTCAGACTTTATTTGTTAATGGGATATGAAAAATTGAGTTGTCTCTTTTAGCTCTGACGAGAGCATGTGTTTCTGGTGGTGCTGGATATTCACTAAGTAAAAATAACTATCAGGGGAGGTTGGCAGTAGCTCAGCTGTTTTAAAACAGAAGCGGAATGAGTAATGAGCTACTTTTCCAGTCATTAGTGGAGTAACATGACAAAATTCTGCATCACTATGTCTGTTTCATGTACAGCTGTCTTAACCAAAGCCAATCAAGCTTTCCTAAATTACCTATCAGCATCTTGTATCAAACAGATGGGATTCGTGGAGTTTATAGTTTGGTAACTACATACAGATTAAAAGTGTGATTATCTATCCATGAGAGGTTTTGTTTTAGTCCTCGGATGTTTTCTTTAATGATATTATTATGTAATAATATATTGTAGGGTCCTGGTGCTCGGCCCAAAAACGGATACAAGTCGGGACTGAAGGCTCACGTGTTCTGTCTTAAAACAGTGCTAAAGGATTTTTAATAATTCACATAAATTTGTATATCTGACTCCATAATTGATTTAAAAGGTTTTATCTTTACCATTATTCTTGGTTACGGCCAAATAAATTAGCATGTTAATTATTAATGATAATATTAAATTTTAACCCACTCAGTGACCTTTAAATTTACTCACACTTGACGTTAATATTCTTATTAACCCTTAAAAGTGTTTCAGTAAAAGAATGACCGAAAAAGGTTCAAACATTTATTATCATTGATGTGTATAAACAATGCATTACATTATACAGCCTATGAAATATGAGTTATTGTCTACACTTAATTTTGAATTGTTCATTCTAAAAAAGGCATTACATTTTAACTCCAAGTTTACTACATGATAAGGGAGCTTTAGAGCTCTTCCTTCATGGGCCGATTTCAGAGACAAAAGGGCCAGGATTTGAGTCTGCTATCTACTTTTGAAAGCTTCTTCAGACCAATCTCCTCCCAGAGAGGTAAGACTTAATTAGGAATGCGAATCAGGAGAGCATTAGCCAAAGCTGTTTGGAGTTTTAGATATTTAAGGCATACAGGATTGGCTCTCTCAGAGAAAAGGTGAGGCTCATCGAGAGACAAAGCTGGTGAGATTTAGGTGTAAATTTAGGGCTAGTCCCATGGGCTTCTGATAATCAAACACACTCATATGCAGATTCAGTTAACACAACGGGGCACATATTACTCTGACACCCTGAACTGGTTTTTGGCTCTTTGCATTGTCATTTCAATTGGCTCATTTTGCATGGTGCGCCTGTGAAAAGATAGCAGTTCGCATTGGTTCCTGTGCTTCGTTTGGTCTTTTCAAGCAGATCATACAACGACATAATTCAGTTTCTTACACTATGATATGATAGGAAAAACTTGTAATTGTTTATACATTTACTACACCATAGGATATTATATGGACAAATTCCCTTTTATGGATTCACTAGATAAGTTCAGTGGCGCTCCCTCACCAGAAAGAAATGACTTGTCAGTGCAATCCGAAGACCTCTTACCTAAAACGAACCACTGCTTCATTGAGCAATTCAAAAAAGGGTTCCACTTCCCACAATGCACTATTTTTCAAATGAACTAAATCAATCATATCCAGTTAAATTAATCAGAATGTATTTACAAATCACATGTTGCTGTTGTTTCAAAGTAGCTTCACAAACAAGAAGTGTAATATGGATTAAAGTAATTTATTTCGCAAATTTTGGCTTATTATGTTGTGCAAGGATATAATTAAAATATACGGTTAACTTAAGAGCCAAAGAATCTGGGAATCTATTGTGCCTAAGCTAAAGTTAGGAAGAATGAGTTGTAATTATTAATGTGTTTTATGTGTCTATTCTGCTAAAGTAGAGTATCCAAGGTACTTATTGTCATGTTTTTATAGTTTTTTTTTTTTGATAACCCAGAGTAAAAAAAATTAATGAACACATGAGATAAAAATGGACTCTGCTGAGAGATTCCTCTACAAGGTGGATGCACGGTTGACCTTACAAATGGATTCAGGCTGAACAAGTCTGGTGCTAATCACCTCATCATCATGCAACCCATAAAATAAGGATTTTTTTACATAAACTTTCTCCTTATCCATCATGACAGGCCATCTAAATGATATAAAATGTGCACTTTTCTCAATACTGACATTTAAAAAAAAATATATATTTTGATTGAAAATCATCTTGAGATCAGTATAGTACAGAGTGCCCATGGCTGAAGGTTCACTAGGACCTTACATAACAGTGATAAACAGATGTGTATTTTAATGTGTATTAAAATGTTATGTTATTTCAACTATGAAATTGCATATCTTGTCATGTAATAGTTTCCCAAAGCCATTTCCCAGATCCCATTTTAGCCACACACTAAGAAGTAGTTCTTGATTAGTATTTTGATGTAAGATTTTCACACAATTTCATATGTCCAGATTGTGCTCTGGGCATGTGTAACATACTGGTTCTTTCTATCTTCCCCTTTGGCCCTTCTAAGTGGTTCCTTCCTCATGGGACTAAACTGTCCCAACTGTCTGAAAGCGCCTCTGGCACTTAAAATCACCACTCTCACCAAATGGCTATCAGATTTTAGATTATCCATTTCTGAAAAGTCAACATCTGCCCACACACAGACAGAGAGAGATTGAGAAAGAGATGAGGAGTGTGTGTGTGTGTGCTTGTGTGTGTGTGTGGGGGGGGGGGTGGCTGATCCAGAATGCTCGCAAGAGGTGAACAAATTCAGTTATACAATTAAACCATGAGGAATGGCAGAGATCACACTGATATTCCATTATATATAGCCAGCATCATTTTTGCTTTCAGTATTGTGTGTTTTGCTGCAAATGGACAAATACAAGATTAAAGCTTAAGGTAGCAAGGCCAGGGGTAACCTTGAAACATCCTTTGGTCTGAATATAATCACAAATCCATCAAAGAAGATCCAAACAATTTCACCTACATGACTGCAGTGAATGGCACATGGAGACCTGACAATGTTACTTAAGCTTGCTATTAAACAAAGAAATACATGTAACGACAGCTAAAAGTTGCTAATCACAGCTAAGGGTTAGTCAGTGCTCACTGCTGAACTTGAAATTAGATAGTACTGTTGAACTGTATTGAACTGAGAAAAACTGTTCAGTATGTATGCATGTATGGAAAGAATCAGGAGGCGTGTCGCCCTGCAAAAGTTCTACAAGCAAACTACTTTTGCTGTTCTTTCCTTGATGGTTATTAAATCACTAGAATGTTTATCTTAGATTTTTAATACAAAAATTTAATATATTATATATTAAATATATTTTGATGTATGTTTTATGATAACCAAAAACATATGTAAACCCAGATTTAGTTTTAAAACATTTTAAGTGATCTCACTAATTGTTCTGTAACACACTTACTAGAAGCAAATAAAATCACCCGCTTTCATTTTTTGGGGAAATAATTTGTGAGACAGCTAAATGTGTTTTTTGAGACACAATATGTTTTTTTTCTATAGTGTCACAATTTGTGTCTCTAAAATAGTTTCATTGGTTTATCATTATTTTTCTTTTAATTGTAGCGATGTAAACTGGCTCAATTGAGAAGCATTATGTATTTTACCTCATTTGGTAAGTTTGTTTGCATCCTTATCCAACTAATTTATTCAATTTTTTATTGTTTATTTGGATTTTCTTGTTACTCTCACGACCTACTTTTTTCAAGTGACTATGCATAGGGAACAGTTATTATTATTATTTTTATTATTATCATTATTATTATAAGCTATTATTGTAAATCATTCAAAGTTGTCCTTTTTTTAGTCTGAACTTCCTTCACCTGTTTTGGTCAGGCGATATTCCTGACTCTAGCTTATTATTGTCCTAATTTCCAACTTCTCACTACAGGATGCAACTCTACAATCTGGCCAGTAATGGTTCCTTTCATTCACAAATTCCATTGCCTTGATTATAATTACCTCCTCCATAAAGACAGCAAAGCCAGTGCCATGTAATTAGTGCCCTGAAGTTTCCGATAAATCATTGTACTTTTAATTTATTTGAGAGAAATAAAAATATTTACTTTCTCTTCATTACATGTTGGGAATTGAAACATGAAGGTCAAGGTTTAGTTAGGGAAATTAAGCAATGATAAGAAAAAAACATTAATTTGTGAGCTGACATATTGATCCATGTTACATCCATGTGAGAGGGGCAGAGTGATTTTAATGGATTCACTTGTCCCAAAGGGAGGGCTTGATTCACTGACCCCTTTCCCCATTTGGAGTGTTTAAAAGTGGACAGCAAATTTCTCAAAATCATTGACAAGGTAATCGTTTTATGTAGTTGCATTTTCATAACCAGATTTTTTTTGGATCTGGCTTAGAAAAAACAGGCTGTGCCAAACTAATATTATATTATGTGCAAAAAAAAGAAAATATTTTTGGTAGCTTCATAATTAAAATTTACAAATTCTGAAAAAACCCGACGTTATCAGAATATTACAATAGAATATTGTTCACACATTATATTTATTTTTGATCAGAAAACAGTCTATTCACAGTCCTATCAAAAAAAATGCATCCCAACAATTATCTCCAAATATACACTGTACATACCTTTGTAGCCAAGTGCAGAAGTTGTTTACAGCCTACTTTAATCAAACACACATTCATTTTGGATGATGTGGGGAAGTCTAGTCTTCAATATTCTGATTGACAGAGCTCCATTTAGGCTCTATTGATTGGATCATTCAAGCCAATTTAAGTTGCAACGGTACACCCAGTTGCACCTATGATTACACTAGGGTTTTGAATATACAGGGTCAAACTTTATACCAAAATCAAGATCTCTGCAAAAAAGGAGAGCTAGGCTTTTTCTGTCGACGATTTAAGGAAGCTCTGAAGTTTCATTTGGGTGCTCATTTAGTTGCTGAATTGATTAATTACCCAAAGTTCGTCAACTTTCTTTTTTTAATCATCCTGTACTGTACAGATGAATATTGGATACTTTTATTACTTTATATGTTTATTTGATCACTTTAACACATTTCTTTGTTTCCTGGTAAAATGTGGTTGATCAGACATTTGTGCCGCCATGGTCCAGTTTAATCCTTTTAATGTTTGCAGTTTAATGGGGAGTACTTCTCCATATAGGTCACCTCCACATCGAATGCCTGAGGAAAAACACAATTTCATTCGGATTCTGTCATAACAGGTTTTAAACCATTTATTTGGCTCTCTCACAGAGGGCACTGAAATACATATCACATGGTAATCTTTGCTCTTCAAGCACATCTGTAAGCACAACTTACATATTAAAAATCAATGTCTCAACACCAACTAAACCCTCTTGTGAAAGTCTTCCATTTTTAATGCCATATTACCTTAATATATCTCTCTAAGGGTATTAATGCATTGTGCAAGTTATTGTTACGCCAGCACTGATGTAACAAAGAGAAATTTGAGAAATCTTTGTTCATTTCATCACAGATCCTAACACAAAACTAACACCAAAATGTTTAATGCTAATGTAAAAGCAGCTCAAACATCACTTTAATTTTTCAGATTCCTAGTATATGTGCTGGCTGGAGAATTCAGGCCTTTTTAAAGTGCCTGAGATATGGTTGACAGGAACCAGTCGAGATTTGGGTGAGTGCTTGAGGTTCTGGATCTTCACTTCAGTCACACTCTCTGACTTCGGGTCATCTTAGGTCCCAGAGCTTGTCAGATTGATTCGGCACTGCCTTTGTTTAGGTGTAAATCCAATTCTCGTCCCATGCGGATGAAGATTCCGTTCAGTGGTATTAGATGTAATGAGAAATACATTCTCTGCATTAGTGAGCCGAGAAAAAGTTCCCTTCCTTTGAGGTTTTTCTTTTGGATCTGCGTATAATTTTCCTGCCTGCTGGAAAATATATTCGAAGGGTAAAACTGCTAGGGCACCAAAGGAAATGAAGACAAGAGCAATATGAATAGATAAGTATGCAGGATTACTGAAGAGAAGGCCTGTTTTGTCAACAATGCTGACCTGAATATAATGTTTTTGTGATGAGAATGGAAGGTCACACAGTAGATGTGTGTTTCATTCTTATTCCTAATTACAGCGAGGAAATCAGCTTTTAAAGAAAAAGGGATCAAGGTATTTCATCTGTTCTGTGTATCCACCGACAGCCTCATCCCTGATGCTCTTTCTCTGTTAGTTGTAGGGTACTGTATATGGTCACGGAGCAGGGCTAATTCACTAAAGCAATGTGATAATTAACCCTGATGGGACATGTCACGTCAAACATCAATGGCTTAAATTCACCTTGCAGGATTTGCAACGTGTTATTAACAAGTCAAGCGGGAGGCGCTGAGACACCATTTGACATGCGTTAAATGAGTAAAACTCCTTGCAGGCACAAATCTGGTATTTAGGAAATTCTTTCTGTGCAAGTTATTTAGCACAGAGCTGAAGACTTTGCATCAGTTTCTGAAGCAGCGATTTCAGAAAAAGCTCTCTGCATATATTTAGGATTTTCTTATCCTAAATTCGCTACATTTGTTATTGTTGAATGAAGACGTTCTCTAATAAAGCGTTTACTAAATTTTGAGTTCGGTTCAGTCCGTGGTTTAGGTTGTAGCATAGCTGTCATTTTAGCAAAATATAAATGGTCAATTTCCAAAGCGTCACGGTAGCGCAGTGGGTAGCACGATCGTTTTACAGCAAGAAGGTCGCTGGTTCTAGGCTCGGCTGGGGCAGGTGGCATTTCTGTGTGGAGTTTGCATGTTCTCCCCGTGATCGCGTGGGTTTTCTCCGGGTGCTCCGGTTTCCCCACAAGTCCAAAGACATGCGGAATAAGTGAATTGAGAAAGAACAATTGCCCATAGTGTTAAAGAGTGAACGTGTGTGTGAATGTTTCCCAGCGATGGGTTGCGGCTGGAAGGGCATCCGCTGCGTAAAACATATGCCAGAGAGTTGGGGGTTCATTCCGCTGTGGCGACCCCGAAAGGGAAGAAAGCCGACATGAAGATGAATGAATGATCAATTTCAGCAGCAAAACCACTTTTTAAAAATAGATATAAATGGATATCTTTGATGACCTGGTCGAAATGTATTTGCATTAGTTTTTGAAGTACATGATATTCAAATTGATTAACAGTCTATTTGAAGACCACCTCACCATTTTTGTTTTCATCAAAATATAAACTTTTGAATCTTTATCTCATTCCAAATCCCAAGTTTGGGTGCTTAGTGACCCAAAGTATCCTTCATAATTCCTAAATAATGTTATAATGTGTTCCAGGTATTTAGAGTCAGGGAGAAAATGAGATGTTCATACATTTAAAAGCAGTAACAGAATTCAGGTCAATTGAGTTCACGCTCAATCAAGTCGGGGAACATATGCAATAGCAGCTCATTAATCATTTTCAGCAATGCCATTTTTACATCGTAATCCATACCTTGTGAACTTGTAGCAATTCATAATTAAACAGTTACGATTATCCCCATGTAAAAAAGCCACAGAGGCTACCAAGGTCTCAGGTAATGCATTACAGAGTGGCATGGAGGGTGCTTAGTGAAACTTCAGAAGTCATCCAGGCAGTTTAATGGCTTTTTCTGAATGATTCAGCATGTTACTTCCAGTGCTGTGGCACTCTATTATACACCGTTGCAATGTGTGTCTCTCTTTTACGGTTACAGAGTTCTCTCTGAATGCTCTTGGGTTTTATTACAAGGTTCTGTCAGCTCTCTGTCCCATGTATATTGAGAGCGTTAGGATGTAGAAGACAAGTAAAGGATACAGCGCGGAGTACACTTGTTTAGAGTCTGTTCCTAAGCAACAGATCTGTCACTGAGTTACTGAATTACTTAACTGGAGTTAAAGTTAAGTCTTACACAATAAGATGGGAGATTCTGAAATAATGCAAAAGATATACTGTGTTGTAACCTTTGTCGATGTAGCCTCCTGTGAAGGATTGTTAGTCCTACTTTACAGTTGAAGGAGCCAATAGAAAGAGACATGGGTTTATAGGTCTCAACAGTAATGCCTGTCTGCATTTATGGGACAGGAAAGGGACTAGGAAAGAGAGTTTTCTACACCTGACTGAACAAGTATCCTTTCATCAAAATCAAAAAGAAAGTGTGTTGCTGCTTGCTTGTTTCCTTTTCCATGATGTTGATGTTATGTTTATTTTAACGAAATAACTAATCATTTGTATGATTGTTCAAAAGTTAAATGGCATTAATTGTGTTGAATCAAAATGCGTTTAGAATGTTGTACAAAGGTTTATACAGTTGAATATTTAAACATGAAATGAAAATAGATGGATAAATAAAAACCTTCATATCAATGTTTAGCATCATCACAGTTTTTTTGTTTCATAAATACTATGAATAAGTTATATTATATTATTTGAAAACAGAAGTACTTATTTCACAGTATTCTTTATATTATAAAAAAATAACTGGTTTTGTCGATTTCATTATTCTGGTTTGAATTAACTCCAAAACCTCCAAATAGCTCAATATTTCTTTAGCTTCAGGCAGTTGGTGAGACAATCTGGAGATGGTGTTACTCTCCTTTTTGTTTCATGAGACCCTATAATTAAAATATATAATCACTAGACAAAGAAAAAAAATGTATGCAAAACGTCCAAAAATGAACTGAGTATGCTTACAAGTTCATGTTGACACCTCTAGTTTATTTCTGCTGTTTCCTTTTAATAAACAAACAAATGCTTTCCTTTAGTAATGTTTTCCAAAATGCCTTCATATTAGCGTAAAAAATCATAAATATATCATAGCCCTATGTGAAAAACATTTCTTAAGACTGTTAAGAACAAATAATCTTTAAATGCAAGGTTTAAATTTTCAAGTTTTAATCAAAGGGAGTTTTCATATTTAAAAACTGATGTTACATAACATATTTGAAAATAACACAGTAATGAATAAGCTATTAGTCAGTTAAAATTTATGAAATACATTACTTTTAACACCACCCCAAAAATCCACAAACATCAACAACATTTAAAAAACAACAACATCACCAACACCAGCAACAACATTAAAGGCAAATAGAAAACTTAAATCCAATGTCAAATTGCAACTGAAAGAATCCAACAAACTTTACTCCCACCCTTTATTATTTTGTTAAATTACTCAGTGGGGAGTCTAGGGAGTAGAGTATTGCACCGGTGACTTCTCTCTGAACTTACTGAAAGGACATAAAATGCATGTCTTTTTAATTTTTCTTTAACCTGAAGAGTTTGCAGATTTTGATAGTCATTTGTTCATGCTGGGAAATCCGACATACATAGAGATTACTTCTGATTTATGTTAAATGTAAGCCTGTGACCTAGAGAGAATGGCTAACACTTGTGTGACACGATGCTGTAAGAGCTTTTTACTAGCGTAACTAATTCCTCTCTCTGATCCACTCTTCTCTGCTCCCAGACAGGAAGCGCACAGAGTACTTTGACAAAAAGATGAAGTTATAATAAAAAAAACCCACTCAACTTATTTTCCCAGTTGGAGTTCAAATATTCTGTGAATGTGAGAGACTTCATTATTAAGTGTGGGAATGTAATAAAAATAATCATTTGCAGTTATCTGTGGAAATGTTGTCAACTTGTGGGATTATAATTAAGACAATATTTTAAAGTGAGATGGTAAGAATGACAATGTTGAATGAAACTAGGCTAATTAAACTTCCCAATAAACACAATAATGATACATTCAGACTAACAGATCATTCCTTTATTAAAATTTCTCACTGTTTTATCTCACTATTAATTGAGTCTTTAAAAAGAAGAACAGGAACTCCAGGTTTTCAGCTGAAGAAGTGCATGCTGCTGTTTCGCTTAAATGTAAAATTGGGTTCGGGATGCTTTAGTTTGAATTCACATTTTAGTTTTTCTTATTGAAATAGACTGCAGAGAACAAGAATACAGATATCAGGGATGTTGCAAGAACTAACTCCGGCACTCCGTCTTTGAAGCGATCATCTTTCTCAATAACAAAAAACAAAAAGAGATTTTGACTGATATACCTTCAGTCTTCCTCACCTGGAGGGTTGCACAGGGTTGAATGGGCAGAGCTTTATCTTGGCTTCCAGAGCTGCTCAACTAAATCTTTGCAAGGCTCTCAAGGCGGTCATATATAGTGACCCCATCCTACATGCCATTACCGGCCCGCTGAAGGAGAAAAACAGGGAAAAGGAAAGGAGAGTTGGTCAGTTGGAGTGAGCTCAGCAAGACATTGCTGTAATAGTAATGCAAATATGCCCACATCAGCCGCTCTGAAAGCCTAGCTTGCTGATAATATTTAGCGGTGGTTATGAAAAGGCCTCTCTACAGTACTAATACAAAATGATGGGCTCTCTGCTGAGTTTCTGCACAGCTCGGCACTCATTATTCATGTAGATGATTTAGATGACACAGAGTGGCACACTTTGCAAGTCGTTTCAAATCAGCCAATTCTTAAATGAATGGTTTATGAAGAGTAAGAGTTTTAATCTCGCAGTGGAATGACATGCTTTCACAACTACATATCACAATAATTACCTTAATCAGCGGTAGCTTTGTGCAACTCAGCAGCAATACTGGGTTGGGGACAACTTGGGGTTTGATCAATGTTGGGTAAATTTGAGGTTTGAAAGAAATAACATCACGGGAGACAATCAAGCTCAGTCACACAGAGGTGTTAAAGTGTGAGGATAATGATAGGCCCTAGAACTCTCTGGGTGCCTAGAACTCCTTGATTATTCTCTTTTATAGGGAATATGAAACATGTGAACGTTTGAAACACACTTTTTAATGCATTTTTTTAATGACACAGAGAGAGAGTGACTAACACTTGCATTGAATTAGTTCAGCTTACCTTAAAAAAATTAACTGATTGCCTTTTTTATATAAAGCAAACATAGAAGGAAAATCTAAGTAAGTCTAAGAATTATCTTAATAAGTATCTACAGGTAAATATGATAAATTCTTTTTTTGAATAACTACTAATAAATATTAATTTATTTATGCTCAAGGACATTTAGTAAAAAAAAAATTATTTTACTTGTTTTATTAGTACTCTCAAAATATGTATTACATTTTTGACCAATACTTAACTATTTTAAGTAAACAGCCTTTTAGTAAAAATCAAGTAAACACAATAAAACATCTCTTGTAAAGTATATTATTTGATACTATTTCTACAATTGTTTTACAGTGTAGCATCACAAATGTAACAATTTATCTCTCTAAACCACTCTTTTGTGCTCCCAAACAGGAAGTGCATAAGAACCTTTCTATTTTTCCTCGTCTGAACATTTGAGTGTGTTATTTTGTCCATCAAGAGGAAGTGACAGTTTTGCCTTTGTCTTCCTGGGGTTGCGGACACTTTGAAGGCCTTGTTTGGAAGAGACATCTCTCCTGAACAGCAGTAGCCCTCTACAGAGCCAGTGACAGATAGGCTTCATAAAGGTATTTGAAAGAACCCCCATAGAGCTGATCAGGCACTTACTGTAGAGCTGTTTCCTCTCTATGAACTTTTTCCCCACCAAAGCTCTTTCTTTCTATTGGAATGGCACTGCCATGAGTATTAAATTGCTTTCATTTCTTATTTGTTTGCTTCTGGGTTTCTCATATGCTTGGGAAGCTGTTAAAATAACATTCTTACAATAAAGTAGATACATTTCAGTAGTCTATCTGTACTTAATGTAAAGACACAACAAATAACTTCTGATATAGAGGAACAACTTTGAAATGTGAAGATTAAATTGCCTTTTTCTCAATTATAAAAAATGACCTACTGGTGATTTATTTTATTCTATTTTACATTCACTTAAATGAAAAAAAAATATGATTATAGTTTATGTTTTAGAGTGAAAATGATAAGGTTTATTTACCTCTAGTTACATGAAAACAAGTTCTTGTTAGCATCTGCTAATATTAGGTTTTCTTAGCTCTCCACATTCAAATCTAAACAACTATATTTGTATGTAAATTTTAGAAATCTTACCCAATAGTGCAATAAGTTGTGCCTTATATAAGTTTCTATCTGACATATTTAATTCAAATACTAGGATTCTTTGACATCTTATTTACATGATGTGTTTTGTATGTCTATTTACCAGTTTTGACTTTTTAATTAGAAAAAAAACAGGTTCTGTCTGTGTTTGCTCCATGAATTGCAATAACTTTGAAGCTCAATATCTCAAAGCTTTTTGAATTGAGATAGAATCTTGTAATTATATAATCTGATCTATATAGTTTGGAAGATTAGTGGTCTATGTTTCTATTAAAGCACTTTACAATATGTTCTAATTGCAAACACAAATTAATTATCCTGGATTTAATCTGTTTTCTTTGTGCCCCTCTTGCCTTTTATTTGCATTTCAAAACATTGATAACTAAATTTTTTGATTGAACTAAACTTAAATAATTAATGAAATAGTGAAATACAATACAGGGTTACAAAACTACTAAACTATTATACTAAACAATGGTGTACTCACATTCTAAGAAGTTAATAAAAAAAAAAAAAAAAAAAATATATATATATATATATATATATATATATATATATATATATATATATATATATATATATATATATATAAACCTCTTTAAAGATATCTGCAACCTTAGTTTTTGGTTTTTAACTGACTGTATCGATTTTCACAGACATAGAGAAGCAACATCCAGCATTCAAAAACTTGAACACAAACAGACACACTTGTAGCATACCTTTTTATGAAACACCAGAGACAAAAAGGCCAAGAGTTCAAAATTTGACAGCCCCAAAGAAACCCAAAAAATAAATTGCCTGCGATCATCCACCCATGTACAACAACTTAAAGGTCTGTAGTTTTTTCATTAAGTTTGGTGTTCCCTCCTTTTCCCTGACATGTTTATGACTCTCATCAATCAGCCATGGTGAGCTTCACCCCCATCTGGCCAGGCTTCGAGTCTGTTACTAAGCAACCACAGAGTGCCAAGGGTTAACAAAGGCAGATTCTGTACAGGCCACATGAGTGGGCAACCTCGCCATGTGGAACAGGGAAAGAGTTGTGACTGCCAACTACTGAACCATGCTGGCCCCTGAGATCAAAGCCATGGCATTCTACGGAAGGACAGGGCCCGTTTTAGAGGCTGTAGGAGTGTGGAAGGCAAGGCGGGGGTTTTTGAAGGAAGGGGTTGGGTTGAATTGGGGGACGGGTTTGATTTGACGCTCAAGAGACAGGCCCTACCGGAGGGAAACTTGTCTGAGTTTTTTGTGGTGTCAGAAGTTTGAGGCATGCTAACCCCAGAGGGCAGACAACCCCGATGTCTCTGGAGGAAGCCTTGCATGGGTGTCTGGATGGCATCCTGCTGTTCCTTTGAGGGAAGCTCATAGAATGACCCTTCTGACACTGTGACTATATTCTAATGTTAATGCAAAACTCGAGTAAGACTGAAAAATGTGAGTGCAAGTTTTGCCAAGGTGTGAAATAGTCAAATTTTTATGGGTATTTGTCACCGGTTTTAGAATGTTTTTATGTTCTTTAGCCATATTTACATACATATACTTGATAAAGAAAGTGTATATATATATATATATATATATATATATATATATATATATATATATATATATATATATATATATATATATATATATATATATATATATATATATATATATATATATATATATATACAGAAATGTGACAGGCTAGATGCGGTTTGTGTTAATGTTATTTTGTGGCATTACATCTTTCAACAGTGTTATAAAACTGCTTGATACCTTGAAACCTTCTCTTTTGAGACATTGTTAAAAGGAATACAACACAAAACATTTTCAAATTAACAACGATTTTTCTGTTTTTGTCTTTTTTGTGGAGTAAGATTTAAACTTTGTTACCTTATGTTTATCAATAACGATCTGCACTGTTAAGTGTTATTTTGGAATTGATTATAGTTAAATCATAAAACTCAATGGTTAACTGCTATATATCTGTCTGAGAAGTTTGCTGTTAATGGCTTATTTTAATAAATATACTAAACATCATGCTTGTTGTAGCTTACCTTTCTTATAGTTGTCTACTGATCTTGTAAATATATATGTTTCCTTGATAGGTTGGTCTCTGTGTTCATTATTGCCTTGGAATATTGTAGACTTGAATATTTAAAGAATGTTCATGCTCTGACAATGTCAAATAAAAGCTCATTAAAAATGCTTTAAATATTTTTCAAAAAATGTTGTGTGTTTAAATATTTGAGCATTGGGCTTATTTTTAATGAAAGAGGACACAAAATAGATCAGATGAGCTATTAGGTTAACAGGTTAAATGACTGCCCATTAGCAGCAGGTTCCAACTCTGAGACCTGGCTGAGACACCATTAAAATACAAAAACGTCTGGTTGATTGGCGATTCTGAAATGTTCTTTTACAGATGTGAGAGTGAATGGTGTCCCTGGGCTGGGGACCTGTCACACTAACCATTACCCCAACGTGAGCTGATCAGTATGAGAGGCATCATTAGGCCTATCTGACCATAATTAAAATTCCTAATGGGATGTTTAAGCTGCGATTCCAATATTGTATAATATTCATTGAAATTCAGCACATTTTTCTTTATAAGAATATAAATATGTCTAGGTGCCTATACACTTTTTAATGAGTCATTCCCTTGAGATCCCTTTTTTTCTATACCTAGACTTCATCTGATAAATGGTCAGCTCTCCCTCATAGCTACACAAACCTCAATCTGTTAGGGACTTCTCCTGCATGTGTTCTCACATGTATGTGTCAGTACATTAGTGACTTTTTTGTGACTTCAAAGTCAAGCTACACAGCCTCAGCTCACCGCTGTTTTGGCTCACTAATGATTAGTACATGAGTGTTTCTATTCACATGCAGCCAAGCACAACAGAGAGTGAATTCCCGCTGACACAAATTTCACAGCATTGCAAGCTATTGCAGTAGAATCCCTGTTCCAAACATGCATGCTGTAGACAGGAAATGACACCGCATGGTAATAGCAGGACGGACATGACAGCTTGTTGTCATTATTTTTCAACTCTCTTTCTCTTCTGCCCCTGCTGCGAATCGGCATGCGGCACACACTGAGATGGACTCCCAGTAAAAGCTAATGTGCGTCTACACTCGTTCCTCTCTCACTTTGTTTTCCTAAACATCACTCTCAACCTAATTTCCATCATGTCCCCCGCGTGTTCGGCAGACTTCACCCTCTGTGTTCTCCAGCTGCTACAATGGCCACTTTCACTCATCTGGATCGTCAACAACTGGGAAAACTGAAAGCCCTTTTGTTGTGACTTTGTCTGCATTATCTAAATTGTTCTTAGGACACTCAAGAACGGTGAATTGCAGTCTATTCGCTGAGACATTCTGTACAGAGAGTGGCATTTTGAATCAGTTTGAATGGTTGCATTCAATGCATTACCAAAGGAATAATTTCTCTGGAGATATGAGGATGCATTGAGGACATATACATACACACATATTTATGCATGACTATGTTTTGATCATTTCTTCTACTAGAGTATTATTAAAAAGAAAAAATTAACTGTAAGAAGTAGTGTTGGGTGATAAATCAGTATCGATTCCAGAAATTCAAATTGAGAGTAGCATATTATCTTCATAATAAAAAATGAAAATACATGTCTCCTTGATGCATATTTAGTTTTTTTCGCTTGCTAAATTAGTCATTATAAATACAAATCATATAATAATGGCCTCTTAGTCTCAGTTTAGAATAATGTTTTTTTAATAATTAAGTTTTTTTTAACCCAAGCATCCATCCATTTAATTACAGTTATCCAACTGGTCCATAACTTTGAATAGTAATAATAATAACAACAGCAATAATGATGATAATAATAATAATAACAATAATAGTAATAATGTTTGAAATAAAGCTTACTCTAGCAGGTCTCAAACACTTACCATTCACAAGAGATGTTACTTCATGGAAGGTCTCTATCAAAATAGAAAAATGCACATTTACTCTACTTGATATGGATGGGCTGATTTCGCCTGAATTACTGCAGCAACGCGTCATGGCATGGATTCAATCAGTCTGTGGTACTGCTCTGGTGTTATGAGATGAGAGCCCAGGCTGGTCTGGAAGTGACCTTCAGCTCTTCTGCATTGTCGGGGCAGATGCTTTGAATCTTCCTCATCGCAATATACCATTGATATTTTCAAATGGGTTAAGATCAGATGAGTTTGCAAGCCAATTAAAAACAGAGATTTAAAAACAGGGACACTGTATTCAGGGGTTTTCATTAGTTGTCAGTTTAACCAACACAATTAAAAGAAACAAACTGTTAATATCTTTTTGTCTGTGTGTAATGAATGAATATACAAGTTTCACTTTTTGAATGGAATTAATAAAATATATATTTTTTCATGATATTCTATTATATAACCATAAATTTTATTTTTCGCTTCATACATAATGCCTTTATTAGTCAAAATCACACATTAAAACCCAATCATTCATATAGCATAGTATTTCCACAAACGTAGATATTTTACACTATGGAATACTTATTCTGGTAATCCATTGCTTTGAAATCGTAAGTCCTTGTTTTGGGTAAACCCCTGAGTAAAGCGGAGTCTTTAGGGTGATTTCATGCATGCTGACATTAATAAATGTGTTCTTCTCAGACAAACGTGTGTCATTGAAGGCCACTAGGAAGAAACTCTGCTGCCCTGATTGACTCCCTTTGGGACGCTAGTGCCTCTAGAGTATAATGAGGAGAGGCAGAGGATAGAAGTGTAAGACTAGATTATGAGCATACCCATACTACTCTGTAGTACTTCCAAGTAGAAAGGGACTCCTTGTTTTGTACCAGCAGGCATTCATATATTCCATGTATTATACATCAAACTTGCTTTGACCAAAATCAAACCTTTCTGAACCAAAAAAGCAAAGGGAGGCAAAATCCATGGCACACTTTGTTTACTTCAAATTTGCAAAGATACGCACACATGTATATAAAGGTGCACCACTCTCTCAAATGCCTACCACTCATAAACCCACGATGGACTTCTGTCACCTGTCCACCTTCACTGCTGTATTACCTTCACAAAGGTATAATTACTCTGTTGAGATTTAATGAAATGCAAATGCTCTTGGCATTTCAGACTCAATTTAATATGGGAGGTTTAACTCTCATCCACAAATCCCTGGATAACATTGTTTTAAACCTTGTTAATGGTCTTAGGATCTGGAGTGCACAAAGTGATAGCACTATGAATAAAAATGAGAGACTTTTGACAGCAGTGTAATTTTCTAAATTAATGAAAACCACAACCATTTGGCAAATTACATTTTTTCTAATGGCTGAAGCAGTATTTACATCTTCACAAAGGCTGTTATGGTGTACATGGTAATGAGTCCATGAAGGGGGACGATTATAAAAATAAATCTGCATTGGGAAACGTGATGCACTAAACTGTCAGTCTGTTTCCTGGCGGCTGTGTGGTTTTGTAACATGAGTGTTTGTGGGCAGCTCTGTGTTTGTGAGCATATGGAGGTATTGTGCCTCATGCCCTCTGGGTTTGCTGGTTTGGTGACCTGGTGTCAAATATCCAGGGAGAAGTCTGACTGTAACCTTTGCTTGTAGGTTTCATCATTACTTCATTAGGAAAACTGATGCATACAATTTTACTATTCATCTCAGTTTGAGTGACAAGTGGAAGCTGGTCTTCGATGAATGATGTTATCCTGGTTTAGAAAGGTGAAATCATCATAACTTCCTAGTGATGGACTGAATGCAATTGTTTCTTGTTTGAAAAAACACGTAAGCAATATAATATTAACATATAAAATAATAATGGTATAGATCTTTTTCTTATTAATTGGTCATCAATGGCAGTGAAGGTATTTAAATTTCTGTAAAAATAAGTACAACTATGAAAGGGATGCACAAAGTTTCAGTGTGCATTAATCAGTTTTAAACGCACAATGTGGATTTGAAGAATGAATGCTGTTGCCTCAATTGCATGAATTGCAGTCAATCTTGCTTTGATTATATATAAAAACAGTGGGGCTTAAGTTTGAAGTTGTAATGTCTTTTTGACATTACAAAAATGAATGATTTGACGTGGATTATATTGTTTGTACTATTATCTTTGTCCAACATTCAAACATTAAAGATTTTATTAATGTTTGCTCTGCAGTACACAATTTTAATGAAACAGCTGGTGATTTATTGTATCTGTTTCATTGCTTCACACTCTTGACCAAAAAAAAATAGTTATGTAACATAAAGTTAATCTAGATTGTGCTCAGCTCATGAATGTACAGTTCAGTGATAAAGTCTGTGACATTTAAAAGAGATCCAACACAAACATCATGCAAAAACTGAAAGCCGTTCTGATCGTTTTGTTTGTTATTGGAGACACATTTTACACAAAATGCACAAAACATACACAAAAGTACATCAGGGTTTATTGATCACATTTTTGGAATAATTGTGGTTTGTTCATAATTTCTAAATCCGCTGTGGAAGTGTGAAACTTAGTTTAACACACAGGACATTTACACTGAGCAGGTGATTCCCTTCCTGGTTTCGAATTTAATTAAAACACAATAGTCAAGTACATTATTCAGGTATTATTAATAATGCATTACAGTAACGACGCCACTATGGGCAGTACCTAATACTCTAAAGCAGCACTTTTTAATTAAACTAATTCAGTTTTTGGTACTTGTGTTACAATGTTTCGTGTGAACGGGAGAAAAGTAAAAAAAACGGGCGTAACAAGTCTTCGCTAACATTTCCAGGTAACCAAAAATTTGTGCTGGTCTGACATGCTTTATCAGTTAAAATTTTTCTTTGTTTTAAGTCAGGTTTAAGTATATTGACAATAATGCTTGGTGTTAAGTCAAAATACAAATTAAATCAACAAATTCAACTAATCATTAGAGTAGATATTAATCAAAAGGGCGTTGATGATATCGTAATTTTTAAAAAAGTAACTAATCTCATTACTTTTTAACACTAGTAACTAATAAAGTAACTAGTTACTATTTTTAGTAACTAGCACAACACTAGTCAGGTAATAAAAAATAATTGTTAAGCCTTTTTTTCGTTACACAATGGTTGTCACTTTAAATTCAACCTTTTTAATATACATAAATGCAAAGATTTTAAATTGGGTTTGTCAAACTTTTGATCAGTTTAAAGCATGTTCAATGAATTTATGTTTTTAATTATTTGTTTTTGCCATCCAGCACACAATCACAATTATCCGATTACGTTAAAAATCATTAGACTCCTTACATCACTCATTCCATCTTGATTTCCTTAATTTGTTGGGTGAATAGACTTGAAGTCACAGTTAGGCAGAGTTGCAGATACAATTCAATTCAGTTTTCAATACTGATTCAATTGTTTTTGAAGGGTGAAAGTCAGAAGAAAGAATATTCCTGGGAAAATGTTCTCATGGGGCTGGCCTGGTGGCTATCACCTAACTACCTAGAACAAGTCCCCTACAGAGATAAACTCCCTTTAGAGTTGACTTTGTGCTATGTAACCCAGCAAATCTTTTTTTATCTCTAAATATCCACTTCAAGCACTGAAGGGCACTGAGGAGGCTTGTAGAGCAAAAAAAAACCTGTACGAAGTAAATAGGGCTGATTAGCATGAGTTAAATAGCAAAAATAGATCAGGGAAAAACTTAATGTTCATCTTTTTTGCTCTGTTTTCATTATTATAACACTATATGAGAATACCCTAATTGTGCAAGCCTTGCAAAACTATAAGATATTGAAATTGTTTTACTGTATAATGACCAATACAATGAGTTGCTTGAGGCCATTTAAATGCAATTTTAATATCACTCTTTTTCAGAATTAAGACCTAAATTTAAAGCTAATTAGATATACTTTCGTTTCAATTCCCAGAGGAACAGCTCTACACTTGTGGAAAATTTCAGCCTCTGCAAGCTTCCCTGTTGGACGCCATTGTAAGATTCTCTCTGAAGACACTTAGATCCAACAGGGGGCCTTTTTCCTTCCAGACGCTGACTTTCCGGTGGCTGATTGACATGAAAAGAAGGGATGACTTGATGCAATGTAGCGTAGCTAGGGTAATCTTCCAGGTGATGATCCTATTGGGTAGAAATGGGACATAGAGAAACCATATTCTGCTTATGCATTGATGCCTGCAGCCGTTCTATCAAATTCGAATTTATGTTATGCCTGCTCCAGTCCTCCTGATTGTTGGGCTCAATGCTTTGGAGGGAGGCTGGCTGTAGGACGATCCTGAAAGATCTAGCGAAATGGACGAGTGAAATCCATTGGGGCCTCTGTGATGTTATCCAAGCTCCAGACACAAGTTCTTTTGAACTCACTTCTGAAAAGATGTAGAAGTAGGTCCAGTCAAAGCCAACGTGTACCTGTGCTTTCAATCATTTGATTAACTGACTTTTTATGGTTGTTTTGCATTTTGTCTGATTGTTAGTGTTGGTAACTAGATTTATCTAATGGGGTTGGTTTGTGCTTCCAAATTTTCTCGTAGATTTGTAAGGCTGCAATCATATTTTGCTCTGTATCCGGTGTGACATGATTAAAGAGACTGTAAAGTTTTATGCTCTTTGAAGAGTGGCTTTGAATATTGCGACTCCTGAGGCTCCAGTGCAGTGGTATTATTCACTGTTCGTAGCAATAATTGGATTTCATCGCGTATTTATTTTGCATTTGATTTACAATTCAGTCACGATAACAAACATGTGGGGATTTAACTTGTGGTTATTTTTAACATAAGCCTGTTTAATTTACTTCATGTTAGCAAACAAATAATGCTATGAACTAATATTAAGGAAACATCTTTGTTTCACAGTGGAATGTACATCATCAGTTGTGTTAGACCCAGCCCTGATGCTTTGACAATAAAAAAAATGACTTTGAGCTGTCAGCACATACTTCCTTCCTGTGTTTTATGCTTGAACTCCCCAGGTAAGGTTTAGACTTTGAAACTGATTTACTCATGGCTCACATCCTTCCTCTTGTTTTTCCATGTTTGTTCACCTTGTGATGAGGCCAAAAATCTGAGATCCTGATTAATAAAAATGTGTTTGAATACTTTCTAAAGCAAATCGGAATCAAAGCTTGGTTAGACCGAGTGTATCCGTGGCTTTCCATAAATAACAACATAATGAAGATTAAATCTGTGTGGAGATAGGTACACCATTAGCTTTGAGGTTACTCAACAATGCTGTGCCTCTTCAGATGCTAGATGTTATTTTTACTTTACTTAAAAGCTATATATTTTTTGTCAAAACGAATCAACTCACCTTGTTTTGGTTCAAGATTCCATACTCTCTGATTTTGTATTTACTAAAAGACTTATGTTTTTTCTCAATTGTGAAAATCCACTAACATTATTTGACTAGTTTTGTTTTTAAACCACATAACATGTTTACCATTTAAAACCTTAAATTCACCATGGTTCCTCCATTTTATGTAGCATAAATATAAAAGGTCTCTGAAGAATTCTTTCTATTTGCAGGTATGCGTATTGGTTTGTATTTTAAACATTTTAAACAGCACATCCTTTTTAAACTGTGAAAACTGTATTTCACTACAGCTATGCTTTTTTAAATAGAAAACAAAAACTTTTTTATGTTTGTTTATCAGATCCTGACATTTCAGCTGAAGTTTATTAATCGATAATTTAAGATGTTTAATTGACTTTTTAAGTATATACTAATTTACATGAGTCACGTATGTACCTCTATTGCTCCTTTCTTAAGTACTTGAAATGAAATATAGTGAAATTTTATTTAATTGAATGTTATTTAATAAGCCTTTCTACTTGGTCTTCTCCTCACAGTATGTAATTGAAGTTTTAAACAAGACTGACTTGGTCTAGACAGAAATTATTAATTTAGCATTATCACAAAAAACATAATAATAGCTTTATTTCTCCAATCAATTGGGCATCACAACATGCTGGTTAATGTATGATTTTCAGTAGCAAACACAAATATTTGCCTTTCACCTCTTTTTTATTTAACAAGGCACAATTTTTATTTTTAATCAAGGTCACTTCAGACGTTGAGAGTTATCTGGTATTATTCGCATTTTCTTATGGATATAAACCTATTTTTAACACAGTGTTTGTGTTTATTTTGTATCAGTTGTATTCAACTTCTGATTAAACAAAAATCCTAACTACTTTCTACCATGCTCTTTGAGGTATTTAGAAAAACACACTCACTTTGAGGACATGATTTGTAATGATTTATTAGTGTTATTCACTACTTTATTGCATGCACAGAATGTAACCACTTGTTCACAATTGTGTCACAACATCCTGCAGAACATGGATCTTTTTTTTCCCCAAATGATCAATTGTGAAAGTTTCTCTTCTCAGCTGGAGTCCCACTGAGAAGATTACTGTTGTGGATAAGAGAAAAGTATTGATGTAGAGATGCCCTTATTGAAGAGGAGGTGAAGTTAGCTGTTATCTTTGGTTTGGGAAGAACCCTCACCGGTGCTTTCATTGCTCTACACTTTGAGTTCTTATCAGGAAGACGAGAATGTGAAAAGAGTAGAAACGTATCCCAATTATCGAACTCTCTGTGGAAATGAAGTTGAGAAGAAAATATGGCTGATCTCAGTAATAAATACTTCTTGGTCCTCTTATACATTGACTTACACAATAGAGCACTTTACCTGAAAAGTGGAACGAAACAACTTAATTTGTGTAACAAAATGATCATTTCAAGTGGAAATCGAATTTGCCAGTGTATAGCTTATAAAAGCATCCTTATCTGACTTTTTAAGCAATGGTCAATAGTATAAGTTATGAAAATAATAAAAAAAATAGTAAGGTCTGATCTGAAAAAATGAACAATAGTCATTTTTCACATGCATTTTTCGTGTTCAGCCTCATCAGATCCTTGTCGTTGCATGAACACTTTTACTGGAAAGTCTCGCCTTGCACGAATGCGTAGATTCACACAAACAACTGAAATAGCTCAACTCTGCTGGGAAGGGTGTCAGCATGCCCAGCACTTCACCACCTTCAAGGTCAGATCTGGATGTTGGGCAGATCTGCTAGGTGGGAGTGTTTGATAGGTTTAACATCTCCCAATTCCCCAGTAATTGTAGGGCAGGAATGCTCAGCGTCGACTGCTTCAAGGTCAGACTCATTTAGCTGTCTGCGCAGCAGTGGTCTGCTTCATCTCCTTAATTTTCTCTTATTTAAGTGTCTGTTGTTAGTGGGTGAGCTGGTAATAAACATTCAGGAGCTATTACTAAGAGAAACAGATATGTCGATCAATGTGTGTTATAATAATAATAGCAATAAAGTGGTGTGCTGCTGAAATACTTTGGAAAGAGCGTTTGACCATTAACCATCTGTTGAACAGGTTTAATTACTCTCCTTTGTCCAGTTGGGGAAGAAAATGGATTTTGGAAAAATTGAAAGAAGTAATGGATTAGAAAAAGAAACCTAATTTGTCTGAAAACAGCATTAGTTTAAATAGCAGGACATGGATGCTTTTTTATGTCATTTAAATGACTGTCAAAAAGTCTAAATAAAAGATAAAGAAGACAGTGACCTCAAGAGTATCAATGTAGATGAAAGGCAGTTCATAGGATCCCTTTGCACTGATCTTTAATGAATTTCAACAACTATTCAAAATAACTATTAAAAATTTGTTTCTTTTTGAGCACATGGCTTTGCTTTGTTTTAATTTGCTCTTCCGCTCAGCATTTTACCCCACTCTTCTAACTATGGTTAAACGCTTTCTTTGTTATAGAACAACTGCCTATTCTTTAAAGTACAATTTCTAATGTCATAACTATGTATATATGCTGCTGAACTAGTTTGCATAGAATTACATTTAATACTGGGGTCCCAATCCAGCAGTGATAGTTTAACACTGCATTTTGTTTTCTAGTTCACTCTCGTTTGGTTCCCTTTTTTACTTGTCCTCTGCTTTGCTGTGATAAATCTTACAAATTTCACTAACGTGTTTATTACTTGTTAAAACTTGTTCAAACTTGTGTGCACAGTTAAATCTAGAAAGTTTAATTTACTCTGAGTCTTTGTTCCGAGTCTATTTGTCCCTTCTCTATTTAAATCTATAAATATATAAAAATCTCTATACATTTTTATAGAAAATTATTAAGTTCAACTTTTTTGTTACATTAAGTAAGAAACAACAAAAAAGCGAGTTTTGAATAGTAAATTACAAAAACAAATATTTTAAAGTTTTCAGCGAGAAATTTGCTGGTTTTAATGAAAGAAGAAAGAAAGATAGTTAAAGAAAATTGTTTCCAATTCTTAGCTGCTTCAAAAAGAAACAACATACCTCTTGTAAAAAATAATGAAATGATTAAATATTGCAACAAGTTTAAAACATAACCAGATTTAAATCATTAAACAGTCATTAAAACATAGATCTTCATGCTGTTCGCTGGCCATTCATCACCAGAAGAAAACACCCGAGTTTAACACACGAATAACATCTGCTCTCAACAGAACAATCCATCTAACGTCTTCAATAGTACTCTGTTCTCAAGTTCCTCATCAGTGCAGGAAACTTCTTTTTATTCCGAACCACACACAAGTCTCTCCACACATTTAACAGGCTTTCACAGAGGGCTCTGTGCTAATGGGGGCATGATTAATTATACAAGTGGTGTACCTTAAATGCACCTTACATAGATTACACCCCTCCAGAGACGTTCTCGTCTGGGTTATTGAGTCTCAGCATGATCCATCTTCCATGACCATGAGTAACCTGCCCGGTATCATTAACTCTGAAAAGTCTTAAAAAACACAGTGTAACGCACTGAATGAAGGGAAAGATGTGCCTTATGGCTGCAAGTTTCAAGAGACGGAAAGTGAGTTGATATATGCGCAAGATACTGAAAAAGTATCTCAGCAGCTAAAAGCAGATGGTGGTGCAGCTATGCTGGAGCAGACTGACAGCACATCAAAGAGCACATGATCCTTCAGCAGATGCTCAGAACAGAGGCCACAGCCCTGACCTGCTGTGCCAGAGATAGCTCACCAAACGTGTTCAACCTTTGCAATACAAGAACTTTGCCTCGCGGTTAATCGCTGTAACCTTAGCAACAGTCTGCCCTAGTCCAAATACAAATTAGTCTGATCATCAAGAAATCCAGCGAGAAGAATCGTGGAGGTTGGTGCTCCCACACGAGGCTTCTAAATTTCTGACAAGGCATTTGTTTCTTAAATCTCTTGTTTAGACTGGGAATGATATGGATGTGGAGGGGAGGAAATTGGAAGGGTTGTGGTGGTTTAGCTGAATAGTTCATCTGAGTTTTAGGCCAGATTCAGAGCACATAAACAGCTCCCCGGGCCCTTATCAATGAGGGATAGGGAGTGATTTACAAGCACTGGGGGAGCTTCGCTGCTGAAGTTCATCTGATGGAGCTGGAGCCCCTAATGTGGGGGTGGAGCGAGAATGTTTCTGCAGCTCGTTAAACATTTGTGGAGCAAGATTTCTCACTATGCCAGTTCTCTTAAATCTGTCCACCTTCACGACAGATCCTGAGTTACTCACTCAGCGTACTCTGTCAAACTTAATTCCCCAAAGTGGCTGAATGTTGGTGTGCACAACTGTGTGTCAGTTTTACAAAGGAAATGTGCACAGCACATTGCTTTATCTTTGTTTGCCTCAAACTTTTTTCTTGATGACAGAAAAATGTTGGGTTATTGTTTGTTGGTGGAAGTTCAGGTTCGGTCTGGCCATCTGTAAACCTTGGGGAAATTTCAAGGGGCCAGTAACTAGTGTTTTAAAATATTTTACAGACTAAGCTATTGTTGTTGCTGAATTCTTAAACAAATCATAGTTATTCACTGGTTTTTATTGTCCAAACATATTGTGGGAACAAGTACAGTCCTTGAGCCGCATAAAATGTTTTCTGTTGCTGTTATTTCATTTGAAGAGCAAATTCTTTTTTGCATACTAGTTTTCTCTATGAATTGTTCTATGAACAGTTATTTTGTTCAGAAAATAACATCAGCAACATATCTTGGTAGGCCATTTCCAGATCAAGAAAGTTTTTGGTTTGTTTCTTGAGACTAATGCAATTAACTCACAATAATATATCGCTATATAACAATTTCTCATGACATTATCATATTCGTAATTTTATCAATACATTCAGAAATATATAACAAAATTGGAAAAATTATTGGGGAAAAGGGCTCACACGCAGAAATATTTTGTCAACCGACATAGATTCTAATTTTGCGTTTTAATGACAACAAACAAAAGAGAGAGAGAGTGAGAGAGAGATGTATGTAAATGTCAAATATCATATAATCATATTTGCTTGCAATAGCTAACATACTTTATAGTGCCCTACATTTAGATGTTTTTTTTGGGGGGGGGGGGGGCGAGTGGGACTTCTCAAGAGAACACAGAGGTAATTCTTACAAAATCATTTCAACCCTCATTCAACACTGTCCTCTTAAAGTCAGCTGGTACAGCTCTTAAAGTGTTTACATTTGTGCACTCACTGAATTTTGCCTACAGAGGTTCTAACCGATAGTGGAAATAATTTACAGTTCAGTTTTTTTTTTCTAGAAATCTACATTCTGCTTTTATTTCTTGTTGTAAGTTGTTCCATCCACACGTGTTTGTAATCATTCCTTTCTGTGCTTGTGTTCTGCCCATGCTCAGTATGCAGACTATAAAAAATTATATTTTGGGTTTAGATAAGATAATGTGGGTTGGATGCTTACCCATGCTGTCTCAAAGTTAAGCTAACAATATTTTAAGATGCAAAATTGGATGGAGTCAAGGGTGAGGAGTGGTCAACAGATTAGATTGTTTGATTTATGAACTGCACAATAACAACATGAGTCCATTAAGGTTAAAGGTTTATGCGTGTGCTGTTCGGTTACATAGGAACCAAAGAAACAACATTTCATAATTCAAAACTTCATCAAATCAAACCATGAATTTATATATAGAATAGTCCATGAAGATTTAACTTTTTCCCAATACTCTGCCCATCTTAACAGGACCAACTATAATCGCTTTATGTTAATGTGACATTGACTATAGTCTCTTTAAAATGGTGTATTTCCTTTTTCCCCCTCTAATACAGTGAGGGGCGAATTGTCCATTTTGATTTAAATAATCTGGAAACATATTCTTATCTGGATTATATTTCAATTCTCCTCAAATCCTGCACTCAAGGTTACTGTACATGCCATCTGGGTGAATGTGTTCTAAATGCTGAGCCTGCCGACTGCCAAAACAGGCAACAGATGGAAGCCGCAAACAACCAAGAGGCTGTGCTTTAGAGGAGGATTAAGGAAAAAGTCAGCGCCTGTGCTTGTATTTTCTTACAATTTTGAGTAAAACGGTCATCTACACATCCCAGATCTGTTTTCCTCAGAGCTTGTATAAGCTAATCTTCCTCAAAACCACCCCCCGATTGCTGAATCCCACCACCCACCAGGACCTTCCACATTACCCGCCTCTAAGTCAGCCAGCTATTGACCAATGAGACAAAAGTCCCCTAATCCTTGATCCAGGCCCAGTTCCTTTTGAATGATTAAATTTCCTTCGTATTGTATCTAAACAAGGACTTAAGGTGTTTTTAGCCCCTGTGTCCTTGTTCTTGGCGTCATCGTTCCCAGTTTCACCCCTTTTTGACAGTGAAGGGATCCCTCAGGGGTGGAAGTGTAGAAGAACAATTTGGAAATATGTCATTCTTTGCTTAACCTTGCAGCCATGAAAAATAAAGACATCTGCTAAAAGGTGAACAATTTGAAATGATGGGACAATATTCACATTATATTTCTGACTGCTGCTATTCTTTCTGATTCAAGACAATTTGACCAAGAAACCAGGCAGAATTTTCTACTCTAGCACTGGGACAAAATGGCAATGCTGAAGTTGCCCTGTTACATAAAGCCAATTTACCCCAAGGATGATACTTTTTAAAACAATAAAAACGATATGGCTATGGCCTTGTGTAGACATTATAGAGAGGAGCACACCTTCACTTTGTGTTGAAATGTCTCTTTGATTCTTAAAAAAATTAATAACTTAAGAAAGAAATCATAATATGTACATGCATAACTAAACAGCAATAATTTGTAAAGGCAAAATTAAGATTGTTTGTTTCTTGAAGATATTAAAATGTATCATATTTTAATAACAAACAAACATGCTTGAGCTTTTGAAATGAAAATATGGGGAAAAACTTCAAATTTTTTGTCTCATAGTTGCCATGTTTAAAACCTTAATTTTAAATGGTGCATAAAAAACTTTTTCTCCTCTATGTTGTGGTCTTGGTTGTTTAGAAAGACACCATTTTTTTGTTTGGCTGAGTAACACATTACTTTTGTTTTTGTAAGGAAACAAGATAGCATAAAAATCTGTATTTTTAGAAATCTGATTTTTTTAGAATACACAAATTGTAATTGCAACCTAACTAGCAACTACATAAAAAATAAATACTCACATTTGTGTAAATGCTGTAAACACTCTTACATCATCCCAGAGAATTCACTTCAATGCCCTGGATTTGTAATGCAGAGGACACTCATATCCCTTCCTTGGTCATTTAGACAGTTTTCACCAGAAGCAATTTTCCAGTGCAGAAGCACATGGATTCAGGTTCAAAAATAATTGGCCTTGGGCTGACCGGATTGCTGAATTACCTCCCATTACAGGAAACCAGCCTTGATGTTTCTGAATCACATGTGTCCAACAGATGCTCACTGACAAACCCTGAAGCTTCGAGAATACTATGTCAAAGACAATCTGGTCAACAATGTCATACACTGCTTTAACAATCAAGTAAGTTTAATAAATTTGCAAAGGGACTGGGAAGAGAAAATCAATTTTTACAAGTATTTATTGTGAAAGATTCTTTATAACGTAATAACCTTTTATTCCAATCTTATTTCAATCTAAACCAACTCCAAGTTCTATTAAATATGTCCTTGTAATTATCATTAGACGATCCATTCCTGAAGGCAACTGAAGTAAAGTTCAATCAATTGAGAGTAATTAACCATCTGTTTTAGTTCAACTAGGGTAATTTTAGCTGTAATTGTTTCCAACACCTATATAACCTTGTGACCCTGGAAAGTCTAGTAATTGACCAATTGATGTCAAAAATCAATAGAAGACATGTGCTACCACTCAGCGATAATAGTGCTATCATTTGCTTTATAAGCAAAGGACCATCTGGGGTCCCACAGTCCTTGACCATGGAGATTTAGTTTGAACTGATCAAACCTTTTACTCCATATAAAATGAAGCCTACCTATTACCTTTACAAACATTTTCTGTCTTTCATTTTAATGAACAAGTGCTCTAATTCTGCTTCTGCTTTCTTGAGTTAGTAAGATATGCATTAGTAAAAGGTACTAACTTTGGTATCTTGTAATGGTTTAAACAAGAGCTCTGATTTGGGACTCAAAAACATATCCTGAAGTGAAGCCTCAGGTTTTTAATGAATCTAAGGGAACCCATTTTTTTTTGTCATGGCCAAAAGTCCTATTCAGATTGGCTCATGTTTTGTTTGTGTAATTCATATTTTCAAACAACTCAATGACAGTGGCCATGCTAATTGGCGAAAACACTGCCCACTAACCAATCAGATTATCCGCTCATGCATCTCAGTGAAGAGTATACACGGTAACTGACCTGGAACTGTCGTAAGACTGCATCAGATAAAAAATTTGTTGGTTTATCAAATTCTGAATGTATTCATCAAAAATAGGAGGATTTTTTGGGTGCCAACATGCACAACCCAGCTGTGAATATGGCGGGAACACAGCAGTTGGAGGAACATGAAATGCACGGCACATTTGTATTCAAAGACATTGTTTATGATAAATTGTGGGGGTTATTAAGGGTGCAGCCTAGAGGTCAAATATTTATTATAAATGTTTTAAAAGGGCCATGATTAAAAGCATTAAAAGTACTTTTAAGCAGATTGCTGTCTGGCTTTGGAGTTAGTCCATCATAATAAATAAAAGAAGATTCAACATGATTGCCTTGATTAATCTAGATTTTCTATAATTTAAATCTTGACATCTTTAAGCAATGATATTGATACTTCTTTTTTAGCCTTTCACAATATTTTCACAATCGTTTTTCCTTCCCAATAAACTGATAACACAAATATTTTCTTTCCCAATAAACTGATAACACAAATATTTTCCTTCCCAATAAACTGATAACACAAACAAGCCTGACTTTTTAACACCAGATTTATCCTTTAAACTGGCTTTTCCTTCCTGCATGCATGACTTTAAAGTGATCCGAGAAAGATTATTGCTGCTATAAATCCAGCCTTCTAAGCAAAAGACAAAAAGCATCCCATAATTCATAAAATAGAATATCAAAAACGCGGGTCCTTCACAAACTATTTTAATTTCAAACAGCTGTTGAGGAGTGTCAGGCGTGGTGTTAATATCAGTGTTGTATTCACACAAGATTTGTGGCAGCTATTGTACTTGTTGACATGTAACAACTGAATTATTATTTCCATTTAAATGATGAGAACCAGCTGTTGATCTAACTGTGACACTAAGATGATTCAACAAATTCTGCTTGGATCCAATCCTTTGACTGATGCTATTTGTACTCTATCCCCCTCAAAGTGTATATGTCAGAGATAATGCACTGCAGGCGAATCTCTGTGCATATTAAATCCCCCATGCATTTAATCCTCATCTCAGAAAATATTTGGAGACGATGCTGGTGTTTCCTGCTGTGTCGAAGTACTTTTGATAGACAAGTCACCCTATAGCCTTTGGGATTTTTGCCCTGAGAGCAGAATACCATGCTGAGCTGCTGTTGTTGAGGGTGGACTGCTGGCAAGATGATAATGACGCCCTTTACTCAGAGTCCTTGGGAAATCCTGCTTCTTGTTCTTTGAAACTTCTACAGGCTTCTTGACCCCTAGTGGGCTTTAGAAAAAGGTCCTATACTGCAGATGCCCTCCTTCCTGTTTGAGGATCATCTGAAGTCATGTTGATTCTTTGAGCTTGTTAACCCAGCCTCATATCATGCCATCATTTTGTTGTACAGCAATAAATCATGACTACACAACTCATGTGATTGTTTCATATTATTCCATTCTCTAATGGGAATGTTTTTATCAGTTTTTTTTTTACCTAACTTTAATTTAAACTTTGGTTATTTAAAGAATTAGATAATGCAATGTTGCGGTTGTGGGAGATATAAACAATGAAGAAGTAGAAAAAGCTGAAATTGTGTCCATTACAATCAACTTGCTCTAGACTACTATGGGCTCCTGGTGCTGTATGACATCAGTACGAAGAGGTCAGCGAACCTGGTGAGTTTCAAGCTTTCTACTCACACTGAGAATGTAATGACACCATGTTAGAATAAGCCGCTAAACTAACACTTTAACCGCAAAGAACTGCTTTATGATTGAAGTTAAAGCCGGCTGAAAAAAGTGAAAGATGTTAAAAAAGACTTAAATGAGGATGAATGGAGAGGAGAAAAAAAACTGAAGTCTGTCCTTCAAGCATCGTCTATTTAGATGTGGAGTCTAGAATGATTTTTGAAAGCAGATAAAATCTGGAGTTTTTGCCGTCAAGCAGTTTAGAAGGATTAAAACTGTACAATAATTAATCCGAAGCTTTGTTGAAATCCACCACAAGATGCTAAATGAATATACTACACACAATTTCTATAAGGATTTTGCAGTTTCAAAACTAAAAAATCTAATGGTAATATTAATCATTGTTGGGCAGTAGCGTCGTTACAAGTAGTGACATTACCTGTTTAACTACGTTTCTCAGTAGCATGGTGGTAGTGTCTTTTTAAATTAAGTAGCTTTTCATTAGCAAAGTTATTTTATTGATAGTGCCAGCAATGTAACGTTACTGTAACAATTCATCACTCGAGTAGGGATCCATGTGCAGGCTTTATTAAAGATGTAGTCAAATAACAGGCAGGTAGTCAGGGTAGGCGGCAAACAGGCAGTATCAGAGATCAGCGAGAGTAGTACAACGGGCAGGCTACGGGCTAGGATCGTAAATGGAGAACAGGCAGGGTCACAACAGGCAGGCAGACAAACAGGATAAACGCTCAGAATTGCAGTAGATGTACAAACAGGACTTCGCGACGAGCCAAGGGAAACAGTCTGTTTAAATAATGATGTTAATGTCCTTCAGCTGGGTGTGTAATCAAGGCGCCTCTGGGGTGTATGGGGAATGTAGTGTGGTGTAGATGGAGGAGCAGGAGTTAGTGCAACGGAGGTGCCCTCTGTTGGTCAGAGGAGGGAGTGACGAGGTTAGCCTCTGTGACAGTTACATAAAATGCTACGGATCACTTATCCTAGATCCATAAATCAACAGACTTCTTCTTACTGCAGTTGGAACTGAGCTTTTCAGTGTGTTATCTCCACCAGTGGAGGCATTAGGCGGACATGCAATAAATGAACAGAATGTTGAGTCACCGTGGCCGTATCTCGACAGATAAATGCTATTAACTTCAAAAAACACAAATTGGAAAACACATTCAGGTGAATCCAAACACAATTGCTATTCAGTACCGTGTCAAGCTAATTAATACTGAAGTCATCAGCTAACGTTAATACTAAGATACTCAAGCGGTCACGTCATGCTGAATAATTATGTTTAATTACATAGGCAGTGAGTTTTTTTGTTTGATTAAATAAATGCATAGCATTAAATGCTGATGAATATCTGTGTGTGCTTTCATTTGGAGTTGCTTTTAACATGTATTTGAATAACACCCAAATGTGCCCAAAAAAGATATTAACTTTAATCTACAGAAGTCGATTGCTAACTTATGTCTCTTGTTTTTTTACTGAGAAATTTGTTTAATATAAAAAATATCTCAGAAGTAGTGAATTACTTTTTACCATGTTTCTGTTGCTTAGCTTACTACATTTCTCAGGGTAGTAGCTTTAGTGTGGTGAAGCTACAGTTAATGAAGGGCAACTGTTAGTTTAGTTTACTACGTTTTCCAAGTGACTTCCAAACACTAATATTAATATGAGATGAGAAAAACGTTCAAAATAAGTGATATCAACATCTTTAATTAGCATTTGAAGTTAACTTTGACAGCTTTAACAAGGCTTTTGTATCGCCCTCAAAATTGCCTGCAATCGCTCACACAATCCTTATGGACCCCTGTGGATCCCGGGACCCCAGCCTCTAAGCACTCACAATAGAACATGTCAGCAGGAAAGAAAACTCTGCTTGTCAAGCAATATCATGGGGGCTTTAAAGAATCATTTGTGTATATTAATGACTATCACAAAAGCACATATCACCATTGCATTAGGTACTTAGTGAGTTTATGATGAAAAGCTGCTTTCATTGATCATTCATGCTTTTACTGAATAGAAACGTGATGTTCAGTTCAGGAGCCTTCATTCATTTAAATGGGAGACATAACAACATCTGCTCAATGTGCTGAAGGCAAACAACCTCCCTCTCACTCTAAAACTTAGTGAGAAACATACAGAACCCAAGAGACTCAGAATCAACATGATGATAAGTTTGCCCATGGGGAAAGGGTGCTGATGGCAGAGAGTGTTGTGGAGGAGGAAGAAAGAAAGAGAGCCAGAGTGCCAGCGGTCCATAACACTCCAGTGCTGAAAAAGACCTTATTTCCCAGTGAATGAGCTGTTCGATATGGAATTGAATTAGACTAAATTGGAGTCTCAGAGACAGAGGCACTCATAGAGTCAGGGTAAATGACAGTGAAAGGCGAATAAAGGGATAGAAGGGAACATGACGACGTATTGTAAGTGAATTTAAACGCTCGAGAAATGAAGCAAGGTAAGATGAACGTGGTTGGTCTTTTAGATGTTTGCGAGGTGTTGTTTCAGTCACCAGCAGGATCAGTATCATGCTGTGACTGTAATGAGACTTGACTAGTGTATACTTAAAGAGTTTGTATTTGCAGTTAGCTGTTAGGCCACTGATTTCCAATATAAAAGCAAAAAAAATTAATCACTTGTTACACTAATAACAAAGTCAACATTGGAATAATTAAGCTTTATCAAATGTTATCAAAACTGTTCTCCTGCTAGCTATGCATGTATCTTAATATTTCAAGTTATTATTTTAAGACATTTTGTAAGCAAACAGAACTGTGGATAAATTGAGACCTTTTTTGGAGGTACCTATGTCTTTTCACCCTAATATGAGCTAGAGATCATTCACAGCAGACCTCCACAACTACTTTTAGTAGCCAGTTTTAAATGTTCATTCATCTTCATGTCGGCTTTATTCCCTTTCGGGGTCGCCACAGCGGAATGAACCGCCAACTCTCTGGCATATGTTTTACGCAGCGGATGCCCTTCCCTGCCGCAACCCATCGCTGGGAAAAGTTTTAAATGTGTTTTTATATAAATAAGTAAAAGAAACTGGCTTTATCCGAAAACAAAATATTTTATTTATTTATTTAGTTTTTAAACAGAAGAGAAAGTCTGGCCTTTGTTGTTATATGTCTGTAAAACTATATTTGTATTATGCCTTTTACAAAAAGGGATTGTTTCACAAGAATAAACATAAATGTTCAAATAAAAAAAAATTATAAAGCACAATTATTTATTTAGTCATCTTATTACTAATCACAACCAGACTGCAAAATCCAGTAATTATTCAATGATCTTATTTTTCTGTCATTTTCTGTAAGAGAAATGCAATGGTTGTCAAAAGCGATTTAATGAGCTCATAGCAACGTTTACTAACTAACTAATTAAAACCTTTCCCAAACTAATTACCACAAAAAGTGTGCCAGAAAATATTAACCACCTCCATATGCATACAAATTCAAGCAGGAATGAATCACATACATGAGTAATACATGATCAATAACAACAACACAAGCCAATAGACTGTGTTTACAGAAATTGAGTGCAGAAATGGCCTGTAGGCTACTGACTCATCCAAGTCAAAGGTTTCTGAAGTCACAAACTGTGAAAGACACATGTCTCATGCTCAGCCAGACTCTTTACTGCTTTAAACCCTCTCACCAGTGATTTAGAAAGCCTTGCCCAACTGATAAGCTCCTGAACATATGACGTGTAACCTACAACTCATGCCTAGAAACTGAAGGCGACTCTCTGAGGCCTAGTTATTCACAAGGCATTTCATTTGGCCTGCATTTCATGGTCATTCGAGCAGACTCTCTATTTTTTCACCCCTCTTTCTTTCTGGCAAAGGCTTTTGTTGTGCACCCCGCAACCTCCTCAATTTGAAGTAAAAGCTTGGCATCATTTGAAGCCAAAGTGTGCTACCAAGCTAATAAAAAGAATCAAGGTCTTTCAAACAATTGCCTTTCAGAGAAAATTGTGTGCTCGGGTTTGTGTAGGTGGATGGTCGCTTCTATGTGTGTTTAAACGTCAAGAGTGGATATGCATTAATAATATCCAATCACAAACATACAATCAATTCTCCTTTTATAGGGAGGCCTACATGCAACCTTTAAACTTAAATGAACTTGTATTGAGTCTGTAACACACAGCATAGCACATTTAATCCAGTTTTTGGATTCTGCTTTCTGTTGACAAAAATGGTTTGTCGACTATTGTAGTTTCTGGTGTGTTCGTCTGTTTTCATGTTTCTCAAATCTTGTTGCGCTGAATGGGTCATCTGTGATGAATTTAATTATTGTTCCCACGATAAATCTAGCATCGCATGCCAGATGTTTCCTGCCTAGAGATGGCATCAAAACCAGGACAGACAAAAAAAATAAATGACGCAAACGTTCCCAACATTTCCCAAACCACTTTTTAAACTTGTATTGTGCACAAACAATGCTGTGTGCACATGTTCAGTGGAACTCTTGATGTGCTCATATAGATGAATGCACAATGCAATGAAACGACTGTAAAACTGTTCACTTATCCTGACATCTAGATCATTTGACAACTTGAGGAAGTCTTTTGATCTAGTAATATTGATCAAACATTGATCACATTATTAATGCATGTGCTCAGTGCTCACATTAACACCTCGTTTGTCTGAATTCAAAATGAGTCAAGGACAGTATAAAGGCAGCATACCTAATAGCAACTGGAAATACATATTGAAACCTTTAAGAAATAAAATGTATGCAATTAACAGATGATTTTTTGCAGGGTTTGAGCAAGTTAGGGAGAGACGCCTTTTGCTTGTTCATATTATTGTTTTAACATACACATTTTAATATTACCAGGATTAAAATTCTAACCTTTTTTTGCTATATTTTGTCTTGTAAGCAAAATAGTAATAGATTAAACTTTTGATTTATTTTTATCATAATCAGTTTTTCTTGCCCAGATATTGTCAGGTAATGGTTGAACTTTAAATGCACTCTCCATGTAATAAAATGTTAGGTTGCATTTAAATACTTCCCTAAAGATATCCCAGTCAACAAATTTTGGTTAAAAAAAAAGTTAATCATTGTTTATTCATATATTTAATTTTTTTAAACCATAACTATGCATCCTTGGGCGATTTTAGTAACCATTGTAATAAACATTAGCCTATTACTCAATTAGTGAGTTAGACCACAGTTCACAGATTTACCCATTTTGAATTTTTTTCAAAACTGTATTATCTAAGTTTCACAGTAATTTTTTTTTTTTCACATCAACCGTCTATGAAGCTCTGCTTATCTGGATCTGATAGATATTTCATTGAGTCAGCTGCCGGTGCGAGGACAGAGAACAAAAGCTAATTTTAGCTACTGAAGCGTTGAGGAAAAGGAAAACATGGTGTGTTGTACTGTCTACTTTTCTTGTAAAATTCCACATTTCTCTATACAAAATTCTCTTGGTCTCGTCTCGGACTCGACTGTGTTTGAACTTGGTCTTGTCTCAGACTCGATTGCGTTTGGTCTCAGACTTGATCGGTGTTCTCGACCGAGTTCAAAAATGCTACCCTGCGTAGAAAACTACAAACAAAACACAACAAATCTATACTTGTGCGTCAAGCCTGCGATTAACCTTTTGCAAAGGCTGCACCTTCATTAAAAAAAGACTGCACATTCATATAATCCCGCGCTGACCCCGCTGTGAAGCCTCCTGCACGCCACTGAAAAATTAGCTTCGTCAAGGCTTGTTCCCTCTCTTTGGACGAAAGTAGCACAAAGCAAGTGCTTTCAGTCTCTTTCTCAGCTTGCACTCTATCTTATACACTAGACAATCTATTAAAACTTTAGCAATGTTTTCATTAAAAAAAAAACATTCCAGATTAGAACCAACGTTGGAAGCTGTCAGTGTACCCGCACTGCATGTTAATTATTTTCCCCTCACAAATCAAACTCTTTCAAACACACACAATGTCAGCAAACAGTGGCATAACTACATCTGGATTTAAAAATCACCAAGAACTTCTTGATAGTGCTTGAAAGAAGTGGAAACAAGAAAAACTATCTGTGAAACGTTTGGAACAACGTTGAAATATGTACCTCACCTGCAGCACATCACAAAGAGAGGTAAGTTAAGATAAACCTTGGAGCTAATGCTAACATGATTATAATAGCTTTCATCACACTTTTAATGCTATAAGAATATCATATTTACAGATATAAGTTAGTTTTACACGTCCCTTCAGATTCTGTTCCTTGAAATGTCAATAATATTGAGTTAGGTAACTAATAAACCTGAACCATTATTAGTTCAGTTTAAAGTTAAATGATCATCACACATTTTTGAATATTAAGATTTTAAATTCAAGATCAAATCAAAGTTAGAGTAATGTTGTAACGTTAGTTCGTTTCAAACCTTGATCATTAAAAGTTATGAAGAAAATATGTACTTAAAAAAATACATTTAAAATGTAAATCAGGTGGTCAAACTGATGATAAATCAATATTTCAAAAAGCATTTGCATGAAAGGCCTTAATATTCAAATATTTGAAGATTTTGAAATTGAAATTCTTCAAACATGTAACAGAGATTTAATGAAATAATATTACTTTATGAGTATTTTCTATGCTAGTAAAGTGATGAGCTACCTCACTAGATGTAATTCAGTTGCAAATGAATTCATTCTTACGCAGATACATTTGTAGAACTACAAGTAAATAAATTATAATATCATAATATCATTAAGGCTGGAAAAAATGTGAAAATGTGAAATTCATAAAAAAATAAGTTAAGGTTTTATGGTTACTTCATCAGTTATAAAGATTCTGTGATATGATTCTGATTGAATAAAAATTCAATTTCTAAAAGTTATTTTGCAAGAATCAGACTATATTACGCAGACCAAATATTTTACATTTTCAAACAAATCAAAGCACTTGAATGATACAACGCTCTATATTGTTTCTGTAATGCATACAGAAAACGTTTTGAGTGTTTCTCATGTCATAGACTTTTCCCGTCTTTTCATTTATTTCAGAAAGTTTTACCCGCAAAATCATGCAAGTGGTGAAAATGAGAACACATAGCAAAGATTTTAGCTTTTAACAGATCAAGTTTGGTATTATGATCACAACTATCTGTAAAACATGTTTCGCATGGTTTTTAAAACCCATGAAAAAACAGACCCAAGCAGGTGGTTTAATGATGCCAAAGAACATGATCGTTTTGCAAAAAACTAAATTTTTTAGTCCTTTCTTAATAAAGTAACATTAGTCAGCTGTAAAATATTTTTACTTTGCCAAATGGCTTGTTGAATTCAGGCAAGTCTGCCTCATCCAAGGAAGCAAGCTTTGAAGGATGGATTTTAATACTTCTAGATAAATGCTTGAGCTTGGCCTTTTATTGAAATATGTTTATTTAGGATTATAATAGAACTTATTGAACTTGCTTTGTAGGAAAATTAAAATTGATGTTTTTTTTTAAAACACTTTTTATGAATACTGCCCAGGCCATCTTATACTAACAAGAAATGTATTCTAATGTTTTGACAAAATAAAGAACTGAAAACACACCAATAGGAAAAACCTTTGTCAATACAGCAGCGAGGCTTCACAAGTTCCCCGGAGCTGAGAAAGAGGGGCAAATGAATTGCACTCCAGACGGAACCCTCCAATCCAGAGCTTGCACAACTTATTAATGCAAACATCTTGTCTCATGCAGCGTTTTAAATGTCACAGTCAATTTAAAACCTGAGTGAGAGGCAGAATTCATTTCATCCACATGCCTCTTGAGCCAAACCTGTGTATTTGCAAACATATCTGTCTCCACTAAACAATGGGAGACAGCTGATGTCCACAGCAGAATGTCTACAGCAGAATGTATCTACAGCCAGCGCTTTTGTTCAGACATTAATGCTCCTGCCAAACATGAGCTTCTCAAGACCAACTTGTCTATCCCACAGAAGTAGGATTGATCGGTTTTGCCAATACATCACCTGCAAATTTGTTAGTTGCTGGCACAACCGCATTTAAAGTTTGGTGAGAAAATGGACTTGCAGTGGTTGGGTAGAAGGAAGATGACTATTGGACCTCACCAGCAGCAGCTCTGGGCTGTTGGCTGAGGATGATGAAGCCGAATGTGCATGACTGCAACAACAGGATCAGACAGGTGAGAGCAGGAGTCGACAGAAGGAAGTGTGATAATTCTTTCTCGCTCACTTTCACTGTCTCCAGATATGACACCAAACCCCCCAACCCCCACCTTTCTCTTTCTCAGACAGGCACACACACCCCCACACACTCTCCATGTAGGTCAGGGTCTCATCTTCAAAAACTGATTTGTCCTTGGTAATGGATTATGGGTAAAATGGGCCAAAACAATTTGGGAGCGTGTGCTAGTAACTTCAGTTAGTTTGAGGGATCCTTGCATTTATATCAGTCCTTTATAGTATTACAGTATTAATAGTTTTACAAGATTGTGGTATTTAAAAATTATATATATATACAAAAATATATAAAAATATTCAATTTATTTGCAAGCATGTACACCCAACATAGTCTAATGGTTTCTTGCAATTAGAGATGAAATCAATGGGAGATGAAATCTGAAAAGTGATTTAAATTTTAAACTGGGTACTGGTTCATAATATTTTCTACAGTACCACCTCACCCCCGATAACAGCATGCTTTTCTAGTGAGAAACTCCAGCACAGACGATATAATCCGCCAGACGCAGTTCTGTTGTCTACAGTCTGCAGCAGCATGGGGCGTCGCGTCCCTCTCTAAACCCCTTTCACACCATCAGCCTCTTTGTTTCTGTTTGTCACCAATTGCTCTACTGGTAGATCACTTGTGGACGTTCTTAAAGCTAGTTGCCTTAGAGACACAATAACCTGTCATGCATGTAATACAAGATGTCGTGCACATTTTACAAATGTAAATTAGAAAGGCTTTATATTAAATCAATGAAAGTTTCACATGACAATTTCTTTAATGTGTATTACTGTATTCATGTTCGGTACTTTCAGGCATATAACCTTCCTTCATTCATTCGTTCGTTCATTCATTCATTCAACCGTTTATGTTTATTTGCTTGTTTGTTTGTTTGCTTGCTTTCTGGTGTATTTATTTTTTGTTTCTTTTCTTGTTTGTTTGCTTGCTTACTGATTGTGTGCTTATTTATTTATTTATGTATTTACATGTTAAAAACTATTAAGATTGGTACGATACATTATATCTTCACAATGACAATTCCATATTTAAGCTAATGATATCTACCAAATTGTTTATATTTTAACAGAGAATAAGAATGAATGCGTTTTCATAACAAATATGCTTGGAGTGATAAAAGTAATGACAAGAACAAAAACAGGAAAAAAGTAATGAATCAAGAGAAAACACCACTTTTATATCATTTGCACAACAAAATGATTCATTCATCTCCAATTACGCCTCCTAAGGATCACCTCATTAAGTAAGTACATAAACATGCCAGCTTTGCTTGCAGGTACTCGCGGTGCGCTAGAACAACTCCGCAGCTGTTCTCCACACAACACTGGCAGCAATTACTGTAAGACACTGAATGGGGCTGTAATCCAAGAAGTGCATGAAGAATTGCGCAAGAAAAACAATCAACAGACCATTAAGATTTTCAGAAGTTTAATGTTTCACAAGATTTAGCAACCTTTCTCCCACATCTGAAATAATGGCTTATTTGTTTTGTTGCATCTGAAGCTACATAAATGAAGAGTAGATAAGTGGAGGTTGGGAGTACATGTTCTCTGCGACCATGTGTCAGAAACTGTATTGTGTGCAGCTTTATCAGCAACAATGTGATCCCTCTGGCAAGAGAAGACACACAATCACAGAGTACTGACAGTTCAATTTCACACTTCATTATTGGGCTGCAGAGTGGTTGGAGTCAGTCAGCGAACTAGCATTGTTTTGCTTCAGTTCTGTGATGCTGTTCATTTTTCTCTCTAAATTGATCTGGAACAAAATATTATCCACAAGGCTTTGAAGAATCTATTCCAAAAATAGAGACCCTGCGCTTTTATTTACAGTACAAGATCTGTATGTACCCCTGAGGTGGAGGTGAGGAACATGAGTCTACTTCAGTCTACTTCATGATATTTTGTTTGACAAGGCATTAAAAAGATAAAACTGATGTAAATATGGTTCCAGGTAACAACATACTGTGAGTAAGAAAGATCTGAAACATTTTAAGACAAATTTTTTTTGTTCCTTACATTGTAATTTTTGAGCAAAATTGTGAAACTGACAATAAGCATGTAATAAAAGGATAATACAATTATACTGATTCTAAACGTGAAAAAAAAACATCAAAATAGAATTTTACTTTAGATATATCTAAATTCCAAGAAATAATCATGAAATAACATATACCAACATATATAACATAAAATAATACCATTGTTTATCTCAGTCACTAAACCTGGTCTGAAATGAAATTTTGACCATTTAATTAACATTTGTATAGTTTCTCTTCTAAAAATCAGCTTCAAATTAAAAATAGTTGCTTTACATGCAAAGTTTTGCTTGTCATACAAGTAGAAATAGAAGGGAAAACTGAACTGTCTATTCACACTACATCATTGTAAACATTATAATATTGGGAAGTAAATGGTCACTCGAAAACAAATTAAAATAAAAAAAAGTTAGTTTGGTTAAAAAAGATCAATAACGTAAATATGTATAAAAAAATCCTTCATTAAGCCTAGTGTCTTCTTCCTTGCTGTTTTCAATTTCAAAAATGTGGGTTCTGTCTGAGATAAGTATCATTTTTTCAATTGTGAGAGGTGAGGGGAGTCTGGCTGTCTAATTAACTAGGGTCATATAGCTAATGGTTAAAATAGCTAACAAGGTCACAAAGTTACTTTTTAAGCCATACCAAACAGCAGTTAAATTTAGCCTCGTATTCAATCAGATAGCAAAGAACCCCCTGCAGAACAGTGCTTGTTTCATCTAGCTTCCCCATTTTAGGGCCCCATTGTTCAGTCATCAAGTGAAGATAAGTGAAACAATGCTAATCACCTGTCAGAGAACAAAGTCCACAGACATCAGAATGCTGCTCCAGATAATGGTGGACATCAGACTCGGAGCTTCCTTACCAAGACTTCCCCCTTGCTTCCATATCTACATCTGTGCAGGTGTTGGAAAACAAGAAAATCTATCTTCAGCTTTTCCTAAACCAAGCAAAGGCAGATAAATCAGTCTGTCTCATCCTTGTAAGAAAGAGAGTTCTGGTTAAAGAAGCACCAGAAAAGTACAGACGATCAAAATTGTTTTGCTTTTTCAAGCATGCCAATGCGGATCACTAATTGAATAATGTTTCAGTAATATAAACTTGATGTAAAAGTAAATGCAACAATAACACTGTTTTCCCCAAGTCTCAAACGAAATTATTTCAGCTTTCCTGGTTTATTCCCTGAGACAAAACAAATGCCATACATAGTTCCTATTTAACTCTATGTATTTGGTGCTTAACCAATATTTTTTTCTTTTTTATTCATTGATTCGTTCAATATTAAGTCAATTGTGCTAATAGGATGAAAGCTTTAACATTGTGCTCAGAAGCAAATAATGTTATGCAGGGATTTCAAAATAGGACCGTATTACACAGCATTATGTGGATGTTCTCTTTTTTGTTTAATTTTGACAGTTTACCTCAAGCAAAATGTTCTTATTTTGTGTTTAAACTTTTTTCTTCAAACTAATTATATTCCTTGATAAAAAAACAAACAAACAAATATTTTCGGTTAATGTTCACTAAGCATAATTCAGTTACCTGTAAACTTTCATTAAGATAATTTTTCAGTGCATGGTAAAAAAAATTCTTAAGGCAAGTCAAAAGCTGATTTTGGAGATGTTAAAAGGAGATATCAAAACGTGTATATCCAAAATGTTTCATACTGTGCTATTTTTTCAATTCTTGACAGTTTCCCACCTTCTATGACATAGAGTAGACGCCCTACATCGCACAATCCTCTCTCTTGCCATTCTTCAGACCCTAAAGGCTTTTCAACAGAGAGGCAGATGAGAGTGGTTGTCTGCAGTGTGGTAACTGCTCCTAAACTAGTGCTCATTTGTAAGACGGCTGGCTCAGCATTGCTGATCGCAGTCTCACTAATGAGCAGAGCCACACAGAAACTGTGTTTCTTTCATATTTTCTATGCTGATTTAGCTGGAAAATCCATGGGATGTAAAATATCTGTTAAATAGCTGAGAGTGTTAGCCATCTCATTCCTTGCTGAAGCATAATCAAATTAGGCGAAGAATATCTTAAACAAACATGGATGTGCTGAACTTTGAGAATGTCAATATTTTTTTTTCCTTCAGAGATTTTACTTGAGTTCTGTGCACTCAAGTTTCTACAAGCCTTACTAATGAGGCACCAATCAAAGAAGAAATCCTTCAAACAGAATCCACCCTCTCTATAAAGTAAAATTAGGCTGAAACATGACATTAAAATTATTTTATTTTCAGAGTAGGGCTGCTTAAGGTAAGCTTGCTGGTCAGATGAAGAGGTAGTTTCTTAATGATGCCGAGAGGATCCATTTCTAAACCAAACTCAGGTGTCATCTCACAAGATAAATGCTAATGATCGCTTCAAGTAGGTCATGGTTTGGTATGGGATTGTGGATTTTAAGATGTACAAAAATATTGGCATACCTGTGGTTTATTAAAGTTTTTTTTTTGGAGGTAACATTTCTTATTAAAGTAATCAGGATTTCATCATCTGAATTCAACACAGGAGCTGGTTTTCAGTACCACATTTATTATAGGTGTTCATAATTTTTGTCAGTTGTTGGTCCAGATAAAATAAAAAATATATATATACATTATACACCTGATCTGGTAATCGTTCACTCTGCCATCATGAACAGATATTCTATACTTATTGAAACATAGTGACAAATCCTCAATCTGACTGTTTGGTTTCTCTGATTTAGGAATTTATGATGTAGATTACAATAATAAGTAAGTTCACCAGTCATGTCCATGTTTTTAATTGTATGCAAGAAAGATGAGCGAGCCAGTGTTTTCAATAGATTTTTTTCTGTTTGTACATGCGAGTCGTTATGCAGAAATATCAGAAATGGCATGATTTCAGCTCATCATCAGTTCACTGGTTTTCTCCCACTTATAATAGCCTTAGTATCACAATCATGGTGGCTGAACAATGGAGAAGTGTGCTAAGTGAGCCCATGACCAGGAAGGTGTACTGAGCTTGGATCATCCCCAAAGGAGTGAGGCGAAGAGATGGAGGCGAGATAGGTTGTACCAACTTCGACGAGTGTCTGGTAAGTTTGCACTTATATACTGGATTAATATTGGATTCCATGAAACCACAAATATGAATAGTTTATTATAGTACAAGCTTTTCCCAAAATTAGCTATTATGTTAATTGGCTTTAATTTAGGATATAAGTAGCCTGCACAGAACTTATTCATTGATAAATGCACAACAACGCCTGTCGCCACTCTTTCAGCTTAGACATGATAATGTGGGTCTCAGAATCTTACATGAGCAACCAAGTTAAGCTAAATTGATGTAAGTGTGAACCTGTGAAACACAATGTAGCTTGTGGTAACAAGGACAATTAGTTTACAAAGCACAGATTTCATAACAACCAACTTGTTAAACAAAGGCAAAAGGACACACCAGGTTAAAACACACAGACAACAAGGTTCAGAACACAGCAACACGTTGGTAAAATAATGAAAAACAAATTGTGGTGGACAATGATGAGTCATAAATGACAATAACATGTCTAATGTAATTAATATAATTTAGGAATTACGGTTGAAGGGCAAATTCTATGGCGGTTGATAAGAATTTAAATTTTTTTTCTGATAGCTGACCATATTTCAACATTTGCAGAAAGGTGCAAATTTACTACTATTAATACAATGAACCCTCAAATGAAATGGGTTTTTTTCACAATATATTTTCATCATTTTGGATTGTCATTTCACTAACTTTCTAAGTAAATAAAAAACACAAGTTACTTTCTGACCCTTCATTTTTTGGTGGCTATGGATTATTTTTCGTTGAAAATTCTAATATGTCAAATCCATCATGCACACAAACAAGTCAATTAAAACATGTAAAAGAAAGCAAGTAAAATAGTTGTTAAAGTAAATCAAGCTTCCAGGCCAAAGGCTTGGGTAAACAGACGGTGATGATGCGAGGGGTGAGATAGTTTAGAGTTTTGGAACAGCGATGGAAACAGCGCCTCAGTTTTGAATGAGATTGTTTTCATGCAAAAACAGTTTGAAAGCAGATTGAGGACCCATCATTTAAGCAAATTTTTTTTGTGCACAGCAGGATTTAGATGACAGCAATAACACTTGCTCAGACCAGAGATGATCTGAGAAATCACTCCAACGTCTATTACCAAGTGTGAACACACCCTGGATGAGTTTTCCTGTTTTAACCATGCAGTTCTGAAAATACTTCATTGTACAACTGTAAATGTTTTAGATGTGAATCCTGTTCGGAGAGTGGTTCATAGAAAAGCATTACAGTTGAAGGTCCTGTAAGAGGCAGGCGTGCTGTGGAAGTGCTGTGGCAAAGAATTGCAGGGTCGAGTGCACTCTCTATCCAAAGGTTGCACCAAAGTTAATTACCGTAGACTGGAGTTATTTTGTGCTCCCTGTGGGATTTCTTCAGTTCAAAAATAAAAGGACTAACATACCAGTTCCTGCCCTTTTACAGAGCCTTCTACACCACAACAATCATAGTCCTCCTGCACATTGTGACTCTGTCATTTTATTAGAAATACACAATGTTTTTGACTAATCCATTCATTATGTTCTCTTCCCCAAGACAAAAGCTCTGCAGGTCCTCACCCTTTGGCTTTTTAAACAGTTGGAAGAAAAACAGATTCTGAGGTACTTCAAAAAAAAGAGGATTATGTCCCTTGGCTTTGTGAAGCAGGAACACCTGAAAAGCCTTTAAACAGGCTATACTAACGGTTTTCTCATTTTTGCCTGGTTAATTTCAAGATGGATTTAAACATACCGCTTGGATTAAACGATTGAACAGTCTCTAAAGCTCTGAAAATGCCAAGTGCTTAAGGGTAGTCTTCAGACAGCCGGAACCACACAAGTGTGAAAAGTGATTTTTCCTGAGGGACAGAATCAAAATATCCTAATTTGCATTTAGAGAATGCATCAACTTTGTGAAATGTTTAGCAACTGTGAAGCAGCGCTTGTGTTGATGTAAGAGCACAATTTGGCTTTTAACAGGACCGGAAGCTTAAGCAAGGCATTACATCTTTGCTTCCTCTCGAAATTGTCACTGCATAATCCCTTGGTAAAGAGTAAAGCAGCTAGATTAGAGGAGCGACACCAGATTTTGAAGCGATAATCAGAGGACCAACAATGGGATTTCTAAACAATCTTGCTTGAAGTTCAGTACAGTTCAAATTCACTTGGACTTATAGAGTGTTGAAATGCTATGCATGCTTTCATTGGGGCTATGAATTGTGTTGATGACAGAGTAAAGAAACACTTGGGGATTTAATAACAGTTCTCTGTCCATCTGGGCCCGCGAGGGGGGATGATTAATCCGTAGCTCGGTGCAGTTTGAGAGATATTAAGAACGGACAGTTGAAGAAGGACTTGTCTAAACACAATGAAAGGACATAGAACTGTGTCTATTTGGCATGAAACAGCTTGTGCCTTGACAAATGATTGATTTGATTGTCTCCCGCCCTTCAAATGGTAATTTCCTCAACTCACATGAGATGCCTTTTCAGAATATAAACAAGATTAGATTAATTCAACACCCCAGTGGAAAATCTCATTGGAAATACTAATATAATCTTCTGTTTATTCAACAGCTTTTATCACCTCTCAGCATCTTTATCAGTCCTAGACAGTAGAGAGCTAATTGATGTCAATGTTACGTTCAAATCAAACACATCATGAATGTGTTACAACCACAGATTGACTTAAAAATGGCTAGATTGTAGCTTATTTTTCAGTTCAGTCTTGATAACGTTAATGGATGAAGACTTCATTGTAACATGAAGATTGTTTATTTATTGATTTATTATATATATATATATATATATATATATATATATATATATATATATATATATATATATATATATTATGTATGTATGCATGCACGCTTGCATTTATTTCTTTTGTTACTTAGTTAGTTATTCATTTATTTTTATTTATTTAGTTAATTATTTATTCATGTACTTTTTATTATCATGTAATCCTCTTATTAATTGGGAATTTAGTGAAATAATTCTTCGTATAAATTAATCATCACTTAATTTATTTTGGCTGCAGTGCATCAGCGAATCATGAATCACCAGTGAACACACTTTCAAATTCAATAAGTAGGTATTTTATGATATGTTACATTAGTAAGTAGAAATTAAGCAGACATAAGGTATAAGTGTGTGTTCATACAATTTTCAAGTGTAAAACAGCACACATTTACAAAGATGCTCTTTTTGAACTTGAGAGGCATTTGCATTTGTCTCTGTCGCTCTTGTTTCCATGTGACAGAAACCGCATCAATGCAACATGACAAAGCCTATTGAGCAGCACGTCTAATAAATGTTTCCCCCTGCTGTAGTGATGTTGCCCTGGGTCCTGCAGATCCACTCTCTGACTGAGGGTGGAAATCACATTCCAGAAGCAAGACGTCTCGACCTGCCATTCTCCATGCTCAGCAAGAGCACTCGGACGATGCTTCAAGGACTCAATGACTCACATTCGGATCCTCAGGGAATAGATATTTCACAACTCAGCTCTTTAACACAGGCTATGCAAATAGGACACCCTTGAAGTTTTCCTGTTCATTAAAGAAATTCATAATATTTGCATTTGGAACTATGTAGATATGACGACTGGGATGGGGTATGAAGTCATCACCATAATTGTGTATGTTACACAATCCACCATTTGCAATCTTCAGGCATAGCATGATATATCCAGACTGCTTATTATATTACACTGTGCCTATTGCTCCTTGACTTAGTCTTGGGTGGTATAAGGTATAAGCCTGAGCCAATATGCTGTTACTGATTTAAAGCGGATTATCGTTTGCTGTCCTAAGCCTCAGCGAAATCCTTTAAAATATTCATATTGGCAGACCTGGATTAGAAAATGAAACAACAGATATGTGTTTTTCTTACCATTGTGTAATGGTTACAATATTTTCAGACGAGAAAAAATGTTTGATTGAGCTTCTGTGCTATCACCTTCATGATTTAAAGTGTTTATAATATACTCTGCTGAATAGGTTGTTGCTTCCATGCTAGATTAGATGATGAATAATGCTAAACATAAACATCTGCTGGGTGATTAGCTATTATAGAACATGCTGGCCCTCCATCCTCAGCCATCACTTCCACACTCATTTTTACTTTACATCATTATCTCACAATGGTAATAGTAAGGTTCAGAAATGCAGGATTGGATGTCAATTTATATGTAAGTATAACATGAAACTATGAGATAGACTATGAATTGAAAATATGACAATATTCTTTCATATATAAATGTTTTATAAGACATTTTTGTTAAATTATAATATAAATATGATTAGCTACTCAACCAGCCAACACACCCACTATGGATCTTTTATTACCAGTACATTTAACCCACTTTTATTGACTAGAATAATTAAATTTAACATTAAAAAGCATCTTACCACCTCTCATTTCATGAATGGGTTTCCAGACTTGGGTTGGTGTTATGGACATTGGGCCATTTGTCAGATAGCTAGCCTAGTACACTTACTTACCAATCATGCTTGCTTTTCTAGGCTAATTGTAGGTAAGGGCAAAATTACCTGTGACCGTAGTTTCAGAATATGCTACATTGAATAAAATAAACCGATAAACTTATATAAAGTGTATTTATTTATTTTTAAAAAGTCTGTCCAAAACATTACTTGCAACATTACTACCCTTAACTTATTTTACCAACTTTAGGAGTGGCTGCATTTTCAATGTTTTTATTTTCTTCTCTTTATACAATTGTACAAACAGCTCTTCTATAGATTATGTACATACAGTGCAAAATAAAAAAAGGCACAAACTGTTTTACTGGTGTATGACTGCATATGCACTTTCACTTTTACAGATTTTACACATACTGTACACGCAAATGTAGATTTATCCACGCTGACTTGAGCAAGAGCTTCTGCTTTGTCAGCAGTCAAATGCAATGAGCATCAGCCATGTCAAAGAATACATTTAGGTCATGTCAGGATTTCATCGGTTAAATTCAGCTGGTGTGTGAATACGTGTGCCATTTTCCGACTGAATACCATTCCTGTAAGCATACTTGTCACATTTCTGAAACTCAAATTATTTATGGCGTTTTGGACTCTCTCTGTCTTTTCTTTATTGCTATTTCTTCTTTCTTCTTTCTGTTTAGTTTGAATTGAGAAGTCAGTTTTTGTGTTTCAGTAAAAAAAACTACACGTTAACAATGCTGTACTAGTTTGACAGAATTCTGGTCTGCTTCTTGATGCTGACTCACAATTTGTCTTTAACAATGACTTTATTATGTTCACCTTCTAACAAGGCCACTAACGAGGCGTCATCAGGCCTTGAGGAATTCCTATTGAGTTGTCAGAGTAGTCACTATGAAGTAGGTTAGCTTTGTTAAAGTGTGACCAGGTTTCATGGGGTGTCTGGCTGATGAATGGACGTGGTATGTGGCTTTTGACTTTAGGGCTTAGCATTTTATGTATAGCTAATGGGTTATCCCGACAAACATTGTTCTGCCTAAATGACATGTTAATAAAACTCAGTTAAACTGTTAATTGGTTTAATCAATTTCCCTGTTAACTTTACTATTCTTGCGTTGTTTGTATTTAAGTTGTGTCCTAATGCTAGCATTTTAAAATATGACCCTATAAAACAAATGTATCTTATTTGTAATACATTAACATCTAGATATTAATCAAATTTATTAACTTGCTGATTTCTACAAAATAGTTTTAGTTTGCTTCTGATGGATCCCAATACTTATCAACTGCAAGATGTGCTTTAGAAACATAGCATAAAAATATACACTTTAAACATAGAATTTGATTAGAGCAGTAGATTATCTTAGTTTATTGCTCATTTCAGATGCTGTATGCATGGACAGAAATTGCTTCAATTACATTAATTCATTCATTCATCTTCATGTCAGCTTTCTTCCCTTTCGGGGTCGCCACAGCGGAATGAAACGCCAACTCTCTGGCATATGTTTTACGCAGCGGATGCCCTTCCAGCCGCAACCCATCACTGGGAAACATTCACACACACATTCACACTTTAACACTATGGGCAATCGTTCTTACTCAATTCACTTATACCACATGTCTTTGGACTTGTGGGGAAACCGGAGCACCCGGAGTAAACCCACGCGATCACAGGGAGAACATGCAAACTCCACACAGAAATGCCAACCGACCCAGCCGAGGCTCAACCAGCGACCTTCTTGCTGTGAGACGACCGTGCTACCCACTGCGCCACCTTGACGCTCAATTACATTTAATTACCATTAAAAAATAAAATCTAGATGAAATAGATCTTTAACTTCCATGCCAGTCAGAAAAAATTGAGAAAGTTGTAATCGCTCACCTGTTTTATTACACAAGAACAATTTCTTTGAAGATATTTCTGCTAGATGTTAGTGTTGTTTTCATTACATTACATCACAAGGTTCTCCAAGAGAGACTATGAACTGCACAGGCAGCTGGGGCCAGGCTCTGAGATGGTTTAACTCTTAGCTACCTGACTGAAGTCGTTTTGTAAATGTTAATGGAGACTTTGCAGTCGCAAAAGAGATGGAGTACCACAAGAGTTTTTTATGGGACCCATTCTACTTGTATTTCCTTCTATCTATCAACATATATGCTATACAATTTTTTGGAGTCGTGGTATAAACTTCCATTGCTATGCTGCTGATGCAAAAATCAATAAGCCGGGCAACCTTTTAAAGCTAACTAAAATTTCAGAATTTTGTTGATATAGATGATTGAATGAGAATAGCTTCCTTATTCTACATTTTAATGAAACATACATATTTCTTCTTGGGTCTAATATGTACAGCATATTAAAAATAAATTTAAGAGGACATTTACGGTTTTTCCCTATAGTTAAAAACTGTAGCGTTATAACGGATAGCGAACTGACTTGTAACAAACATATTTCATTTGTTACTAAGACCACTTTCTTACACCATTCAACCAGATTGCTGAAGTATGGAACATAACGGTCCATCGCCTTTAAGGCTCTGAATGGCTTGACACAGACCTAGCAGTCGCTTATCATACATTTCGGCTCGCTCACTCTGATCAAAAGAAGCAGGCGTTCTAATAATCTCAAAGATTAATACATCCACCTGAGATGGAAGAACGTTCTTATATTCAGCTTCAAAACTTTGGAAACTCCTGAGCTCAGGTCTGCTCGCTGAGTTCAAAACTTAGCATTCAGATTTTATGTTGCAAAAATCATCTGTTCATGATGCTCTTTTGCTGTTCCAGTGTGCTTGCAGGTGCTGTATGGAGATCTGTTCATCGATTGATCCTCGTGTTTGATGAGCCACATGATGGCTAGGTAATTAGTATCTTAGACTAACTTGTTTTGTGAGGTAATATGCACTCCTGAATTCTACCTCTAGTTGGGGGAGTTTATGTTTTCCTCATTTGTGTGCTGCTTTTTATACTTTGGGTGCTCTTTTTCTCCAAACCTATAAAAACATGAAAATAAGTGAATCGGGTGCTCTAAATGGACGCCAGAGTAGTGAAGAGACCAGCCCTTCTCGAGGAGCTGGGTTCCAGAGCCCAGGCTGTGCGTGGAGGTGAGTCCAACAATCTCTAGCCGGTAACGCTCTACCTCCCGCACAAGCTCAGGCTCCTTCCCCCCTAGCGAGGTTACATTCCATGTCCCCAGAGCTAGCTTCTGTGTCCATGGATTGGGCCGCCGAGGTCCCCACCTTCGGCTGCCGCCCAGATCACAAAGCACCGGCCCCTTACGGTCCCTCCTGCGGGTGGTGGGCCTACTGGAGGGCGATCCCACGTGGCCTTTTCGGGCTGGGCCCGGCCGGGTCCCATGGGAAAAGACCCGGCCACCAGACGCTCACCTGCGAGCCCCAACCCCAGGCCTGGCTCCAGGGTGGGGCCCCGGTGACGCCAATCCGGGCGACGTCGCGGAATCTGTTCTTGTCATCGTATGAGGTTCATCGTGAGAGGCGGCATGCTGGTGTGGGCCTGCTCATAGCCCCCCAGCTCAGCCGCCATGTGTTGGAGTTCTCCCCAGTGAGCGAGAGGGTCGCTTCCCTCCGCCTTCGGGTTGGGGGCAGGTCTCTCACTGTTGTTACGGTCTACGGGCCGAACAGAAGTGCAGAATACCCGGCCTTCTTGGAGTCCCTGGGAGGGGTGCTGGAAAGTGCTCCAACTGGGGACCCCATCGTTCTCCTGGGGGACTTCAATGCGCACGTGGGGGATGACAGCGTCACCTGGAGGGGCGTGATTGGGAGGAATGGCCTCCCCGACCTGAACCCGAGTGGTGTTCTGTTATTGGACTTCTGTGCCCGTCACGGTTTGTCCATAACGAACACCATGTTCAAGCACAAGGGTGTCCACCGGTGCACGTGGCACCAGGACACCTTAGGCCGAAGGTCGATGATTGACTTGGTTGTCGTATCATCTGACCTTCGACCATGTGTTTTGGGCACTCGGGTGAAGAGAGGGGCTGAGCTATCAACCGATCACTACCTGGTGGTGAGTTGGATCCGCTGGCTGGGGAGGAGGCCGGAAAGACCTGGCAGACCCAAACGTACGCTGAGGGTCTGTTGGGAACGTCTGGCCGAGCCCCCTGTCAGAGTGAGCTTTAACTCCCACCTCCGGGAAAGCTTCCACCAGATACCGGGGGAGGCTGGAGACATGGAGTCCGAGTGGACCATGTTTTCCACCTCTATTGTCACTGCCGCAGTGCGAAGCTGTGGCCGTAAGGTCTCTGGTGCCTGTCGTGGCGGCAATCCCAGAACCCGGTGGTGGACACCGGAAGTAAGGGATGCCGTCAAGCAGTCCTATCAGGCCTGGTTGGCTTGTGGGACTTCGGACACAGCCGACCGGTACCGGCAGGTCAAGCGCGCAGCAGCCAATGCTGTGTTAGAGGCAAAAACTCGGACCTGGGAGGAGTTCGGGGAGGCCATGGAGGAAGACTATCGGTCGTCCTCAAAGAAATTCTGGCAAACTGTCCGGCGCCTCAGGAGGGGAAAGCAGTGCCCCACCAACACTGTTTACAGTGGAGGTGGAGAGCTGTTGACCTCGACCAGGGATGTGGTCGGGCAGTGGAAGGAATACTTTGAGGGTCTTCTCAATCCCACTGTCACGTCCTCTGTCGAGGAGGCAGAGGCTGGGGTAGTTGAGGTGGATTCGTCTATCACCCAAGCCGAAGTTACTGAGGTGGTTGGTAAGCTCCTCAGTGGTAAGGCACCGGGGGTGGATGAGATCCGCCCTGAGTACCTCAGGTGCTTAGATGCTGTGGGACTGTCCTGGCTGACACGTCTCTGCAGCATCGCGTGGTGGTCAGGGACAGTACCTCTGGAATGGCAGACCGGAGTGGTGATCCCTCTTTTCAAGAAGGGGGACCGGAGGATGTGTTCCAACTACCGGGGGATCACACTCCTCAGCCTCCTGGGGAAAGTCTATGCCAGGGTACTGGAGAGGAGAGTTCGGCCGATAGTCGAACCTCGGATGCAGGAGGAACAATGCGGGTTTCGACCTGGTCGTGGAACACTGGACCAGCTCTATACCCTCTGTAGGGTCCTCGAGGGGTCATGGGAGTTCGCCCAACCGGTCCGCATGTGCTTTGTGGATTTGGAGAAGGCGTTCGACCGTGTCCATCGTGGTGTCTTGTGGGAGGTGCTCTGGGAGTATGGGGTCCGGGGCACTCTGCTAAGGGCTGTCCGGTCCCTGTACCACCAGAGCAGGAGCATGGTCCGCATTGCCAGCACAAAGTCAGACCTGTTCCCAGTGCGCGTTGGCCGCTGGCAGGGCTGCCCTTTATCACCAGTTCTGTTCATAGTTTTTATGGACAGAATCTCAAGGCACAGCCGGGGGCCGGAGGGGGTCCGGTTCGGGGACCTCAGGATTTCATCGCTGCTGTTTGCGGATGATGTTGTCCTGTTGGCTTCTTCGGGCCTGGACCTGCAGCGTGCGTTGGGGCGGTTTGCAGCCGAGTGTGAAGCAGCTGGGATGAGGATCAGCACCTCCAAGTCTGAGGCCATGGTTCTCGACCGGAAAAAGGTGGCCTGCCCTCTCCAGGTTAGTGGAGTGCTCCTGCCTCAGGTGGAGGACTTCAAGTATCTCGGGGTCCTGTTCACGAGTGAGGGGAGGATGGAGCGCGAGATCGACAGGCGGATCGGTGCAGCATCTGCAGTGATGCGGTCGCTGTATCGGTCTGTTGTGGTGAAAAGGGAGCTGAGCCGAAAGGCGAAGCTCTCGATTTACCAGTCGATCTACGTCCCTACTCTCACCTATGGTCATGAGCTCTTGGTCATGACCGAAAGGACAAGATCCCGGATACAAGCGGCCGAAATGAGCTTCCTCCGCCGGGTGGCTGGGCGCTCCCTTAGAGATAGGGTGAGAAGCTCCGTCACCCGGGGAGAGCTCAGAGTAGAGCCTCTGCTCCTCCACATCGAGAGGAGTCAGCTGAGGTGGCTTGGGCATCTGTTCCGGATGCCTCCTGGACGCCTCCCAGGGGAGGTGTTCCGGGCATGTCCCACTGGGAGGAGGCCCCGGGGAAGACCCAGGACGCGCTGGAGGGACTATGTCTCCCAGCTGGCCTGGGAACGCCTCGGGATCCCTCACGGGGAGTTGGAAGAAGTGTCTGTGGAGAGGGAAGTCTGGGCATTCCTGCTTAGACTGCTGCCCCCGCGACCCGGCCCCGGATAAGCGGGAGAAGATGGATGGATGGAGGTGCTCTAAATGGTGAACAAAGTAGACAAAAATTGGCTAAGCTTATATTTTGTCTGCGTAATGTAATTCTATGTATATCCTATGAATATAATTCATGAGTTCGCTTCCATCAATTTGTCCTGTCGTAAGCATTTATTGGCGAGCAGCAAGAGGTGTACGCAACAAACTGTTCAAGGGAGTGACCCAGGCATGAGAACACCCCCAGAAGAAATTAGAGGTGAAAAGGACTGTTTTTTTATGTGTTTTTTTAAAGATATATCTATCATGACCTAAAATTTGTCAACCCAGGTTAGGTCTCAAATTTATGAAGCTGCCTTGAAGCAATAACAAAAGCACTAAATAAATAATATTTTGATTGATTGGTTTGATATCAGCACACTTTTTTTTGTTTCATTGGTGATTTAATATCAATTACTTCAGTGTTCAAAATGTATAAATCAAATAGTACAAGTATATATATATATATATATATATATATATATATATATATATATATATATATATATATATATATTTTTTTTTTTTTTTTTTTTTTTTTTTTTATTATTATTACTGTTGTTAAACCTACAAGTTGAGTTGTGATCTAATGATCTAAATCTCTAAACAGACACCCCATACTACATATAAGGCTTTATTTTCAAATTACAACAATTAACCATCATCGTTTAACGTTTAGTTCCCTTTTAGTCGCCTTGCCACGAGTGACAGCCAATCGCTGACAGCGATCGAGATTTCAACGAGAGAGAGAGAGAGAGAGAGAGAGGGAGAGGGAGAGGGAGAGGGAGAGTGAGAGAGGGAGAGAGAGAGAGAGAGAGGGTGATGCTGCGCTCAGGGAGAGAGAGAGAGAGAGAGAGAGAGAGAGAGAGAGAGAGAGAGAGAGAGAGAGAGAGAGAGAGAGAGGGTGATGCTGCGCTCAGGGAGGGAGAGAGAGAGAGAGAGAGAGAGAGAGAGAGAGAGAGAGAGAGAGAGAGAGAGAGAGAGAGAGAGAGAGGGTGATGCTGCGCTCAGGGAGGGAGAGAGAGAGGGAGAGAGAGGGACCCAGGCTGTCTGTACTGTACAGTGTCTTCACGGCGCTCAGCGGATACACATCTAAAGGAGGACTACATTCGACATTTCAGCCCCGAGGTGAGTGCGATAAACGAACTCTACTTTTCACATGTTTGCTACCTCTCTGTGAGCGACTGAACCTGCGCACTTCATTTGACCCCGCGGTTAAAAGCTGTAAGCGACTTGTCTGGATGGACGCAGCTCTTAGGATGATAGCTGTCAAATACTTTTTTAACGAACTATTTCACTCACCTTCAGTGTTTTATCCAAAGTTTGATGCTCGAGGTCGTGGAGTTTACTGATTGTCAGAGCGCTTGAGTTTATATGCTCTGCGTGCAATTGGCCGGTTTGGTGTTAATACAATTTAAAACCTTTCTGTTGTGCATTTTATGGGAAAATGGTCTTATTACTGTTGCCCTCAAGTTGTCCAGTTGGTTTAATGTGCCAATAAAGTCTTGTTTATTTGTGGTTTCATTTATTTTTCAGTAGTGTGTGACAAAAATGGCTTTTTTCATATTGTTTCAATTAATGTATAACGTTTGTACATACGTTAATCATATTAATAACGATGGTGATAATAATACAATATATTTGTTATCCTATTCAAAGTTCTGGTGCAGTGAGGAAAACTGTTATGGGTAATATAAAAAAAAGCAATTGTTGATGTTGTTGAGATTATTTTTCAGATGTTGTATGTGCTGAAACAAATTTGACCTGGAATCTATAGTGTTCACTGTGATTTCCATCTCAATGTCTTTGTTACACAGATTATTAGTTCAGACAATAGCATAATATCTTTGAGCTCATAAATATTCAGTTTCTTCCATGCTTGTTAAGCCCGATTTCATTATTTGTGTGGTTCAATATTTTGAATTAAGTTTGAAAAGCAAACACTGAAATGGTTACGCTCGAATCCTCTGTAATTGTTTCTTATTGAAGATTTGAAAATAAAGATTCACCACTAAACCAATGAATTTGGATACGTTGACCCTGCAAGAGCTTGAATTGCACTGTTAGCACTCTCAACAAAAAACATTTGTGGAGATGGTGTTCGGACATATGCAGATTGTTATTTTCTTTTATATATATTTTAATTTTTTTTTAAAGGCTCAGAATCACTGATGACTGTTAAAGTTGTTGGTCTGTCAGGGACATTTAGTGATTATGGGAACATCCTCCTTGTCTTCTTGAGTTATTTTCTATGTCCGGCACCTATAGAATTCTGGGTGGACAGATTAAAGTTGCTGATATTATAATAATTATTCATAAATTCACCAACTTTTCATTGTAATTTTATTCTGAGGCAAAGATGCCTGGAAGCTTTTTGCAATGTGTGAGATGGTGTTTTAATTTGCCAGAGTTATTGTTTTGTTACCAGAGAACAAACAGGCATTAATATTTATTATTTCTAGTCCTTGTGGAAATGCAGTTTTAGTTATGTAAATTTTGTATTCGACTGACTGTAACATTTTTCAGCCCGACAAATACTTGTGGAACAGATATAATTATTATTATGGTTAAGAAAAGGTTCCATAATTTTGGTCAGCAATATCATTCTTATTTCTTTATTTTTTTATTGTTCATTGTTTTATAAACATTCGATGACTGTACTCAAGTTCAAGTAAAGTCAAAGTTGCATAGTAAATCCAAAGATGTGGTTTAGTTTATTATTTTGTGTCACTTGAAGATAATGCACTTACGATATATGGATTTACTTACAACTGTGTTGAACCTTAACCCATATCCATTAAATTCCACTGCAAGTCCAAAACATGTTTAAGAGATACTGTGATGAACTGTGTGTCTCCTGAAAAGAACACAAAAGTAAAAAAATATCACATTTTGTAATATCTTTTACTAAAAACATTAGTTGACAGATTCAGCAAAGATCTATGTGACCATTGACATGCTGAGATTCTCTGAAAACAACCAACATCGCTGGATGTATAATAAAGGCCACACATGGGCTTATTTTCACCATAGACATTTGAATTAAATCTGAGCTGCTGAATGGGAGATTTAATTTTGTCAATTTAAAAAATAAAGAAGCAAAAAAGTATTTGATCACCAGTTGATTCTCTAGCAAACAAAAGGTCTTCATTTGTAATCAGAAGTTTTGTACTTTGAGAGTCTTAATAATTTGACAGCCCTAATTTCTAAGATTGCGAGGAAGCCTGTATGCAAATGTTTCAGTAGGCTCTGTATGATAATGAGATCAGAGCTATCTGTCACCTGACTCAACAATGGCCCAGCAGAAGCTGTGTTTGCTCTCAGGAGATGAAGCAAGATTACATTGATTAGCACATGCACGTGATTAATTTCACCTCAAAGTGATTCATGAAGCTCCAGCATGCTTTTTCCTCAGTAATGAAACACCTCATAAATCCAGATAAAATTAGACTCTTTCAAACAAAGTAACAGAGGAAAAACCTTACAAAAAGTGCAGCTGCAATTTTAGGATAATTTCCAAGATGGGTAATTGCTGTTCTGATGTGTAGAACACTTGAAAAATCAATAAAAGAGTGTTTATCTACACCCGCTTTAGTCCAATACGAGGTAATTGATTTTCCTTACCAATGCATCCTTTGCTATCTGTTTTCTGTTTCCCGGCTTGTTCACGTTTCGTTCTTGCTATTTGCTAATTTGCTTTCATTGGGAACGGATGAGTTGAGCAGTGTCTTAAGTGAACCTGTAAATGGGCGCACAAAGGAAACCATAGCCTCCTAGGTTTCTGCCTACGATAATAAGTTTACTTCTCCCAGCAGGGCATTGTTATTTTCTTTCATCCACATGGTCCAAAAGGAAGCAGCAGTGGTACATGAAAGCTTTGGACATCCTCCATAGCATTATTTCTCACATCAGTCACCGTGTAAGATGATGGGGCAGATCACAGCGTTATGAGTCGAAATGAGGAATTTGGTCGAAAAAACACGCACTGATGATGAAAACAAACTTGAAACGGAATTCAGTAGCACAATACATATTTCTACTATTTGAGCATGTGGTTCAGAATAAATAAGGATCAGTTTCTTTGTGATCCTAGTGCTGTGTGAAAAATGTATGCAGACGATAAAGACACCCTTCTGATGGACGGTTTATCAATGATTTATTTAGCCAGCCCCCGACTGTCATCATTTTGTGACTTGTGACTCCTCTGGTCCCAATCACACTGAGCCGTTAGTGAGCGTAACTTCAGATCTTTTTTGAGCCTCATGACTGTGATCCCATCATCATATAGTGCAGCTTTTTAATTAAACAGCTTTTTGTGGGGACTTTTAAATGGAGGGATCACTCAAAAATGACAATCTGTTAATGCTTACCCTAGGGTCATCAAGGGTTTAGGCATTTCTTTTTCATGTTAAAAACATAAACAATGATTTGCATAAACTGATGTCCTTGATTTAATAGTCAGCCGCTACTTTTAGATGTGAAATAAAAAATGTGTGAAGGCAAAATTACATTATACAGAGGTTCTGAAGTGAAACTTTTCAAGAAATGCCACTTTAACACATTCTCAATATGAACAATCACGTGTTTTCCCTTCAGTTCAAGTTCAGTTAAACTTTATTTGTAGCTCTCTACGGGCATCTTTTGTCTCATGATAGTCTACTTAGTAACTACATATGTTGCACAGTTTTATTATTTAATAGATTGGATTACGATTCTGTTTAGTAAAGCTTTTAAACCTTTAAAGAATGTATTATTTGCAATGTGATTTTGATGAGATGCTGAGATTGAAGGCCACCTGTTTGAGTCCAGCCAAGACTCTTTTTGTGTAACGTTTACTCGTCCTTATCTTGCTTGGGTGGGTTTTTTCTAACAGCCCAAAAAACCTTGAAGTGAATTGAATATCTAAATAGTAATTTGTGAAAGTAATAGTAAATTGACATGATGGAGCCCTGCTATGCTCCCAACAACACCCTATGAAAATACTTTGAACTTGTTTTCCAAAAACTGTAAATTCTAAAATCTAAATTCTTAAAAAAAAAAAATTAATCTACATTTTTTTGTATATTAAAAATGCCTTGTTTTTAGACATTCAAAGTAAATTGCAAAACATTTCATAGAGTAACAATGATAACTCATCACTAGAGGCTAGAGAATTTAGAAATAATTTAGAAAATTCAGTGGGGTTTTTCACAATAATTTGTTGTAATTTCTTATCAAAATGATCTAGATGCCACTAAATTACCTTGATCGTATTACATCTACTAGTTTAAACTCCCTATTAAAAATAACAAAGTTTCAAGTTTGAACTTTTATTCCTTTTCAAAAAATCTAATCTTGGTAGAATCAAAATTCTTCGAAAATGTTGTATTCATTTTTGTATATTAAAAGAGTCGTTTTTTAAGTAAAGTGTAAGACATTTGATCAAGTAACAATAATAACCCATTTTTAAAGCCTAAGCATTTAGTATTAAATTATAAATCTATTTTTTTCATAATTTTTTTAAATTTTCAACCAAAAAATACCGATGCCACTAAATTATCATTAATTTATGACATCTTGTTTATACATTATACTAGTTTATCAAAATGTATTAAAAAAAATGTCTTTGCATTTTAATTGGAAATGGTAGCTCACTACAGCCACTGGTGTCTGCCAACTTCATCTCAATGCATTTTTCCACACATGTATCCTTGATGGACAATTCCCTTCCATTAATTTTTTATCAACTCATAGTAGACACCATTCCCATCATGTTCACCAAGGCCTTGTAGCTTGGAGGGAACAAATCCCACATACATGAGATTCTGTGAGTTGCTAATTGCCTGATGTCTTGTGGTTAAAATAGAGTGCAGAGAGTGAGAGCTGTGTAGCCTTGTTACTAATTCAGTATAACTTCATGTAATACAATGGAGATAAGCACGGGAGGTTTTTCCTTTGGAAGTTGACAATAAATGGCACCACGTAATTACTCGCTAGAGCTGAATTGAGAAAAATTTGCACAAGCATCCAATCATGTAGTCCACTTTCTTCCATGATAATAGACCCAGTGTCATTAATGTTCATCTCAGTTTTCATGGTTCTTCCTATTGATTGTTTCCCTCATTATGTATGAGTCAGACCAAAATGAGGCCGAATGTGTAGCAGCTCTCAATTTTTCAAGCCCTCCCTGGGTGTGTGATATGAATTACAGCAGCTCTGAAAATATCCATTCTGTTGAGGAATCACAGTTTTCTGGGAGCTAGAATGGTCAGACAATCTAGCCTGGATATTTTCTGCTGTTGACATCTCACACCAAAACTGCGAAACTGATATATTAACCCTCAGAAAAACAAACTGTGACGCAAGCAGCCTGGCCTAAAGCAAATAGTTATTACCTGGTAGATGACACAGTCAGAATGTGGTCACGGAAAGGGCACAAGCTACAAGAAACTCAAGCAGCATAGAGATTACTGTATTGATGGAGTATTTGATGGAAAATTAGGGGCCCCTTGGGATTTCTAAAAAGAAAAAAAAATCAGTGCAACGAAAAATGTGTTATTGAAAACAACTCGATTTTTCAAAACTATTAGATATAATAAGTTTTCATGCAAAACCATATCATAAGTGCTTAATTTTTAATGTATTTTTATCCTTATAAACAATATTTATATGTTAACATGCAATAATAGATATAATAAATACTTAGATGGCTTAAGGAATCAGTGCTTTGAAATCTAAGGTTGTCAGAGCTTATCTTTATATCCAAGCTTAGTTTTAGAGAAAGGAAACAAAAGACAAGAAGTCAGTTTTTTCATCAACAGCTTTTAACCTTTTGCTTTCCACTTGCCTTTGGCATACACAGTGACTTTTAATTTGACAATTTTTCCAGTTGCTGCTCAAAGGATTTATTTATTTGTGCTCAGAGAGCGTCTGGATTTTCAAAGCTATTGTCGAGCTTGTTAATGTCAATAAATGTCATTATCGATTAATTCTGTTTATATGTTTCTCTTTCCTTCCCGTGCAAGGACTTGAACTATAATATCAAACATAGTAAATAACAAAGACGCAGAATCAAATGTCAGAGTGTGCTTTGATTGCAAACAAAATGACTTTGTGTGACCTTTTGAAATGGAAGCATTGTTACCTTGATTGTAAAAACCCTGTCTTTAAGGCTTCTCCCACCAAGAAAGTAGTCATAAAACAACACAATGAATTACAACCTAGCCAGGAACAGTTCCATTTAGATTCCTTCATGTAAACCCAGGTTGTAAATCGAAACATAGTCTGAGGCTTAAACAACGACATCCCCGGAATGTAAAGGTTTTGTGCTTACCAAGGTAAAGGCGGCACTCTTTCAAAAAAAAAAAAAAAAAACTGTGAATCTGAAGATGAGTTAATGTTACTGTCAAGCTATAAAGGCTGTTCAGGGTAGGACAAACAATAAATATCAAAACTGATACGGGAAACCCTCACTTTGACTTTGACAGCCTCTGCAAACTCTATTAGCACAGTGTTTGTTATTTGCGTATTTGTCAGTCATGGAAGTGACAAGTAAACAACCACGCACGTAAACGCTCTTGCACAAAGCAAGAAGACGTAGACTCATTTGCATCGCAATAGGAGCTGCATTCCTGGGTTGAATCACAATGCTGAAGGGAGGCTACTGTCTCGAAGACTCCCGCCGAGCTCTTCACAGAGGCCGTAAAACTGCTGTTCCCACGGCTTCTTCTCTGCCTCATGAGGGGAGCCCTAAACAAACACCCCTCAATGTTGTTATGGGCTTACAGAGGAAGCTTTCCAGCTCCACTGTAAACGCCAGGGCCACACTGACACAAAGGTTAACAGGTGTTTTGTGCTATCTATTTGAACAGTCCCACCAAATTGACAAAGGAAGGACAAGCTGCAGTCTATCATGCGATGCTCTTGTGGGCAAATGAACACTGAGAGACTAAATGGGATTTGAGGTGCGTTTGATTTTTTTGCAGGTTTGGCTAAATTGCTTTAATTCACCACACAGGGAAGGCTGCTCGAGGCAATTTGTACGGCAAAACACAGGCTTTCAACATTATTATTGGCGACCGGGAAAAGCAGATTCTAAGGTAGTGGCACAGCATTGCTTCCAGATCACATTATGGCCTCTCTCGTTACGTAATTAAAAGGACCCATCTGGTACGGGCAGCGCTCCCTGACACTAATTGTGTTGGTGTGCACATGGCCGTCCCATTGAGCTAAAAAAGACCTCCAACATTTGAATCCATTATCTCCTACTGTTGAGATTAAGGAGCACGTGTTGCTGGGGAGATTATGGCGGAGGGTCGGGGGACGCTTGGTGCTTGTAAAGTCAATGCTTGAGGATTAGGTCTGGGGTTTGGTAACCCCATTGCTTAAGCACTTCCAGCCATCTAGTCACATGCTGGGAATATGGTTCAATGTGCAAGATTCTAGAAGGAGCCATTTTAGGTACTGTAAATATGGTTAAAGTTCAATCAAGATGTTCAGTTATGATGTAATATATTTTCCATCATAATAAATGTACTAAGTTTACTGGATCTTGTTAAATTATAGTAGAAATGTGAAAACAAGACAGCATTTTGCTGTGACACACTAAGAAAACAATGCTAAATTTTAAAAATCTGACATTAGATATACTATCCATCAATATTGATTTAAAAACGGTACCTGATGCCATTTCTGTTGCAAAACAGAGCACAGTATTTACCTCTTGATCTATGATTTATTCCACTTCCTAGTCTCCATGCCATCAGGTAAATGCGTTACCGCATTTAAACCTCCAGTGATGCGTATAAATAGACCTGGCAAATGTAGGGTAGGTCAGATATAAGGAAAAAAAAGCGTATGTCTAAAATGAGTAAATCAATCATCACTTACAGCAGGGGCTGAGTGTTGCAGGATAAGTGATACCTTAGCATTCGAAAACCCAGCTGTCTAGACAGCCCCTTTCCCCCTAAACAGACAAATCGATAAGTATTGATTACCCACTATGCTCTGGGGAATGACATGGATACGCTGCCTGGCTGGCAAGTGCAGCGAGCGGACCAAAAAGGAGCTGGAATCTGTTTAAGTGTGCCAACCTGGACTAAATCTGTGTTCACCCCATCTCGACTCTAGCTCTCATGCACTGTTGCTCAGTGGTAGCAAGAGAACCACAATCAAACATGGCACATGTCTCCTACTATTTGCTCCAGCAAGATGTGCACTACGTGGAGAGTTCTTTCTATGTGCTTTCACTGGGATGTAGCCATAAGCTACAGAAGGATTTCTTTATTGAACGCCAAAACTAAATAAATAAATAAAGCACAAGATCAGTATGGCTCTGAGATATCAAACATTCGTGCCATCGCTACCATGAGACTGTATCATGTCCTTTCGGCGTGCAAACAAGAATGACCTATTTAGGAGCCTTGGCGTCTAGTCTTTCTAGTTAATGGGTGGTGGTCCAGCGCCTTATTCATTTTAATAGAGAGCCCGGAGACATTGTGTGGCATTAGCCAGCTCTGTTTCTCTCTGCTCTGCTGGTCTGTGTTCCTGCAGCAAGACTTGTTACCTGTCGCCTCCCTCCGCACTGCCCATGGCTGACATTCTCCTTCTCTCACTCCTAATTGCCCCCGTGGGATTTATCAGGGCTGCTGTGGCTGTCTGCAGTGTGCCAGGGCTCTCAGCGAGGGCCGCGCTCTAGGCTCCGCCTCTCTTTCCTGCACTTTCTAGAGGCTGACCGTACACGGGTGTCCTCCACAGGTGTCGCCGGTTTCTTCCCAGTCCTCCACCTCACCTGTCAGCCTTTGCCTGGCTGCCATTCCCAAAGGGCCTCTCTAAGGGGACAGTGCCTTTGAAGGAAAATAAACACACAGAAAAATAGGACATCTTATGTCTCAAGGTCAGAACGCATGGTATAAATGACTGATCTGAAAATAACTGAAGATAACATTCAGACAGGCACGAGAGCGGTGTCATAAGGGTTAATTTGTTTTGTCTGTGATTTGGATGCTAGACAACTAAGGGGGCTGTTTTTGGCAGGTGCCTGGTGAGTTAATTACTTTATCACTGCATTAATTGAAATGTGAAAAATTGAAGAACATGCTTGTGTAAAAGAGGGAGTTTAAAGGTGAGGTGTGGAGTTTATTCAGTGTTGCTTAATTTCACAGGAATTTGGGATGTAAACGATTATCGGGTTGCTACCAAGACTTTACACTATCTGAAGTTCAATATCTTTGGAAAATAATTGAATTGTGATTATTTTTAACCAATATTGCGATAGCGATTTTTTCCTAAACTTTTTCTGTTCTTTATTTTTCCAACAATAACATATATTGAATCATTGAAGTTTAATTGAACAATTTGTGAATAAACCAAACATAAATACAATGAAATCCTGTGTTTGAACAGCCAATATAAATTAAATGTATAAAATAAAAAGTCAGTAACAAACAAACTCATTCATCTTCATGTCGGCTTTATTCCCTTTCGGGGTCGCCACAGCGGAATGAACCGCCAACTCTCTGGCATATGTTTTACGCAACGGATGCCCTTCCCTGCCGCAACCCATCGCTGGGAAACATTCACACACACATTCACACTTTAACACTATGGGCAATCGTTCTTACTCAATTCACTTATACTGCATGTCTTTGGACTTGTGGTGAAACCGGATCACGGGGACTCCACACAGAAACGCCACCTGCTCAACAAACAACAAACAAACTAACAAAGTTAAAGATTAAAGAATAATATTCAACAAACATGTAATTTTGTGGATTACACTCACATGACTGTGTTTGATCATGTGAGTGCAAAATTGCAGTTTAATTGCAAATGTGATTAATTGTTCGGTCCTAGCTTGGATGAAGGCTGCATTTCTATGCCGATTGGATTTTGATTGGAGTTTTAAAAAAAACATCCGGTTGCCTAATTTGCAAAAAATGACTGATAAATGGAGTCTGGAGTTATTTTGTTCAGCAAGTACTATAGTGAGGCAATAAAATGAAGTGCTGTGCTGTGTGAAACCAAAGTGTCCCATTGAGTTCTCATAGGTTTGTGCTTATATTTAAAGACAGCAGGAGAATTTTCATCCTTCACTATCCATCTCCCTCCCAGCAGGATGGACTTGTAAATGAACGGGCAGACATTTTGTGTTGGAAACTGTGTCTGTTCACTCTGACACACCATGTAACAAAACCGCTTTAGATCCAGCTGAGTTCCCCCGGCAGGACTGTGTCAAGGGATTTGCCAGGTCACAGAGCTGAGCAAAATGGCTGCCTGAGTTTGACTAATGTGCTACCGGAGCCCGCTCTCTTTGCCCAGGAGTTTTGAAAGGATGGCAGAAATTCATTTAATTGCAGCATCCATAAACTACTTCTATTGGACAGAAACGATCCCTTTCCTGTTTGTCCTGAAATATGTGCATGGGTTCATACACAAACTTATATTTATACATAAGTAGAGCTCCCATGATAATTTCTAGCTCATTGACTTTGACAGCAAATCAATATCATGCTCGATCTTTTGTTACCTAATTCAATTAGGCCAATTCATAAAGCAGAACATAATGGAGCTAATGGAAAGTGCTATTAGGGGAATAGCGGCACTTTTTAAGTCATGCACGGAAATACAAAAGCCAATTCGCCATCACAATTGTGCATTCCCATCTGATTCTCTGGCCCTCCGCCGGATGAAGAGTGATTTTGACCTGATGCATTTTCACACCGACCGAGAGATGTTGCGAGCAATATTGTAAATCAAAAACCAGAGGTACTTAAACGCAATTCATTGAGAGGCCCACATCTCCCCTTCACCACATTCTGCAATCACATTTGCAATCTGCTTGATAAAGTGTGAGAGGGAGCAAGGGCAGGCGTTCAGTCGCAGACAAAGCCTCAGATTGATGCGGAAACGGGAAACGTGCTGATTGCTGATTATTATGTGGTGGCAGGATGCTTTTGTCTCTCAGACTGTCATTCCAGCAGGTCAGCTCAGAGCCAGCAGGCTATTGTGACCGCGCATGCTGATAAAACCTAACTCACTCTGGCGTTGTTGGGGGGTGTTTTGAAAAATGGCTGAATTCAATAGCACACGGAGTGTTTGGATCTTTAAAGAGCGGCATTTAGAGAGCATGCGTATTGATTCATTGATTACAGATTTGTGAGCTTTTGCCCACTGGCCTGCTTTGCAGTATTTTAAGAGCTGGAGGTTAATGGCTTTGTGGAAATACCCTCTTTTTCCAAGACAGCTATACAGCACTCAGAATAGCCTTTGGTTTTATTCTTTATGTGGGACGCCAATTATATAGATATCAGAGCTTTGGCCCGAGGACTTGCAGTTGAATTGGTATCTTATGGCGAATGTTTCACAGATATCTTTAATAAGGGGATGGCTGTCGTAGGATACAGCCACTCAAGTTGCCTTTAATTAGGAAGGGAAGTATCCGCAGCAGCCTTGGGATAAGACTCTGAGACTTTGCCCAATAACTGATTTTCTTCCCTTCATTTCTCTCTCCCTTATTACAGGTGGTGTGTGGCTGGCTGGCAGCAGGAAGGACTATGAGGGTGGCTGCCGCCTGCACTGCAGAGCTCTGTAACTTTGGCAGATAGGATCATTATCCCCCTGTAAGACACCCTTAAAGCGGAAAAGATGAGAACTTGGATTGTACTTCTTCTGTGGGCATGTGCACACATCAGTGTGAATGCAGTTGCCCTTTCAAGAGGGCTGCTTCGAAAGAAAACCAAAGAAATTGAAGGACAGCAAGACAATGGGTTGCTGAGACGTTCAAAGAGAGGATGGATGTGGAAACAGTTTTTTCTCCAAGAGGAATACACAGGATCTGAGCACCAGTATATTGGAAAGGTACAAGATCAAGTTTCCATTCGAGGTTTAGTGCAATGCTGGGGTGATGGTGATGGAGTTGATTGCAGAGATTTGGTGCCTTCACACTTCCATATTGGGCTTTCTGAAGTTATTAAATTGAGAATGATCAAAAGTGTTGCAATGTCCTGTAAATATCCCCTTCGGAGGGTTTGCTGTATTTTAAGATAAGAAACAGGATGAAATCTGGCCTCCTCACTCTCCATCTGAAACCCTGAGCTGAAAGATCAAAGATTAAAATAAAGTAGAACTGCTTGAAAGTGTTGCTTGTAGCAAGCAGTCTCAAGCAAGTTACTTTTGGGTTGCTTTACAGATCATCAGGTCAATCTGTTGTTCATCTATCATAAGAATCTCATACTATTTTTCTTTAATTATATTTATAGACCCTCCCAATCCACATTTCAAATCTGGCTCAAAGTAATATAAATTTGTTGAATTGGAGGTGCTTAAAGATATCAATAACTACATACATTTTGGTTAAAATTCTCATTTGACCTTGGTTCCAGAATGAATGTGTATTGCTTTTTATGCACTCTTGCCAAACGTAATTGCCATAAATTTAAAAACTATACATTTTGTTCTTCAAACAGCTTTAAAAGTGAAAAATAACATACAGAGTGCACATGTCAATGTGTAAAAGTGTGAAAACACTGAATTGCATTAAGTTGATTCCATTTAGCATACAGCCTGTCTACAAAGTAAAGTTCTTATCTTGCGAAGATAATTAAAATAGGGTTACCGTATTCAAAGGTGGTACTTGTCATGAAACTTCTGAAACCCCTCTGACTCAGAGACTCAAAAGGATCAAATCGAAGGATCAGCGCCTAGTGGCATATTCATGTGGGGTGTTTAAAGTTCACAAAGCTCTCATTCTTGTTCTAGAGATTATGAGCCAGAATCATGTACCAGTCAATGCAGGAGGAGAAACAGCCGTTCTAAAAAAAATTCTGATTGAAAACGGTGAAGTGTAAAAGAGCCATTGTGTTTGAATGGTCTTTTGTGTTTTACTTCTCTATTTTACAGTTACAAAGAAGCTTATTCTCTCAAATCTCTCACTCACTCCTCTATCAAACACTATTGTTAAAGCTAATCACATCACACCTTCAGCTTGAAAATGTTCCATTCACATCAGTCAATTCATTCATTTGACTCCTTGAGACAGTACTGGAGTTCATCAATTCCAACTGTTTAAGACACATGTGCCACCTGTAGAAAAAAGTGATTTTCCTCAATAAGACCCGCTATATGTAGCTGGGCCAAGATGCCATGTGACCAATATTCATAATACACACTCATTCACCTTGATTGCACATTCAAATGTTCTACTTTTATCTAATGTCATTAGAATTCAATTCCACGAGGGCTCATTTCCCCCTATTTACCTTGGAGTACCTGTCTATTGCTACTCCCTGCAGTAGTATCCCATCATTGTTTCATTCGTTCAAAATCAACGAATATTGAACTCAAAATTTCAAATTTCATACATATTCATGAACCCTATCAGCAGCAGAATGAGAGAATGTAATGATTGAATTGCTTCCTCTCAACAGCTTCACTCAGACATGGATCGTGGAGATGGTACGGTGACGTACGTGCTCACAGGGGAAGGTGCGGGCACTATCTTTGTCATAGATGCCAACTCTGGAGATCTGCATGCAACCAGGAGCCTGGACAGAGAGGAGAAGCCCTACTACACACTACGAGCTCAGGCTGTCAACAGGAAGACGGGCATCCCACTGGAGCCCGAGACTGAGTTTATTGTCAAGCTGCATGACATCAATGACAATGAACCGAAGTTTGACAAGGAGGTCTACACCGCATCTGTGCCTGAGGGTTCACATATTGGTAAGACACCCCAGTATCACAAACTGAGGAGTCATACAGTCTGAATAATATTTTTGAGAAATATACAGACAGTATTATTATTATTATTTCCTACAAAACCTTTTGGTACACACTTACAATTTGGTATACATATGACTTGTGATATATATTTTTTTACAATTGCTGTGGAATTCCACCTATATAAACATATTATTAATATGAATATTTTACTGAAACTGTGTTTTTTTTTGTTATTTTTGTTTTGTAACTTTTTGTGTTTGTTTTGAGTAGTGAGATGCCCTTAAACCCTTCAGACCCTGTATCCATTCCAATGGACATAAATATCATTAGTTGGAACATTTCTCTCAAATTAAAGTTTTGGTCATAGTGAACATTGCAATTTTCTAAATGAAACATAGTTTGAGCATGTTGTCAAGCTTTTTAAGTTAAATTTTTGAATACCTTTGTTGTTTTCTGAGGATTCTATACATTTACATCAAATCTTTACTGAATAAAAACAACTACTAGTTTTACATTGTAATTAAAGATAAGTCTTGACTTAAGAACACAAAAAACATGCTTTTTTCATTTTTTAAACCTAAAAATGCATTCAGGTCTGAAAGGGTTAATCTCTTAATCTCTTTATATACAGGTATATAATGTACATTGTGTACATTAAATAAAACACATTCTGTTATAATCAATTCAGACTAAAACTCAGGAGCTTTAAAGCTAAAATATTTTGTAAATCCAATGGTATTGAATACAATTTGTGTCAGTAAATCTTACTTTGTAAACCTATCGAACGAAATATGTATCATAGTTATTTTTTATGAACTCCTTATTCAGTCAATCTATTGTACGATTGATTGCCAAGCATAATTGTTTCTAAATAATTCTAAAATTTAAATACCATACCTTGTTCAACCTTTCGTTTTTCAGGTACCTTTGTCACTCAAGTTACCGCACAGGATGCAGATGATGAAATGTTTGGCTACAGTGCAAAGCTGGCTTACAGCATCAAAGAAGGTCACCCTTACTTCTCAGTAGAGCCAAACACCGGTAGGTTCAAGCTGGACTTTAATTTTATGGAAATGACTAGTAATAATAAATGTGTGTGTGCGTGTGCTTGCTTGCGTGTGTGTGTGTGTGTATATTATACCTGTTTAATCTAAAATGAGCCAAGGGATGTGTTGAAGCTCTCTTGTTCAAGCATTTAGCTGAATAAATTCACTCGGGGAGTTTAATCATTGCTAATGTGTGTTCCCACTGAGGTCTTTGTTTAAACAAAAGAGAAATAGAAATACAAAAGCCTGCATGGCAGATTAATGTCCGGCTTAACACTGATATGCTTTAGCCCAGATGGGACAGGAAATATGATGTCCATGAGACATAAAATCCTAAGAGCGAGAAAAGAGATACTCATTAGAGAGGGGAGTTAATCTGAAAGTATTTGTTTTATTCAGGGCATCAGGAAGGTCTGGCATTCGCTGCCTGAAAAAGGATTTAAACATTGGTCTTTTGTGGAGAAGAAAAGACAATTGCATGCTCGAATTCAGATTTTCAGTGCTAAAACACAATGTTCAATAAAGAATGGGTGATTGGTCTCTGCAATATTAAACAAAATTTTGGTCAAGATTGTAATAAAAACTGTAAAAGTTTAAAACGTTTATTTAAAAACTTTATGATAAAGGTTTTTGTTATTTAACTACATTTAATGTACATTTTTTGCCAACAAATCATGAAAATTAAACACCATCCTCAACTTTCCTGCGATTAAATGTCAAATTAGTTTAGCTTGTAAAACAGCAGTTTTAATAATCAGAGGTCTTGTTTCTTCTGAACCTGCAGCAATCTCTCAATCAACAGCTGCCGTCTGTAATAATCTCTGCGGCAAAATGTCAGTCTCGATGCATGTACGCAATTAGTTCTGCAGTGTTGAAACACAACAGAGACTCAGCTGCTACTGTGCTCCATCTCTTAAAGTAAGAAACCAAACTGACAGAATGCTAGCAAATTAAAATAAGATTCTTTCCCTCAGGTATAATCCGCACGGCTTTGGGACCCGCCGATATGGACAGAGAGCAGAGGGAGCACTACCAGGTCGTAATCGAAGCAAAGGATATGGCCGGCCAGAGGGGAGGCTTAACAGGCTCCACCACGGTCAACATCAGCCTCATTGATGTCAATGATAACCCCCCTCGTTTTATGGAAGGTAAGTGGCAATTGTGTAGATATGGTGGGCTATCTGGATGCATATCAAACTCAAGTTCATATGTTTACACATCTTCTGAGAGTTATTTGTTATATAGTTATTTCATGAAACAGCTAAATGTATAATCAGATTAATACAATGAACATAGTTTAACTTCAGAGTTTCAAGCAGTTGATATTCTTTGAATTTAAAGTTGAGAAGATGAAGCACCCACCTCAATTAGTTGTTTCCATTATCCAAACTCAATCTGAATCAATCAATCAATCAAACCAGATCTTATATAGCGCTTTTTTAGCAGTTGCTTTCAAAGTGTTGCAAACTCCAAGTGTGTGGAAGGGCAAATAGGAGTTCCCTGTGTGAGGTCCCTGGGAGCCTCGCTGGCTAAAAGATTATACAAACTTAATATTCATTGACGAACAGTTCGCCGGACAGCACCTAAAAAAAACAAAAAAACAAAGACAAAACACAAACTAAGAAACAAAAAACAACAATTAGAAGAATGTAACAGGCAACAAACAGGTGATCAGCATCAGCTGCTGGATGAGTGATAAATAATGGGGATAGGTTAAATAGGCAAATTGAACCACATAGTTTTTTTCAACAGTTTGTATGTACAGTTTGTATAGCGCTCAGACACCATATCCATTTGGACAAACACCAGGAGCCAGTTATTCAAATGCTAGATTATACAAATATGTTTTTAATTTAGTTTTGAACTCTGTGTTCATCCGGGAGTTTGTTCCAGAGCTTCAGGGCTCTATAAGAGATTGCTCTTCCCCCTCTGGTGGATTTACTAATCTTCGGAATAATCAGTAGTCCTACTTCTTGTGATCGAAGAAAGCGAATATATCGTATTCTGTATACCAGAATATATCGTGATAGGAGACTGCTCAGGTAGGCCGGAGCCAAGCCATTCAGCGCCTTAAAGGCAAGGAGCAGTATCTTATAGTCAATGCAATATTTTACAAGAAGCCAATAAAGAGAGCACAGAACCGGTGTAATGTGATCATATTTCTTTGTTCTTGTGAGAACTCTAGCTGCTGGGTTCTGTACTAACTGTAATTTTTGTAGCACGGCGGCTGAGCAGCAGCTAACTGAGCATTACAATAATCTATTCTGGAGGTCATGAAAGCATGAACAAATTTTTCTACATCTACAATAGACAGCATGTGCCTTACTTTAGCATTGTTTCTGAGGTAAAAGAAGGGCGTCTTTTGGGGTGTTTATTCATCCAATCATTGACATCAGCAACAGATTTTATTTAGCTTTGAAAGGTTGCAATGTTCCTAAGGGGATAAAAGGAGGTCTTAGTAACATAAGAGATATGGTTCTTAAACATCAGTTCACTATCTATAATAACGCCAAGATTTTTAACTGTAGTGGAGAAATTAACTAACTAATTAACAATCTCCCAGAATTCAATAGAGGCCCCATTTACCAGGAGTCTCCAAATACAGTCATGAAGGATGGCATCCCTGTGCATTTTTTGATCCAAATATTATGAAACATACCTAACTGCAGTAATTAAGGTCCTCTTTACTTTTCTGAAGCTAGAGTAGTGTACACAGACCATGTGACGCCATTTACACTAGTTTTATATCTGATACTGTTTAAAGCCAAGGTGTATGTACTTATCAGTACTGTAGGACAGTCTATCTGGCTTGAGAGTTGATGACCTCCAACTAAAGTAAAATATTATGTTATCAAAACTTTAAAAGCTTTAAAAGGAAAATCCAGTAAGCTCGTGCTCTCACTTCTCAAATTTGGTGGTCGCAAGCTCCGATATGATAGGTCATAGTGAAATCCAGCTCAACTTTTTATTGGAGTGGAGCCCTCAATCTCATTGCATAGTAGTGAACTTCCATTTGTTTTTAATTGTTGCATTCTTCAAGTGAATGAATTATTTTCATAGTGTGACAATCTCATCATTCAGCTGCTAAGATCTGTCATCTTATATTTTCTTTTTTTCCACTCACTGGGGTTCTGTATATTTTAACAGTTTCTCGGTTATGGATTAGAATTCCTTGTTGAATTTTCTAATAATTGTTTTTCATTTGTGCCCAGATTACTAATTTTTGATCTTCACCCTAGCCCTTATTCTCCAGTTTGATTTAGTCACCATTTGATATTACATACTGCACCTGACCCTTGCTGATAATAGTGTTCTTGACATGATCTTGGAATCATGGAATCTTGGCATTATCTCCAGAACAAATACCCCTTTTTTCATTACAGTGTTCATAAGAGCCTTAACAAGTAAAAAAATCTAACAAAATCTAATTGTAATGTGCTAGTGATGACTCACCTCCTAAATCCATTGCGTTAATTGCAACAAATGTAAATCTGATAAAAATGCTCTTATTCTTACAATCAGTACATTTTCAATGTATTACCAACCCTATTCAAACCAATTATTTTGCTTATCAATAACAAAGATGTGTGTTCTCTCAGTTATGTAATATTATACAATACTAACTACCAAAGAACACAGACCACAAAACAAATACTTTTTATCACTGTGTGAAGTGAACTGGTTTGGGGCAAAGCTTAAGCAACTGCGTGAGGTCTGTGTGTTAATCCTGATTAAAAGACAGAGTGGGCTTTGCTCACTAACTCTTTTGTATTTTGCCCTAATACAATGTATTCTTTTTGGATGCAAACGAATAGAAAAAAAGTTAAGAATTTCTGAAATGTTAATCAGGAGAACATGATACAAATTTAACTTTAGGTACACTTTTTTACTGCATCAGAGTATGAAAAAGCTTTGATAGGTTATTTTATAGCCATATTGGTAAATGCAGAGATACTCATTATAAAATGTGTTTACATTTACATTTTAGGTTTAGAGTTTAAATTAGTAAAAGGGCTTTGTAGTAAAAATCTGCTGATGAAATACTTTTTACTAGAGCTATGTAGTGGTGTACCAATGCTTTTATTCAATGATATTTAAATCCATCTCATAATAAAGGTATAGATTTCTATTTATGCTAACTTGAAATGCTGTAGAAAAAAGCATGCATTTTTATGTTTTTGATGATTGATTTGCAAAACAAGCAGGTCTTTTAATGAACCGCTGGTATAGATCAGGCAACTCAAGAATCCAATGTAAACTCTGACCAGTAACAACTGCTCCCCAGGTATTTATCAATTCAGCGTTCCAGAGGTAGTAAAGGTTGGATCATCAGTTGGCCGAATCCGGGCTGAAGATGCTGACATTGGCAGAAATGCAGAGATGGACTTCACCATTACAGGAGGAGACAATCTGGATGTGTTTTTCTTCAGCACTGACAGAATCACTCAAGAAGGCATTCTTAGTCTTAAAAAGGTAAGGAGCATTTTGTGTGGTTTCAGAGTACTTAATTACGAAAGCACGATAATGTAAAATGAGTATATTAATAAATAATATTATTACAATTTCATTGAGACTCTTAAATAGATGATGCAATCATGTGTGTGTCAACTTTTTTAAGAGAGTTTGTCACAGATACTTGGTACTGTAACCATTTCATTTATTAGGGAGGCATCAGCGGTGTTGTATTATGTTTATCCTGGCAGTATCAGAAATATAAACCATCCCAAATCTGGTCATCCCAAACCCTGGCTAAGTACAATTGAGTACGCAGTAAGATCCCGAGAGCAAAATTAACTCTGTATTATGTATTTTTTAACCTGCCAGAAATGAGCTTAAATTCTATCTTACAGTCTATTGGGTCAACCATCTACTGCAAGTATTGTCATAAAGTGCTTGAACTGGTCTTGTAGACGCTAACCAAATTCTACATGTTTTGGGAAAAACACTCACACTTGTTTACTATAAGCAAGTGTGTTTTGAGCCTACTTTTTTTATATGACTTTTTGGGGGGTCCTTTACAAAAGTCAACCATCAACCAAGTACAGTAACATAGAACTTGAAGTACGGGTTGAGGTTCTAAAACAAAGTGTGCAGGATAAAACAGTATTAAAAACGTAAAACCTTATTAATTGTAATTCATTATTAATTATTGCACACTGCTTGCCCAAAAAAAGTTACCATCCAAAAAAAGGTCACACACACGAATAGTTAGTTGAACAACTAAGCTTTAGCTTTGAAAAGCTGTGGTATTGTTTAAATACACTTCTGCAATTTCACATATTTTTCTCTCCAGCACATTTAAAATATTCCTTATGGGTTTTTGTAAATTTTGAAAACTCTTTTTAACAAGTTCTTTGCTATGATTTGACCTTTCTCAAGCATACTTTTTTCTATGACTACATGATGTGTTCTTCAAATGGATGCTTAAAAACTAAAAGCAACTCTTTGCACCAGTTGGGTATAGCATTTTGTTGGCAGCCAAAAGTGCATGCAGTGACCTTAGATATCTTTAGTTAAATCACTTTAGTAAAATAATCTGTACAATTCTATATCAGATATTGTATTGATTGTTGTACACTTTTAAAGTCTAGCATATTTCCAAAGGCATTAGCACATGTTCTTCTTTACATTTTTCTATTTCTCCTAGAAATGTTGCTCTAGCTAACAGGGATGCGAATGCATGTGATCTTATGAATACAAACTTCAAGATTCAAACTTTCAATCCTTTGCCAGACTTCACACTGTGTTTTGTATACACTTCACATTTCACACCAGATGGCTCTTGTACTGACAATTTGCCCTGGAGTGTGTATTCATACTTATAAATGTGTTTTCTTTTCAGGCTCTGGACTATGAGACCAAGAAATCTTACACTCTCCAGATCGAGGTCAAAAACACCCATCCATACTCCCACTTTATGAACCAGGGCCCAACAAGCAAGGCAACGGTCCGAGTTATTGTTGAGGATGTGGACGAGCCGCCTCAGTTTAAAGAAATCAGCTATATTATGGACGTGAAAGAGGATGCTGCTTTGGGCATTGTGATTGGATCAGTCAGCGCCGTCGATCCCGACTCTCGGCACAGTCCTGTCAAGTAAGAACTGTGCCATTAAATCATTCCATCAACATCCATTTCCATAAATGTCCTTAAATGCATATAACACACACGCGCGCACACGCACGCACACGCACGCATGCATACACACACACACACACACACTAGAGAGTAGCTTGCAACCATGACCTTTTGAAATCCACAAAAACCTAATTCATCTGTCTGCTAGGGTGATATAAGTTTGGATGGATTGTTTCCTTGAAGCATGCTTATTAAATTCACATTTAATTCAAGAGGTTCTTCAATTGCTGTGCCTTTATGGGATAATTGTAATAAACTACAATTATGAGAATAAATGAGCATATTATCACTGTCCAAAGCTCCCTAATGATAAATCTGCTGAGGAAGGCTCAGGAGGACAATAAATGGATGTTTTTCCCTCCGGAGACCACAGTAAATAAGAGTGCTGAATGGAGGCGCAATTAAAAAGCCCTCTGCAGTAGAGAACAGGACTTGAGGGCTGGTAATTATCAGGGACATCAGAAGCACAAGCAACACTGTCGCTCCCAACATCAGTAGGCTAATTAGGAAATTGAACAATCCTTCTGATTGATTGCATTTGAAAGAGCAATATTGTGATCTTCTGCTGAAAGAAGAACAAATGAGAGTGGTGCATGTGTGGGCTCTGGGCAGCGAGATTCATGCAGTGTGCATCAAGCGTCCTCGAGTGCCTCCCGCTCAAAAGTATCAGTAGTGTTAACAATTTGCAAAACAGCATTGGGGAGACTGTTTGGCAGAATTACAAGCTAATTAGGTTTTAAAACACTCAAGAAGTGTATGTGCTTCTATGGAAAATGCACTAAGCTATTAATAGATCTCTGTGTTATTCCGATGATGACCTTTAGATTTTGACTACAGTTGTGTTTTTTTCTGATCAAAGGCATACTGAAGGCAGATGCTTCACTTTTTTTTCTTTTTTTTTTTTTGCTCACAAATAAACTTTTGGCAGATCAAAAATATCTTTTGATAGCAGCTGGTATCGAATTTAGTTTATTGCAAGCCACCCTTACTCAAACTGTTTGTAAAAACCTTCAATGCAATCTCAACAGAAACACAATTACAGTAGGCTCTGGCTAATATGAAAATAATGTATAATCTTAATAAAGTGCTGTGTTGAATGATTGGTTTGCATTAAAAAAATAATTACTTTTAATCCGTATACCACTAGTTCATTTACTTTTCAATTTAAAATGAAAAAAAGCACATTTGTTTTTTATTATTTATTTTCAAAGCAAAATTGAAAATTGGAAAACTGTCTTTAATGTTGTGATTCTGTGTTCAAATCGAAAAATGCAAAATGAAGTACGAGTGCTCTTCTCATTTTGATTTGGAATTTTCCTTGTGGGGATGCCTAGTGTGACCCGGAAGTTCTTCATTAATTCACGCACACCAACAGTGGCCAATGAGACCAACCCATCAATGAATGAGATGGTTAAACCTGTTTAGTCTCTTCAGTTCTGTTTCCATCACATGTCTTTTTCTTTTCAGATTGTAGCAAAATGTTCTATCTATGGTGATTTGCTCCAAGGTCTCAGAAACTGAGGCTGAGTATGGCCAGCATGGAACAAAATCTTTAACTATATTCCCATTTTCCTCAAGCGTTGCCTTCGCTTGTTTCGCTTCAGTTTTCACACTCAATAGTTTCCACACTCTCGTTACAAACCAAAAACACAGTCTGTGACTTCTGAGTCACGCTAAGCGTCAGCAAAAGGAAAGTTAAAAATCAAATTATGATGCCCGCTTGTAATTTGTTTTTGAATTTTTCGTTTTGAAAATAAATAATAGAAAAACAAATTCCCTTTTCGTTTTTAAATTGAAAATCTATTTACATTTACACTTTATTTCAAATGATTGATTCAGATGTTTCAGCCAGAGCCAATAAATTAACTGTTATGACTTCTGATGTAACTTGAAAAGAAATTATGGCCTTCAGAATTCATTGTTTCCACTTAGATCAAAATTTCTTGAAATAGTTTTTTTTCTTTGGAAGAGTGGTGTTGCAACAAGGAGTGACTTGATAGAAAAGCTGCGGATTGAGGGTTTAGTTTTTTTTAAAGCTAAGTAATGTCACTCAAAGTGTGAATTGACAGGTTTAGTACGCAAGTACCCAGCATGAGCTACCTAATGGTCTAAGTAGTATCATGTATAATGTTTACCTAATATTTCCAATCTATAAAGAACACATGTGCAGGGAGTTGAGCTTTTTTTATTTGAATGGTAGGTATTCCATTGATCGACACACGGATGTGGACCGGATATTTGGAGTCTACGCAGGGAATGGATCCATATTTCTGCAGAAACCTCTGGACCGAGAGGAATCCGCCTGGCACAACATCTCTGTGATCGCCACTGAGTTCAGTAAGTAGCTCCACTCCCAGCCTCAGTGCAACAAATGTACTTCACCAAGCTACCTCTGTGAGGATGATAACTCATATTGACAGAATACTGAATATGGCTTTGCTTTTAAAATTATAGAGTCTGTTTCCTCTTGTGACTGCAGTAATAAAAGCTTCAATCATCTCATGTTGTCATCTGTCATGTCTTTTTAAGGGCACTTAGACAACCCTGAGCAGACCAGCCGTGTGCCTGTTTACATCCGTGTACTGGATGTCAACGATAACCCTCCCGTTCTGGCATCCTTCTACGAGACCTTCGTCTGTGAAAACGCCAAAGCCGGCCAGGTAAAGAGCACTTTAACATATCTTGCTCATTTTGTTTTCCACTTTGTCATTCATCATTCCATTTAAGATAAGGGAGAATAAGTTGACTTCTCCTGTTCGACCAGTGGATGGATGTGTCGATTTAAAGCAGGGGCGTCTGTTAAACAGTGTGTGACCTCTACAGAAATCGCACCTCCGGAGCGAGATAGTGATCTGTGATGATTATTTCTCCTTCATGGATTAGACGGCAGAGCCTTTTTCTGTCAGGCTTGATGAGATTATGTGTCATGGTGGATGACAGAGGCTGTCACATATCACAGGCACTTCATAATAACTGTCCACCTCTTCTCCATTTCCTGACTCTCCTTGTATCCCTCATTGTCTGTCATCAGCTTCATCACTGACCACCTCAGCACCCAGAAGAACTGGTAACTTGTCTGGCAAGTTTTAGTTCCTAGAAACAAAAATATATATATAGGCCTGTGCATTTCTGATAGTTTATAATTTAGTTTGAAGTAGTTCATACATTTTTAGACCTCTTTTTTTCTTGTATAAAAATAATATTTTAATTTATGATATTATTCCAGAATATTTAAAGTATTTGTATTCTTTTGTATACGTTTATTATTTTGAACTATTATTCATAAATAATTATTTTATTTTTTTATTTATGTATTGTTTGTTTATTTTTGTGAGGAAAGTTTTCATAAGCCCAATTCATCCAGCAAATTATTTAATGAGTTGAAGTTTTTTCGAAATCTAAACATTCAATTTGACTTAAATTTAGATGGTTTCTGCTTTCTATATCTCTTAATATATTTCAGTACTGTATACTTAATAAACGATACAGCTTAAAAAAATTGTATTACGAATATGATGAAAAACATGTAAAACCAGAAGAAATTAAAACATTATATAATCAAAAACCATACAAACGATACAAAATTAAATGCAAGTGCATATTCCTTCTCTATGAACATTTAAATACATCAATAATGTGGAAAAAAACTATTTCACAGTATTAAATTGACAATAAATGATTATGTTATTTTATATTGAGTAATTATTAGCTGAATTAGTGCACCATAAGTGTGCACCAAGGCTGAAAACCGGTTTTGTTCAGCAGATGTATTCTATCAGACTACTCTACAACCCAGAGGAAAAGGAGGCCAGCCAACAACACAAGATATCTGGCCAGCCAGCGAGCTGCGTGCGAAAAAAAAGAAGAAGCATGAAGCAGACAATGGATGATTACATTTTTCTCACAGCATGTTGCCAGTGCACTCTTGAGAGATGCATTTAAACTAAAATTGCCCCTGGTGACAACGAAAGATAACCACAAGCCTGTATCACTGAGCCAACATCTTTCCTAACTGCAAAAATGCATTCAATGTTTATAAGTAAACACTCAGGGTGTGAAAGACAAGGTTGTGATTGTGTCGCTCATATTACATGGTTCCTTAAGAAACAAAAATTATAATTTGGAATTAAAGTTTAATTTTTTACTTCTAGGATATTATAATTAAAGGTAAATTTTTTTTTAAACAAAAAGTAAGCACTGTTTATTGAATCTACAGGTGCAGACCTGGTATTTTTCCATTTTTAATGACAACAAACAACATAATAATAAACAATTTAACAAGATTTTTAAAGTAAAAATAAATAAATTGTATATAATTCAATACCATTCTGCCAGATGTGTAAAACCACAGGACTTATCTTGTGATTTGGTTTAAGATGTGTAGGTCACATCATTCCCTGTCTTCTCCTTCGAGCTATGTTGGCCATGATTGCTATTGTTTTAAAAATATTAAATCTGATGGTGAAACTCTTTCTGTGGTGCATTTAAAAAGTAAATCAAGTCAGCTTTATCTTTTAGAATGATTTATTTAAGGCAATGCATTTGTTTCCCACAGAAAATCCAGACAATCAGTGCAATGGACCCTGATGAGCCGCTCGGTGGCCATCGTTTCCTGTTCTCTTTGGCACCAGAGAGCTCAGTGCGAGCAAACTTCTCAGTGCGAGATAATGGAGGTGGGTGAACTCTCACATTTTTGCCCTTTAACTAGCCGACTTTCTTCATGACAGCTGAAATCTATAGCACACCTCCAGCTGTTTAATCTCAGCACCCTCTCTCTTCAGCAGCCTAGCTTTAGATCAGTAGTGGACTGCAAAGAGGGTCATTGCCTCATTCTGAACTGTAATAATCTAAGTGCTCACATTTCCACAGATAACACAGCTAGCATCTTCACTCGCCGCACTGGCTTTGGCCGCATGCATAAGAGCATTCATCTGATCTCTGTGGTGATCTCGGATGGACACTTCCCCATGCAGAGCAGCACTGGAACGCTCACTATTCGGGTTTGCACTTGTGACCGGAATGGGAACATGGAGATGTGTAACGCAGAAGCACTGAGCAGCTCCGCAGGGCTCAGTACAGGGGCGCTGGTGGCCATCCTGCTGTGCATCCTTATACTACTCTGTGAGTACACCACAACATCACTTCTGCTTCTGTGTCCATCCACCTGTCTGATCATCACTTTTCCATCCGTATGTCCTGTAAACCCCACGGTTCATTTCTCATGCTCTTTGTTTGTGATGCATTTCAGCTCATTTCCCACCTGTCTTCTTGTCAGTTAGGGCCTTTGTCTGCGCTTCTAGTTGATTAATTACAATTCCACTGGTCTGAAGTGTGTACACTCCATCTGCATGTAAAGTTCTTTGCAATTAGAAGTGAAAGGGAAAATAAATAAAAACAGTTCTGACGTGCTTAGATGGCTGAACTGATAAAATCCACTTCTTAGTTACTTAATCAGGAAACCAGGCAACAAGGGTTAGTTTTCAATTAAACACCATTACATCCATGTCGATTTAATTCCACATGAGAATCTCTAATTGAAACATTTCTTCATTTAACTAACACTCTTGTGTAATTTATTTATTTACTCCGCAAACTGTAACATTTGTATTGCTCTAGAGTTTAATATTGCTTTGCTAACTGTTTACATTTTACTAGTTTTCACCTGTGAACTCGGTGGAGGAACTTTCTTGGTGACCTGAAACCTTTGTGGGTGTCACCCACAGGGTAAAAGCTTGAATCATGTAAAAGTTCCACCTAATTCGCTCAAGTCAAAGATCACTAGTAAAAGCAACCAAATGTTTTTTTGGAGAGAGAGAGCAATCGACTAAAAGTATTTGGCATGGAATACTTGTTTCAATAAAAACTGCACCGAAGCTTACAAGGGAGATTGCGAGGATGAATTTAACATTTTAAAGCAATACTGCAAAAAATGTAAGAAAGACATTTCGGAAGAAATAGCAGAATTGTGACAGATATGGATTATGCTGTTTATGCCATTAGCGTTGGTCAACATTTACATGTGAAAGATATTATTATTATCACTCGATCAACAGTGCATAACCAAAATAAAACAGTTGGTGCTTAATTGGGTCTGTTTCACCGCTTTTCAATCCTGACAGAAAACAAATAGTCTTGTAACGTCATTCTATTGCACTCCACCCAAAAAAGACGACTGGTGAATCTTTGTTATTTAAAATAAATCTGGGACAATTTATACAATAACTGAATGCTGTTTCTCTTAGATAATTTTGTTTTTATCGGAGAGACATTTTACTTGTGGACGCTTTAGAATAACATTAAAGGATTGTCTAACATCAAGAGTTCTTACACTCCTCATACACATCAGTGTTAATCATTTGCTTCATATTTTTTAGAATAATTGTAGCGTTTAACTTATTTTATACATGGTTTTTAAATCTTTTGTGTAAATAGTTTTACAAAATGGTAATAAGAATGGATCAGTGAATGGATAGAAATATTTTAAAATAGGACATATGAGACGAATTTAAGTGATGGATGGATATAGTTTGTTTGGTTCCTTACTAACACCTTAATTCTCTTGTTGTGCAGTGATTGTGGTTCTATTTGCTGCCCTAAAACGACAGAAAAAGAAGGAGCCGCTGATCATTTCTAAAGAGGATGTGAGAGATAATGTAGTCAGCTATAATGATGAGGGTGGTGGTGAGGAGGATACACAGGCCTTCGACATTGGAGCTCTTCGCCATCCAGAGGTGATGGAGGACAGCAAACTGAGACGGGACATTCTTCCCTCCGAGACACTGTACCCCCCTCCACCTCTCCGCAGAACCACCGTCCCATCACGAGAGAATACAGACGTGCGGGACTTTATCAACCAGCGTGTGCAGGAGAATGACACCAACCCAACGGCTCCTCCATATGACTCGCTAGCCACCTATGCGTATGAAGGAAATGGATCAGTGGCGGAATCTCTAAGCTCGCTGGGGTCTGTTTCCTCGGAAGGGGAGCAGGACTATAACTACCTCAGTGAGTGGGGGCCCCGCTTTAGGAAGCTGGCAGACATGTACGGAGGCGAAGACAGTGACTGGGACTCCTAACTGAGACTGCAGCGAGACACATTTGCTGATCTGCCTCATCTAAAAGACTGAAGTGGCAGAATGAGGCAGCCTAATTTCTTTTACAAAGTGCCCTTTTTCCTTCTCTGTGTCCTACAATCAGGCAGACGTTTTCTCTGCCCTGATTGACTGTGCGCTTTCTCAGAAGTGTAGATGATCTTGGTGCTCCTTGAGGAGGAAGCATCTGTGTGCGGAAAGATCATCTGTGGTGACATCTTTCTGCATAATCACAGATTGTTCTGGAGATGTCTGCAGTTTGGCGTATCTGGAACCGCCATCCTTTTGAAAAGCCAAGCATTTGATGCTTCAGATCCTGCTGCAAGGAACAGTTTTTCATTAAACTGAGAGCCTGTGAAACACTTGAAAAGAACTCGAGTAGATCAGTGACTGAAATGCCATGCCTGAGTACTGCGTACAAAGTAATGAATCCACTTTCCAAACTCAAGCCTCTGAACTGACGATCAGACCTCAAAGCTGGATGACAGCTCACAATCAAACATCACAAGAGTTTACCACTTGCATAATTATATTAATCTGCTTACACTCGCTTAAGATGTGAGTACAGTAAATGGAATTAAGAAGGATTGTAAGAAGCCCATCTAGACAGTCCGATGCTGTTTTGATGAAGAAAAAAGTAATGACGAACACTTATGGCAATTTCACTGGACCCAAATGTGTCTTTGCATCCTTTAACCGCTGTACTCAGAACTGCTAAGTCCTTGAGACACGCTTTCACAAAGTACATTAAAGACATGCTGCAAAATTCACATTCCCTTTTATTACTTTTTAATATGTATGCATACATTTTATTTTCTCTCTCTCTCATTCATGCAGATTAGACCTTGACGTGAACTCCAAGTTTGAGCCATCAAAAGCGAACAAAAGAGTAATTTCTATACATAGAATTGAGGCTGGGGTCTGTGCTCTGATGGTTCAAAAGCAAAATTGTTAATTAACCACAAATTGAAGCTGAAATTCTCACTTTTCCTCTGACAACCTTCTGCTTTTATAAGGAGCGTCAAATAAGCAGAAAGTAATAAAAGCTCAACTGATTTATTCCTTGCCTGAATGTTAACCACAGTAGTTTTGTATTGAGGTGTGAGTCAAATCTCAAAGTAAATCACTCTGCGATGATTGCACCTTCTCTTCAAACCATAAAATGAGGCTGAGATTGCCTTCACCTCTCCGCTTTGGAGAGGTGAAGCTGCTCTCAGTGGCTCTCTGCAGCTAAATGTTTGTGTTTTTCATGTAGATTCTTCAATCCTTGTCATTGATCTGCTGTAAAAATCCGAAAAAGGAAGGTTACCCATGCTGTAAAAACTTGGTTTACTTGGAAAAGTGCTTTGTAACAGTGGCCCGGGAGAGTAGGTTTGGTTTATGTACTACTTTGCTTTATCTTGTGAAATTTTGTACCAAATATTTATACACCATGATGATGACTAAATAATCTTGGATTGTGTACATTCAGTATTATTGTTTTTGTGTTTTGAAAGTGTTCAACTGTAAAACTGAGCTGACTGCAGGTCGTCTGATGATGTGCAAATGAAAACTGATCTTTCATTAAAATAAATGTTCTCTTTTACAGAAAGTCAAATAGTTTTTTTGCAAACCTACGCAGCTTTAGTTGTTTCTTATTGTATATGTACTGATGTGGTTAGAGCCAGTTGTCCCAGCAGTTTTTACTCTCCATGGATACATTTGCTAATAATATTTGTTTATAATATGTTTATAATAATATATAATTTTTGCTAGAAACATTTAAAAGGTTCACCATATGCAGACCTCCAAGCTTCTGGTTATGGTTATTTTGCATGCTGTCATTTGGCCAGCATGAATTTCCTTCTAAACACATGAATAAATTTGCGACGCATGAATCTGCCTTGCGACAGATGTGAGCCAGAGGCCATCTGACCCCAACTATGGTTAATAAAGGGGTTTAAAAATTGTATGAATTCAATATAAAGCATAAAATTATGAATACTGTCATTGAGATTTGTATACTTATACAGCAACTCTTTGTTCAATTTGGAAATAACCATAAAATTGTTCTTGTTAACCAAACGTCGTGACTTCTGTCAAAAGATTTCCATTGTCTGTCCCAGATTGTCAACTCATTGAGCCAATCTACACTAAAGATCTCCAAGCGCACTAGTGGATTTGGCAGGAGAGGATACAGAATTCATTTTAAATTGATTGGGGATCAGTGGTTGTGTAGCAGATGGTGACATTTCAAACAATGCCCATGTTAACTCAATCACCCAGCCATCCAGTGCTCTGCAAATATGTACTTAGACACCAGACTCATCTGTTCCCTCTGTGTCTGCACAAGGCTATCAAGGGCTTCAGGAACACACCAGAATTCAGGTGGACTAACCTCATTTACTGAGGTCGGCAGGCATGCATTGGAAATGAAGATGGGTAAATTGAACTCTAGCTGAAGTGTTTTCACATTAGAAAGTAGTTAAGGTTTGAGGAAAAAGCAAAACTACTAATAAGTATGATTTGTATGAGGTAATTATGTTTCCTATGAATAGTTAATTCCAATCATTTCAGCCAATGTGAATCCTGAGCATAATATTGTGTGAGGTGAGGGACCAGGGAAGTGAGACTGCTCTCTGAGTTGTGCCCTAGGCAAGTTTTAGCTTAAAAATATCTTATGTTTTTTTTTATATTAAATAAAATGTCTTAATAGTGGACTTTTATGTGTTAGAAATTACCTATTAGTTCAATTTAAATCGAAATGTTCTATTATGGAAACTTTTTTTAACCTGACCTGAAATATTTTTTATGATGCACTATAATGTTACAAACCCCCATTTGACTTAATGTCCTCAGAGGTATGTATCTCCAATCAAATACTGCTGGTAATCGGAGGATAAGCTCCAAAGACACGATTACATGAACTGCGCTGTAATGAAACCAATGGTGGTTAAAAGTAAAAAAAAAGTACATTCAAGTATGTTTTAATCTCTGCAACATTAAGCCGGCTAAAAGTTAGTGGTGCTTAAAGCTCATGCTGTATGTTTGGAGGGGATCCGCCACACTCACGGTCAATGTCAAGAAAGAGCGGCTTGAATCAAGGCCAGTCAACATGTCACTGACTACTGAGGGTTGTAACTCATCATGGCCAGGGCTTAAAACGCTGCATCGCTCCCCATTAGCCTCGCCTGTCTCTTTAGCCTTAATCTTTAATGGGCATGTCATGTTAGCTGAAACGCTAAACACCATCTATCTCATCCCAGACTTTGATTCGTTTCTTTTTCCATCCACAGCTTTTATGGAATGCAAGATCCTCACTTTTGACATCATTGCTGACAAGCAAAGTTTTCATTGTTATTCACAAATAACACAACACTTCTCAGATTAAACTTTTAAAGCACCATTCTCACTTTGCTCTCAGCCAGCATGATGTTTATATTCATTCTGTCAAGCTGCAAATGTTGTGAAGAGCACTAAAAGGTCTGCTGCCTTGGAGATCCTGATGTTGTTTTGAACGCGTTGTCATGGTGTATTTTCCAGCCAGTCTCTGCATGGGTTCCATTCACTTGTACATTCATTTGTTTCTTTTTAGATCTGACTCATTTAACAAGTAATTGGCTGTTTATTTGCCATACAAAAGACATTTAGCTTCAGCCCAAAATAGTCCCCCGAACAGCATGTTTAGTGATATATTCTCCATCCGTCTTTGGTTTAAGCAACAGAAATAGTAAAGTCTTCACATCACCATCATTAGTCTCTGAGACAGTGACTGGTTTTGATGAATTATTCCAATTAATTTCACTCAAGCACTTCTCTTGAAATGGTACTGATGGAAAGTTTCTTATCAACTCAGAAGGTCCAAACCTTCTGACATCTTCAAACTGGTTTAAACTACATTTCTTGTATCTGAATCAAAAATCCTTTAAAATCTTAGGCGTGTATCCCCATTTCTCACATTCTAAAAACTCACATTAAAAGCTATCAGGGAAAAATGTGTATAACATACTGAAAACATGACTCATTTCAATTAATTATAATCAAAATGTGAAGTCAGTTATACAGATTTAATGCCATGACATGAGAGCAATTTGACCTAGTTTGATCTTGTTCTTTAAAAACATTGGATGTCAATATAATTTAAACCACTTTGCAATTGCACTCAACACATTTCAAAACAACTAATCAGTCTTTGTTATTTCAAAATCAAGCTTGAAGCACAAAAATCTGAGTTATAAACAAGTTTTCTGTGTGACAGTTATTTCAATTCACTGTGAGAGTTTGATTCTGAGACAAGCAAACTGATTTGTAATATTACTTTAATAACATAAGAAATGAAAACTACAAATTACCAAACTATGAAAGACAGTGAGGATGAACTGGGTTATTTGTGTGTGCTGTGGCAGTTCACCCACATTCAGAAAAGCACAAGATCAAAGTGCACATCTTTTTGAAAACTCTATGCAAATTGACTACACTCAGAAATTCTTGGTTTGGTGTTTTTGGGTAGAAAACAAAACTCTGAGTCCAAGTCATTAGATTTGAAGATCTGCCGATACCTGTCCTAATACTAATATTTAATGAAAGAATAAAGAGCAGTGAAGAAACATAAGACACACTTTATTTTTATATTTATGTCTAATTTAGCACCATTATATCTTCTTGTTTAGATGTTTCAGAGCGCACCAGCATGGGGAGAGGTAGAGTAGAACTTTTAATTTCATCACAGTTTTATAGCTTAATGAGAAAATTACAGATGAAATGCGGTAGAACCAAAAGCATGTCTAGAAAAACAAGTTAAAATTGTGAACCGTGAAAAGGTAGATAAACAATCCTGCACGTATTATCTGCTTAAATGTTTTTTTGGATCTGGATCATTGCAACAGATCTCTCCGCAGGCTTCAGTGAATGTTTGCACATGAGATGCTTGTTGGATTGGCTACCGTAATGTCCAACACGCATTTTAAGTCAAGCGCTGCCGCTAGACTGCAAAACATGAGTGAGCAGAATTTTCCTGGTGTTGAACTGTTGTTTTAGTTTATATCTTTATTGAGTATCGTTAAAATATAGCGCTATTCCTAAGTAGGCTTTGTGATAATACAGTATTTATGTGTGAAAAATCTTGTGTGTGGTGTATGAGTGAATGTAAATGACCAAATGCATGAGACTCCCAGGAATTGTTTAATACGTAACATGTACGAATGGCAATTGCTATCATTTGTGTTATCTTGACTGTAACATCCTGCATGTTCACGCTGCCACTCAACATTTTTTCTTTCCTCTTCACCCTTCCAGCTCACACTGCTCTCCTGATGCCCTCTCAGATGTAAAGTAATAAATACATTATATATATATATATATATATATATATATATATATATATATATATATATATATATATATATATATATATATATATATATATTTTTTTTTTTTTTTTTTTTTTTTCTATACAAATCTTTACATTTGAGAAAAAAATTCATTTGAATCCTGATTGAGAGGCAACTTCCGATTCCAATTGAGTCTGAAATCACGTGATTGAGCCTGATTTTCGATCACTTGATCGTATTGGGACATTCCTAGAAAACAACCCCTTTTTGTTCCCTGACTTGTCAACCAAACTTCAGAAAAAAAAAAAAAAAAAAAACAACAACACTCATAAAATTATAAAAAAAAATACAGCTGTAGAGTGGGCATTGCTTAAATTTCATGCTGTCCAAGGAGTAATCATTCTTTCAGGGCAATTTCTCATGCAAGCTCTATTTTATTTTAAGTTTTTAAACAGTAATCAAAAACCAAAATGGTTACAAGTAATCATTATCTTGCACCAAGTTTTATGTTTGGTACCAAAAGGGCATGCATTGTACTGATCGTCTAGTATGATTCTCTATTTCTCGCCACTTTGTGATGCTAATTATAAAAAAAAAAGACAAAAAAAAAACTAGTTAAATCTGATTCTAGCTTATATTTCCTGTTCTTGGCTGACACCTCCAGCACCTGGTGAGGTCTGGGGTTCACAGATGCTCTTCTTCCTACCACTGAAATAATGAGTGGTTGTCTGAGGTATTGTTGCCTTTCTATCTGCTTGGTCTTTCCTCTGACCTCTGGCATCAACAAATCTTTTTCACCCACAGAGCTGCTGCTCACTGGAGATTTACTCCTTTTTAAACTATTCGGAGAAAAATGTAGATTGTTGCATGGAAATACCAGCAGCCCAGTAGCTTCAGCAAAAAAAAAACACCAGCTCATTTATGTCTGAAAGTATTTTTTCTGAAGCTCAGACTGGAGGTCAGCATACACGTCAAGCTATTGTCTCCAGGCATATGAATTTGCTGAGACCCTCTTGTGACTGACTTATTTGTTAACTATCAAAAAGACTATCTAAATAGTAGTGATTGGTTTGTTATGAAAAATGAGTTGCTTTTTGTAGAGTGACACATGCACAAAGTGCCAGTCAGGCAGGCTTGACCTGTACAAATGATTATTTTCACATTCAACCAATGACATTCCATTTCAACAAGAACCGGATGAAGCCCTGATTAGTTCTTTAATTCTTTCTTGAGTTTTTCATATCAGATAGTTAACCACTTAATGACATTTAATGTTTTTTCTTGAGAGAGATTGGTGGTCTTTTGAAACAATTGTTTGAAATATAAAATATGTTTGATTTATGCAAAAACGATATAAAGCGGATTAAATTATTCCTGCAAGAATCCTGCAAGTTCTGTATATGGAATTAGAGTGTACAGAAGGGTGATTCTAGTCGCTTCACAATGCCATCAGTGTCTCTATCCTCTCACCCTGCTTTTACAGGAACATGACAGGTATTTGGTAATCACTGTCTGGCCATCAGAACAACACATGATGTTCAACAAAGACTGGTCTGGAAGACAGCTGATGTCAAAAAGGGCAACAAAAATTCATTAGAGCTTGAAATATTGAACCTGTAAGGCACCAAGTAACAATCTCCCCATGGGTTTCATGTCTAGTTTTTCACATCTGTGGTGAATGTGAAGCCATGCACAGAGGATCCAAATCTGCACAGACACCCAATGTATGTGAGGAAGAAGTCACAGGGCCTCTTTTCTGAACTTCTGAACCTTTGCAGCCAATCAGGCAATTGCTGTTTCCTGTCAGAGTTGACAAGAAGGTTTGCTTCAAAAAAAAGCGTACATCTGTGGTGCTAACATCACTCTCCAACGAGCTGGAAAATGAAGCACGTGAGTGAAAGGAAAGAACAATGATTGGCCACACAATATCACTCATCTACAGCCAGTTTTCAGAAGGGTGACATTACATTTTTACTGCAAAATCCCATTTTCTCACAGCTTAGTGCTTACCTGCCTTTGTCATCAGGTGCTGGATTATCAGCATAAATGTGAAGCTGTTGTCAAATCAAGATTTTCTAATATGTCATTATTTTCTAAGTCTATGACTTTATGTTTACTTTAAAGAGGGATGGAGGGGTTTGAAGCAGAAGAAATGAAAGATCATAGGGTCTGCCGCATCTCATCCGTTTCTCTACATTTCATTTCACCCTCCGCATTCATTTTTCTGCCCCTAAAATGATCAGAATAATTCATGTGCTCCAGCATTGCCTGTAGAATGTGATTTCCACTTCTCGGCCCTCTCAGCTGAACAACCCCACAGAGGCATTGGACTTTGAGGTCACCCAGCTCCAGCATAGATGATGCCCATATCTATAATTTAATGGACAGGAAAAAAAGGATGAGTACAGATCGCAGACTACTTAGAAGACATACGGCGGTGTGGAATCTCCCTCGTGTCTATGAGATTGGTCCCACATTCCGATGGGGGCATCTAAAAGCAAAGTCCATTAGCACAAACCTTTTCTTTAACATATTGCTGGCCCCAGAAATGTTTGTTTTGCCCCTTTTAACTGAACTTTTAGTTTGAAATCTATTTTAGGGTCTTGTGCATTTGCACTGGAGAAGTTTCTTTTCTTTTTTTCAAATGTAAGTACAACTCCATTTTCAATTCATTCGTACAAAAGTCACGGAATCCACTTTAACAGACAGCAATATGAAAATGGTGCCTTTTGAGGCTTTGATGCACTTTCCCAAGTTTAGAACTACAGTGTACTAAACAGGCTTTTTGCTCAGAAATGGGAAACATAAAAATTGCACTAGTTCAAACAGGATTACAGACCTTTTCATGTGAAGTGCTAGTCCTTTCAAGTTCGATCACAAGCATCCATTAGGTCTTCTTGCATAGCTTCGCTCTCAAGCACTTCATTGATTTAGCTCAAGGGCCTCTCTTAACCAGTCCAGTTACCTATTAATAATCCTTGTTGCAAACAGAGAATGCAAGCTCTCTTTTTTGTGCCAAACCCTTTTTAAATACACCATGTAGCACCTTTGTAGAAAAACAGACAAAATGACATAAAAATGACAATTTTTTTTGCAGGTGACGAATTTACATGTGTTTTAAGTATATTTATACAACAAATAATTCAAAAGTAAGATTGAGCTGGAATTCTAAATTTACTCAAACTAAACTTTTCAATTCGGTGATTTAAACACATTGCTAATAAAATGGTTAATTCTGAACATAAGGAACCAGTAAACAAGTAATTTGCCTTTGTCATATTATAAACTGCCAGTCAATGTGATTTCTTTCTTCTTTTTCTTCCCCAGATGTCTTCTCTAGAGAATTGCTTGCTGAAATAATTTGTATTGATTTTCTATACACGTTTGCATTAGAATGTTATGGCTAATTGCCTTATTGTGTTTTTACTCAGAGTAGATTAAATAGGGTAGTTGTTAGAGGGGAAACAATTGTTGGTGTAAATTATTTGTACATGATTTCTCATCAATTTCTTTAGAGACTAAAATATAAGAATATAAAATAGACATGTTGTGCATTTAGTAATGGCACATTTATTATTTCAGGTTATAAAAAAATGGGTAAACCAAAAAAAATTGTGATACAACCAAAGTCTATATGATTGAGTTTTGTACTTAAAAGATAAAAAAAGATAAAGCTCCAAAATGTGTGCAAAAGTTTCCAATAATCCCACTAGTTATTGGATTTTGTCTTACACAATATAGATAAATGTATTCTCTCACATGCTTTCACTTGCATTATTTCCTTAACTGAAATGACATTATTAATCCATATATTTCACAGTGACTGATCAACTCTTTCTTGCTGCAACTACAACAGCTTAAGCTTTTCTGGGAGGCTGTCCACTGAGTTTATCAATCTGTTTATGGTAATAGTTTTTTAAATGGAAGCACATTTGTTAGGCCACACACTGAAGGTAGTTAAGAAGGTCTCTGTATCCTCTCTAATTGATCCCAAAGGTGTTCTGTTGAGTTGAGTTGAGTTTAGCTGAAGAATCTGTGCAGGTCAGTCAGTTTCATCCACACTAGACTCGCCCATGCTCTTTATGGACCTTGCTTTGTGCACTGGTGCTCAGTAATGTAGGAAAATGAAAGGCCCAGCTAAAAACTGTTCCCACAAAGTTAGGTTCATGTACCTGCACAAAATGTATTTCACTGTTCCTTTCACTGGAACTAAGGAAAAGAACAACCCCACACCATAATACCCCCTCCACCAAGTGTCACAATTGGGTGATACAATCATTTAAGTAGTGTTCTCCTGTTAACCGCCAAACCCAGACTCCTTCATGAGATTGACATATGGAGAAGTGGAATTCATCACTCTATCAAACTGTTCTTGCTCACATTTATGGTTAAACATCTTGCAGACTTATCATACAGTTTTAAATCAAAGCATTTGTTGTCATTAAATCCAACCTCCAGAGATTGTTGAAGGCTTACCTCTAGACATGCCTAAAATATTGTGATTTGAAAACAACAACAAAACTGAAACAAAGACATTTACAGCCTCAAAGTGAAAATAATGCAATGCATTTATAACCAAAGGTAAATATCATCTATCCTTCCAAAATTTATTGCTGTACAAGAGGGTATATGAAATAAGACGCAATCTTCATAGCATACCTCAAAACACATTTGGTTACCACTTATTATCAGATTAAAGTAGGTGTGCAATTTAAGTCTTAGATTTAATTATTCAGTTCAAGCATCAATGACCTAATGACTGGCACTCCAACTTCATTTGCTATTAGTTCACTTATCAAGGGTCCTCAAAATCATTTATGGTACTTTAGCCACTTCTTGTGAGGTCTACACTCATCTTCTCCACACTTCTCATTCTCCCTCAAGGTTGAGCCTAATGGCAGTGCCTGCATCACTTCACATCAGACACATTCTTACGCTAAAGACCTTTCATGAACACTTACTCTGTGTTTAATGCATCTCTGCTAGTTTATACAGATAGTCTCTGTACATCTACTACATTTTAATCAGCATTTTCTCAAATAAATAATGCATCCCTTGTTTAAAACTGTATTTGAGATAAAGCAATTATAATACAGAATATATAATACAAATACAGAATAATATTTAAACATTTGAGAATAATGTTATGCTGGACATGTAAATGATATATATGATGTGCTTATGGCTTATGTGTGCTTTCCCCCTTTGGGAAAAGCGATATAAGAGGGAAATAGATAGAAATTGGCTGCCATAAAGCAAGGCTGTCCCACTTTCTTGGGCACAATTTTTTAGGCTCCACATTTAAATTTTCAACTCTCGAAAGGCACACACCTCATTAGGCATGCTGTGATGCCAGGAAAAGAAATGAATGGAATAATTCTGGTAATACATGAAAACTCCCTTGATAAAACATCGTCATTAGACAGCTTACAAAAATACTTTGTTTTCAGGACTTGTATGGTTATTTAAGAGAGCAGCCAGTGGTATATTTTCAAGAGAGTGAAAACTAAACAAGAGCTCTGTTCTTTTGATATTAATCACTGAGCTCTCCAGTAAAAGTCCATCCATCTGATCATGATAGACAGACTGACAGCTGCGTCCATCTGCTGTTAAACAGACTTTCGGTTTCAGAGTCATCTTTTATCTTACATTCTGGGCTAACGAAACAAGCTGGATGTTTTTGATGAGCTGATGTAATGTCAACTGTACTTTTAAAACTGAAGGCAAGCCAGCTTCGCCTGCCCCTCATTGCAATAAATCAAATAAAGTGAAAACTGAAACTGTCAGCAATGTGGCATCAAGAAACATCAGCATGCCAGGTTTGGACTTCCTTTGACACGAAACACATGGGTAAAGATTGCCTCACTTTATTGTGTGTTCAGTCATATTAATGTCATGCTATAATGCTTGATCATTAATCATGAACAAAATTGTAGCAGACAATAAAACAAGAAGAAGATCAGTGGAAGGAAAGGGAAATAACATTTTTTTATGCTCAATGGCTATTGCAATTGTAGTATTGAAGGTGCAAAAAATTACTTTGATATGTCAAGAGACCTTAAATCCGATGCTCAACTTCAGATGCACATTATTTTAGTCACCAATTTCACTGAACGTGAAGAATATTCAGACAGAATATTCCAATTGGAAAAGGTAAGTTAAAGCCCTCAAATAATTTTAGTGTTTTTACATTTTCTCTCCTTTGAGTCTTCTTTACACATTGTTTAAAAAGCCTACAGCTGTAAACCTTTAGTCTGGAGCGAGGAAGGTTTGAATATATATGTAATTCTGAAAGTTGTAATTAATAAAAAAAAATTATTTATATATGATGTTTCACTCAGTTAAATGAATTAAACTTGTTCAGTATGTTGGACTTTTTTATATTTGTGTAAATATAAAATTGTGTAAAAATAATTCTATTTTATGTAAGATGAAAATGTTTCTGTTTAACAACAAAGGTAATTAAATTAAAGTTTGGCTAAAATCATTATTTCAGTTCTCTGCCTCATTCATTTCTCATCCTTCTATCTGTGTTGTTTGTTTCGAGATGGATGCTCAGTCCTGCTTTACAATTTGCTGTTAGTACAATATTTTCAAATGCACTAATTATTCTTTTCAAAATTGTGTAAGCCAATGTCATTAAAAGAGATAAAAATAGTTTTGACGTATGAAAAGTGTTTAAAATAACATGTTAGCTCCACAAGGTCCCAGCTACCAGTAATATTAACGGTTTACAGTTACAGTCGTAAATGATTAAGTGAACAACTTTTCCCACTTTACCACTTCCAAAAAGTATGCAATATAAGTTTTTTTAGTTTCTTAGCTTTTCTCTGGCTGCAGCACTTTTATTTTAAGATACCTGTATAACAGTATTTTGGTATTGTCATTGTTGATATCTGTTGCTTTAACCTTTGTGGGGTATTCCCATTTAAAAAGCAATTAAAAATCTAAATTTACTCCATAACACATTAGCATATATGACTTATCGCAAATTCAAACAATATAGGGAACATATCTTGAATTATTGCAACCAGTCCCGACTAGAAAATAATATACACTTGTAACATTTTTATTCTTGTAAAACAAAAAACGGGTCAATTTGACCCGAAGGCCACACAAGGGTTAAATCCAATGCATTAAATAAATGATATATATATGTATGTCTAAGGAGTACTGTTATTATTGTAGAACACTCTTTGCTGTTGTAAAAGGGCTGCTGCAGTAACCCATAGGCATGTTCATCTATGTTCCCTGTCTACTCTGGCACTACCTAACATTTATCCAGTCAATCTCTCTCCTTACTTAAGCCTGTACTCTCCTGTATTTAGCTTTTTTAATGGGTTAGCTGTTGTAGTTGGTCTCAGCGAAAGTTTTTTTCACATAACACAAGAGTGATAACAGCCTTTCTATGTTCAACGTCGTATGTGACTTTGTCACCTTGTCGCCAAACCCAGCCATAACAGTTTTAAAGCTATTAAACATAAACCTTAACCCTTACTCAAAGCCCATGTTGTTGCAAGTTGTATTTTTTTTATATGTTTAATAAAAAACAGATGTTCTGTTCTGTTTTGTTCATGATTTTAGCAGAAAACCTAGCAGCAGGTAGAAAATGTGATTTTCAGGTACAAATTATCACAAAAAAACTTGTTGATAGATATGGTAATATATGTGGTTGCTAGTTGGCTGTTTTAATTTGCATTTTATTAACTTTATGTGAAACAGTTGCAGGTATTGTAGAATATTTAATTGTGAATCAGATAAGTCACTAACAACATCTGTTCAGTTAAAATTTTATGTCGCACTAATTTAAGAGGGGGAACATTATAGCTGCTGAATATTAAATAAAGACTTATTACTTTGATGTCTGGCTTCTGATAGTGCACGATCTGTTGCAAAACAAGTTCATACAGAATAAGACAGTTGTCATACTTTCTTTTGTAACAGACATGATTTTCTCACTAATGTGAATCTGTAGGAATTTTTGTTCTCTAACCAACTCCACAAGTTACATAGGTGCTGAAATTCAAAGAGTCACTTTTCAGTTATATTATTTTGTTTCAATAAAGCCTTCTACAATGATCATTTCTTTAAAAACTTCATCTTCATTTCACTCTTTCAATCATGAGTTAAACCCCTGTGCTACCTTAACTTCACTCTAAAAAAATCCACAAATGGGCACCCATCCATCACTGTTCACACTCCAATTCACTCCTGTTTACAAAAAAACAGAACAACAAAACAACATATTTTATTTTTGTTTTTCATTGAAGCTTGAATTTTCACTGAATAACCTGAATCATTTATACTGTACACAATTTTACAAATTAAATCTCAATAGCTACTTCTGATAAGTGCTGTTTCATTTTAATAGTTCAACTCATTGTTTTAGGCTCTACTACATTAAAGTGCTACTACTGTTATTTTGACAGGTTGGTTTTGGATGTCTTCGGCAACAGGTTGACACTCATAATTTTACCATATTTGCTCACAATTCCCAAATTTATTGACTCATTAGTTCTACTCCCCTTCTTTACATGATGCAACAGGAGCAGTTTATAGAGCTGTTGAATGACCTCTATCTGGCCCGGTTTTGATTTCTGTTTTATCATGAGAGAAATGACAACCAATAAACAGATTACAATCAACACAAAAAAGCTAAATGTGCTTTTTAACTCCTAATCAAGAGAGTTTGATTCAAGCTCGCCATAGAAGCCCAGGGGTCGTGAGTCCATTCAGTGCTCAGGGTCCGATTCTACCTTTTAATGTTACTGCACATAAAACAAAATCTCCAGTGGATATAGATAAACCTACATCAGGGTGTACCAGCTACAAGTTTAGCTTTCAAAAATGACTCATTTACTGACAATAACTTTAAACATGTATTCATGCATATTAAAAACAAAAGAACTTGAGTGCTCCCCTTTTTCTTTCCAGCCTTCCTTCATCTTTCTTTTATCATACAAAATATTAACAATTGCTTCCGTTTAGTAATTGAAAAAAGAAACAAGAAAGCCACTCCTTTGACAGTCTCTGTTGTTCACTGTTGTGTGCGATCAGCTTTTTGCGTTTCTGTCACAGACTCGCTATTTACCACACAGTATTAATGTGTGTAAACAGTAACTATATTGACAGAGCTGACTGATGTGCTTTAGAAGATGTGTCTAGCCCCACTCAGAACTGATACTGGAAGTCGGTGTAAAAACAAAGGTGATCCTTGCAATTCAAACAAAGCAATACAGAGTCGGGTCATTACTAAAATACAGTGAAAAGTGATTTGAGGAGTCTTTTACACATGTTATGTTTGTCCATTAGAGAAGTGAAAGGGATTTATATGTGAAATAAATGGTTTGAATTGTTGCAATATTACAAATTTGAGGTTCAAATTATATTATTTTCAGAGTACACATAAATTCTCATTGTAGTAATGCTGGTTCTCATCACTTGCTTTGTAGACATGGCTTAACAAATCCTTCTGGCGAATCCTTCTTTGAAAAACTCACAAACCTATCAGAGCGGTCACTGAATCAGCCCTTCATCCCACAACAGCATGTCCCATTGCAACACTCCTTGTATTTTTGAAACCGTCTGCTAACTTAGTGAATATATATATAAAATTATGACTTTCATGGTGGAAACAAATATTAAACGCTGACTCTAATATGGCTTAAAGTTAATTCATTACTGTAATATTAGTTAAGTGTTGAGGAAAAGTAGAAAAAGTACAGTTTTTCATCACAATGATTTAATATCCTGTTATTGGGAAGAATATTTGTTTTCTGTTACAATAATACGACATTCAAGGGGCTCGACTATTCAGAAAACATGCGCTCGCTTGCCCACAATTAACCTTTCAGCTTCATCCATGATTTTCTCCCTAGCTAACAAATGGAGTGCTATTGCCAGAGTTTTATTTACATCCTTGCTACAATCATTGAATTCAATTTGAGGTCTGTTTCTTGTAACGGATAGCTTAATAAACCTTCTCTTCTCCCACTGCATTGCTGCACTGGGCACTGTGCGAGGAGAAGAGGGAAATGAGAAAGAAATCCTCTCTCTATTACCCCGGAGGACCACTTAAAACATCTCCTATAGAAGAGGAAATAAATGAGGGCACCAATCTCTCATCTCCACAAAAGCTCAATGCGCAGGAGCCTGGGGTAAAAAGAGGAAGGTGGGGTGGGAGGGGGTGCCATGTGGAGGCTCAAAGAGAGCAGAGCAGCACCTATCAATCTGCTCTGACAACCTGTCCTGTTTTCTTCCTTTATGGCAAGCCAGAGAGCATCCCTCATCCGTGTCCACTCCACCCCAGCTCCTATACTTTTACACTCCTCGTCTATATGCCGTTCAATCTCTTTCTCTCACCCAGAAGGGATTCTGTCATCTACTATCTGCTCTGTCGTTAACAAGAAGGGAACACATCAAAGTGCGCCTCAAACCTCAGGAGGGGTGAGATCAAAGTTTGGCTCTAATCTCATCTGGAATGAGGCAGATTGATGAAGATTTGAGGACGGGTGGTGGTCTGCTCAAAGACAGAAGAGAGCAGAGGGGGACCCCAGATTTTGGCTTTCAATCAGCCGCACGCTTTATATGCCAAACACTGTCTGAAAACGAGACCGTGTCCTGAAGTTTCCAGCTCTTTTTTTATTTTATTAACATTTCAAAAGAATAAAACTGAGTGCAGGTGAAAGGCGATGCAAAAAGTCAAATTATTCCACGCCTGCTTTTATATCACAATCGTTAAACTCATGCAGAAGCTTCAGTCTAGTTTCCCATTTCCTTTGTAGATCAGTTTGCTGATATCTGTGAGGACTAGCTCAGTTTCCTGAAAGGATCTGTGTGGCTTGTACTGCTATGAAATGAGGGATATCTCTGTATGATTGCAGCACACTCTGCTGGTTGCTGCAGTTGACACAGCAGTGTGAGATACTGCTTATCAGTCAATAAATTAAATATTTAAAAAGTCCAGACACATGTGAATGCAAAAGATGAGAATTTTTATTTTTTCCCGACAATAAGTTACTTGTAAATCTGAAGTCTGAGTGTAAATTGTTAGAAAGCATTGGTAATGCAGTAAGCATTTTATGCTGTCAATATGTTGTGAAAAGAGGGATTTTATCTACATATCATCCATTTACATTAGTTTCCGCTCAAATGTTAGATACAGAACTGCAACCGCAGTTACTGTGTCTATGTAACAAGTACAGTACACATAAGCATTCTAGCCCAAAGCATGTCTAAATGTCTAACGATGGTTATAAAAATATGCTTTTTAAAGAGCATCTTGTTAAGTCCAATCAAGATTAACTCACAAACACAGACACATGCTTGCACAGATACATTGTATAGTTTCATAAACAAGAACAAGCACTGTTACGAAATACATTTGTCATTAATTACAATGAACAAATCTTCCATGAAGCTGTTGAAAGTCATCAGATGCACTGAACTGTAAAAAGGGGGCTAATTTAATGTCAGCGGTGCTAGAATGTTTTGTGCTAGATGGCAAGCAACAAATTTCGATGAAAACAGAAGATGCCAAATTACAGTTCCAATTGTATTACAGACTTATCTTAGCTTAAATGATAAAAATCAGACTATCAGGTTCTCTATTGTGAGGTCATTGATTTTAAATAAGTTGCATACTCTGAGTGAAAACATCTGAATTGTAAAAACAACCAGATTATCATGTAATTATTGTCAGCACAAAAACACTTTCTTAATGACTTTTGACTGCTTTTAAGCATGCTGTTTGGCTTTTTTTCATTCTACATAATACTAACCAGTTCCCCCATGTGAACACTGTTAAACTGTTGAATGCTAAAAACAAGTTTGTTTATTTCTGTATGTCTTCAGTCTTTTTTTCAGTTCTTGGTATTCTGACAATCTCTCCTAACAAGCACCTGCTGTCACAAAGCCACAAATCTAGCATGTGGTGTGCCTTTGTCAGCTGTTGATTTGGGCACAGCTTTCCATGAATGGCTCTGACTTTTGGGATTAGATAAAGATGGGTGAGCATGGGTGGTCACCTACAGATGCACAGAAGCTGGCAAAAACAAACCCTCCTAATTTCCATGCGTCTGTGCAGTGCTCCTGGAACCTGATGTGGTTTATCTCCTAGCTTCAGCTCTATCCATGTTCTCCTCACCATTTCACATGTCAATCATATATTTTGTGTTTATAAGATTTTGAAAATGTATGCTGAGTAGTTCACAACTGAGTGAACACAAAGAGTTACAGTAAAATATTTGCAGTGCAAAATTGCTTCTTGCAACCTTCTAACTGTTGGAACTTTAGCTTTTCAACCCAAATTGGATAAAAAATGTTTTACATCACCATGTTGCATCTTCGGTTTTTAAAACCACTATTAAGATATAACTACTTAACGTGAAACAAATGACTAAGACAACAGATCATTTAAATTCTGTGAAAGAATAAAGGAGAAATAAGGGAAAAGAAACTTTAAAATACTGAAATAGTTTCTTAGACAAAATAGCATTTGTCAAAAGTAATCAAACCATAAAAGTTTGTGTGTGAGAGCGTGCATGGATTTGTGTACGCGAGTGTGTTTGTGTGTCTGTGTGGTCTTTTGTTTGTTTTTCCTCATATAACAAAACTTTAATCTAATCTAAGCTAAACCATCCTGGAACTGCGGAGTTCATTCCTAAATTGAGTGGATTAGAAAGAGAGGGGGGAAAAAAACATAAATCCACCACTGCAAATTGCCATGGGTGATCTACTCAAAGGCTAAGCAGCTGTCTGAAAGGCCATGGCCTTGATAATCCCACCCAAGGCACTGCAGCACAATATTGCAAATATCACCATCACCATATGGGGTATCATTCTTCAACAAATATGTGCTTACACAATCCTTATTACCTCTGACATTAGCAAACGTTTCTCATTTTCAAGTTGTTCCACAACATGACTTTCCTAGCCTCCAATAACCTCATCTGTAGTTTCATTTGTTAAAATAGCATTTCGACTTATGTAGGTCAGCGTTCAGCCTTGAAACCTCAGAGTTTATGTAATCAGAAATTAGTCTTGCGTATTAAAAGGGCATATGGAGTGAAAAGAATTAATTTACAAAAGGTTCCTCTTTGGATTGGAGATAAAGTGTCAAGGACTTCAACTGAAAATAAAGAACACAGAGCCTCTGACACAGGATCTTGTTTTCTCCAATTGAATGGTACAGAGAGGACTGCACACTAAGGTAAGATGAAAATATAAATAATAAAAATGTCAAGATAACCAGAAGACAAAAGAGACACAACCACAGGCAGAAAACGACACAGCAAATTCAGTTTGGTTGTCTTTCATATTAATTAAATATGAAGTCTATACATTGATGCAGTCTTTATCTGGAGGTGAGATGTGTAACAGGTGTGCTGTAAGGATGATGAAAGTAGCCCTGCAGCCAAACCAGTTTTGCAGACTGGCATGCTCAATGTTTAGTTTACTGCTCATGGTGCAGGGTTTGCTGTAATTTGAGCATCAGAGTTACATAGATGATATTATTTATATTCATATTTTATGAAAATAATGCATGTACTGCAATTGCATTACATTTAAATTATTATTGAAAGCACATGAATCAAAATACAAGATCACCTTTCTTGTTTCTTGCTATTTCTAGAATTTGTAAGGAATTTCAGTCATTATAGGTCCAGCTGCAGTCTCTACTCTGCATATATCCTGTTTTTGTATCCCTAGAGTGCAAGCATGAGCGATGCTTTAGTATTTCCTTTCACCTTCCCTTCAGAATGTTTCCAGCTCATTGCTGCTTATCGGCTGCCTCTGACTTGGTGACAGTGAATTTAAAAGACTACATTGATGTGAACTGCACGTTAAAATCCTGTTTGCCATTCACTTCATGTCTTTCAAACTAATTTCTGGCTTTCTTTCATTTTCAAGACCTCACACCTGAATGAACTATGATAACAGAAGGCCCTTTGGCTTTTCGAGGTGGTTTGCCGGGGGTCTATGAAAGTGCTCCAGAAAGGCCACAGAGAAGACATCCTTTAGAAGAAATACCCTCCAGTCACTTTATACGAGCATTAGTTAAACTGCATGTTGACTTGAATTTAAAGTAACAATTTTTATAATAACACCAATGAATTATTGTCAGGGTTCATTCAAAACCAAATCAAAACAATTCGGAACACAAAAAGCAGCATGATTGATAAAAATATCAATTATCTGCAGTATGATTGGATGGGTCAAATTTTGACATCAACAAATTTAAATTGGTGATTGCATTTTCTATCAGCAGTCTTAAAGACACCACAAAATTCGAAATCACCCTTACATGAAAGAACCTGGTCTCATTAAGTCTAAGGACTACCAGTCAGTACTCTATTTCCCAGAGTCTCTTTACAAGCAAACTTAAACTGGAACTCTTTGCCTGGTTCTTTCGTAGCTACAGACAGTGTTTTAATGTGCTTTCTGAAACTACTTCCCCTCTTGCATCATTACAGACATCCTTGTTGATACTCATATAAATTCCTTACCTTAAAGTGCTTCCTTACCAGCATGAGTCTGTCTAATCTAAACAACTGGTCCACTTGAGAGAACTGATAAAGCTGGACTGCTTACTTGCACAAATGGTTCACCGGCTCCAGGCTGCATACCTCAAGAGGTGCACTGAATCCAAGCCACATACCTGCATGAGTGATCCATTTAATCCAATCTAAATACCTGCACTAGTGATTCACTGAATCCAGACGGCTTCCCTGCACAAGTGGCTTTCCTGCGCCAGGCTGCTAACCACCAAAAGTGATCCATTCAATCCAAGTTGCTTATGAGCACAATTGGTCCGCTGAACCTTGCTTACATTCACAGGTTCTCCTGCTACATGCTGCATACCTCCACAAGAAGTGCGCTGAATCCAAACCGCATACCAGCATGAGTAGTCAGCTCAATCCAGGCTGCATACCTGTCCAAGCTATATGTTGAATTCGTGTTTCTCACCTGGACCGGGAATTCACTGAATCCAGGCTGCTTCTCAACAAGGGCTACTTCTGCACAAGTGGCTTCCCTGCTGAAGGTTGCTAACCTCCAAAATTAAAGTTGCTAACCTGCACAAAGGATTTATGAAGTCTGCTTACATTCACAAGTGGCTTCCTTGCTCCGGGTTGCTTACCTTCAAGAGCCGTCAACTGAATCTGGGCTGATTACATGTGGCTCTTCAGTTTAGGGATGATCCCCGGGGCAAGTGAATTTTTGACTGGCATGCACCCTTCATAAACCAGTGGAGTGTTTTGATTTATACTGAAGAGAATGATTACACTATAAATAGGCATGAATTTTGTTGTCTCTTGTGAAAAAAGCATTTTTACAAATGCTGCAACCCTGTTTTTTTTGTAACCCCTGTTTCATCTGAAAATCAAATCAAACATTCAGTGGCATAACATCATGTGGGATTGACAGTGCTATCCACAGCATATCTCAGATCATATTGTAGCCATCGAAGATTTAATTTGATCACTCTGTAAATCTGGTCTGTAATTAAAAACAATAAAAATGTTTTTTGAAGGTAAACTTTAGATGTTAACTATAAGTATTTAGTGTTAAAGTAATAAAACACATTTCTGAGTGGAGCAGACCTTTAAAATGTGAGGCTGATCTACTGTGAAATTGAGGTCAAACTAGTGGTTCGCGAGGTGTTGCATGTCCCTGATACTGAAAGAAATTGGCCTACATAATAATTTCTGCTAAGTAAACCTTCCCAGACACTCAAGGCTTTGCGTTAATAAAGCTTTAAAACTTCTCCATTAGATAGATGAATAGCAAACAGATTAAGAGCCTATCTCTTAAAAAGACAAAATATCATAACACTATACAATACTTGGGAGGTAATCCGGTATTCTGCTCTTTCTGCTCTTTCTGCTCTTTTTGCACCATCTGCTCAGCAAAGTCATGAGCCTGTGCTATAGACTGTAATCCAGAGATCAGCTGCACACAGAAATTAGGGACATAAAGCTCGGCAGAACGACTTCACCCTCACCGTGTTTGATGGAATGAAGCTGAGAACTTATCAGTCAGAGGGTCATCTTAGATGAAGTTTGACGTGAAACAAAACTGAGCACTGTTGGTAGCTGTGCAGTTCATTCAGGCAGGGGGATTGTTTTAATTGAATGCGTGGGAACAGTGACACCCCCCCCCCCCCATCACGGAATCTATCAAGCCTTGACAAGAAGATGAATATAGTTCTGCAGATTCGCATAAGTTCTCTTTGAAATTCAGATGAGGTCTGGGAAGACACTGATGATGTCACAGCTTGACTCTTCTAGAAAGCTTAACTGATCTGCTTTGTGTGTTCTAAATTTTCAGATCTCCTAAGTTCTCAAATGGCACAATCTCCACCTACTGATTTCAAATGTAATTGTGAACGTTAGTAGAGGCGTCATAATGATCACCATGGGAAAAAATCAACACAAATCAATTTCCAAGCTTCTGTACCTTATGCAGACAACTCAAAAACCAGGTGTTGTTTTGAAGAGCTTGTTCAAAATCCCATCATAGTCCAGACGGTTTCTTTCAAATCTCAACAGCACAGTGTGATGCCTGTACTCTGTTTAAGTGATCTAAGCATGACGTTGATAGAAGGAGGTGTTGCAGCACAGTGGTAATATGGCTGATGTCTAGCCGCTGAACGATGGCTGCTCTTGTTGTCAGTGCTCCCTGCATTGGCCTGATAGATGGATTCTCACAGAGCAAGATGAAAGCTTTAGCTTCTCAAATAGAGCCCACTTTCCAAGGGGGAGCGGGGGGTGTAGGTTTAAAGGTTGCATTATGTTGGGATCTGTAAAAGGCTCTTTGAGGTGTACTCCATATCTACAAAATCTGTATATGAGTTCCAATTGTGTGGGACACCATGAGGGTGCGCTTTGTGGCCAGCTTGACTAGCATTTCAAAATCAACCTGTGCCTGCTGTGCTCAACCGCTTTGTTGTCAACACATTATGATGTTAGTTTATCAAGCCCAGTTGGGTGTCAGAGATGGAGAGACAGATTGACAGCGTTGGCTACCAAAACTATTCTTCAGAGTCAGGAAGGATGACAAAAGTGTCAGGGAGGAAGAAACGCAAAGAACATCTCCTCCTCTGTCACGGATGCATGGGCCATAGTCACCCATAGCTATCAGGGAAGCTATTTCAAGTCATTCCTCCATATGATGACTTCTCTGTTTATTATTCATAGAGGCTAAAGGTGATCATAGATAAAGTGTGCAATGCTGCCGCTGTGTCCTGTTACTATAGATAGCTGCCATGAGAAAGACCAATGATGGAGAAAAAAAATGCAAGAGCAGAAACAAACATTTCATGACCACATTAAAATGCAACAACAACAAACATTTTACTTAATTACAATTTTTGGAAGGTATTAGGACATAAATGTGTGCACTAATGCTGTGTACACAAAGTGGTTTTATTTAATTTAGTCGTTTCTGTAAAATGAGTAGCTGCCCTTCGTCATTTCGGTTTACAGGGAAGTCTTGTACTGAATTTTCTGCCTGTGTGAATTGAATGAGGAATAGTAGTAATGTCTACAACAAACTAAAACCCTTGCTCTATTTCAGGTACTCAGCACCGGAGTCTTCATCATCTATGCACAGATGAGCAACAGAGGTTCTTACTTGTATGTCTGAGTTATGCTGCTGCTCTTCTCACTCACGTTTCAACTCCTTGGACAGTGAAGGCAATGAAAGGAGACTTTACGCAAATTTACATTTTCAGTAACACGCCCCTAAAACAGCCTGAATTATATTAAAATGCAACAAAAAAGCAAAACAATTGACAACATTACTAGAACCCTCCCTCTTAGTCCTCAATAGTCATATATATATATAGTAGAATATAATATATATTCATTTATTTATTTATGAATTAGCACAACTATTGAATTTGTAAATTAGTAGCTGATGTGTTTGACACCAGTGGGTACATTCTGAGAATGTTCTGGGACTTCTAGAAAGAGGTTCATAATATCTTGCAGTACAGAAAGTGCTAAAAATGTCAACTGTCTATGAAGCAAATTACTGTCATGGTAGCCAACAAAGCCTGAAGAAAATACTTTTTGAAACACTCGCTGCTTATGTGGCACTGATCATCTGCTTCCTGAGCAGATTGGAGTGTCATGTGATGCCTGTGTAAACCAATGTGACACAAATAGACATAATAACTTGTTCAGTAGAAAGAATGTTAAAACAGTGGTTGCACCTTTTCCCATGAGGATTGCGTTCCATCTGGCCCATCCAGCCGACAGATGAAAGAGCTCTCAGAGCTCAGCTTGGGCTTCAGCAAGCAGATGTTTCACCCTCTGTCTAGCTATAAACACACTACGCCACTGCACAAACAGAATGATTTCTGTCTGCCCCACATAAACTTCTAGACTATTGAAGGCCAAATGTAGCCTGAAGACTCTAAGGCTGGCAGAGCGAGTGATGAGTAAGTATGACCCACCTCAGGGAACCCTGTAGTGTCCCTTTTCAAGGTTACAACTTTAACATTTTTGGATGTGTTCGTTCATGTGGCTGCACCAAATAAAAATTTCAGAAAATAATGTATCTCTCATTTAGAGTGATGTATACTTAAATTTTTCAGGACTTGAGACTTTTTCATGTTCTATCCCCACCTTTCACCAGCTTTGTTAGCTGAATAATTAAAGGGACGCTTTTACTGAATTAGAATTTTTGGAGATTATTAGGACATAATGTTCACTGAAGCTGTGTACACGGAGTGGTTTCATTTAATTTAGTCTTTTCTGTAAAACTTGTAAAAAGCTAAATTGGTTGCTAATTTTGAGCTGCTTTCAACCACATTTCTGAGTCACAATGCGATTTCCCTACCCCTGAATATTGATTGACAATCTCACATTAGCTGCTATTCGTCATTTCGGTTTACAGGGAAGTCTCGTACTCAATTTTCTGCCTGTGTGAATTGAATGAGGAATAGTAGTAATGTCTACAAAATACTAAAACCCTTTCTCTATTTCAGCATCGAAGTCACAGATGAGCAGCAGAGGTTCGTACTTGTATGGTTGAGTTAAGCTGCTGCTCTTCTCACTCATGTTTCAACTCGCTGGATAGTGAAGGTGACGACAGAGGCAACTTTACACAAATTTACATACTCAGCACATACGCACCTAAAAAAGCCTAAATTGTCGATGCCCCCAAATTTGAGAGTTTAACTCATAAATTTATCAAATCGATAGTTTAGTGTGCGATGTTCAGGAAGACTAAGAAAAAAACTGGTGAAAAGAATGAATAAATGAAAAAACTGATATCCAAAAAGTGGCGAGGTCATCTAGCAAGTCTAACTCTGTCAGTTCATGTAAAAAGATGCATAAAATTCAATTCTGCAAGCATGTCTGACGAATTTAGACTTGCTGAGAAAGGTTTTTTCAATGTTCCTGGCAATATAATATTTGACCATGATCTATACATCCCTCAGTGTTAAGATTTATCTTACAAATGCTGCAATGAAATTCTGCAGGCATAAGCAAAGATTTCGAGAGAGCTGGACACCAGCAAGGTTTCTCCCTGTCTGGATCGCACCCTCCTCTGTTTGAAGCTCTGTAGGATGACTCATTAAAATATGATGGACACTGTCCTCTGCTGGCGAGAATGTAAAAACTATGTTTTAACTGTAGACAGTAAGTGTAGTGTCAGTAAATTAATACATATGTAAAACATGTCACATATAGAACCACTCCTAAATCATTTTAGATATCATGTTCCCCTAATCAACACAAGCTGATAAACAAGTTAACTTCAACTTTTGGGACAAATTTAATTGTGAATTTCGTTCTTATAATGTTCTCAAATTATGAGACCGAATCCAGTTTGTTGATCTTGGTTACCTTTTAAAAATGTTGGTTATTTTTCTGAGTTAAAACTAAAATTGTTTCATTATTAAATTTCCTCCAATAAAGAAAGGGTTTGAATGAATGGGAATGAACCACTAGAAGTACTATCTGTATATTTTTCACCTGTCCGTCATTGCTTTGACAGAAAGCAAGCAATCAAACAGAGGTGGAGCACACAATTGATTAGTTAACCTTTTTCCATATCAAATTAGCTATAAGGAGGATCTAAAAGTGAATATGCAGCTCATCTTTAAGGAAAACTTTAATCATCTGTATTTTCAAAACAGCTATTAGTTTTTCACTATCTGCTCTATAAATGGGTTGCCACAGCAAATTTGAAAGCCTTTCAGCTCAGTGTAGATACAATAAAACTTCAACATTCCCCAATATGTAAAGTATAGCAATGTTACTATTTCACATCATTGTTTTTTGTGTTTGTCCATTGGGCTGAAGAGTAAAACTTTTCTTCCCTTTGATCTACATTGCTGAGATTAATGTAAGTGAATTGCATGATGGCAAAATAGAATCATAGTAAAAAAAATGTGAAAAACTACCAACCTTACATAAAATGTTTTAAGCCTAGGGTTGTAACTGTCAGCATCAATATCAGGACACACAACCTCAACCATATAAATCCACCACTGCATACAAATAAACTATTGTGTTCATTGAGTTCAATAAAGATTGTCAAAAGGGCCATTTGTTGGAACTACTAACTTAGGGAATTCAAGATTCTCCTCAACAAAAATGTCAAAAATGTTCTCTTATGTAGAGCTATGAGATTTTCACTTGATAAAGTTGTACAGCTGTATTATTCAGGCTCTGTGGGATGTCTGCTTCTGAAGCAGAAAATCGAATCAGTTCACGTTAACATGAAAAAACATCATTGGAACTTCAGCTTAACTTGGTCTAAATTTCAATGTAACAAAAAAATATTACAAACTCAATATGTATTATGGCACAATTACTATTTACTATTATTTTATAAGTAATGTACAATGCTGTGTTAAAAGTATATTGTTCTTATATTTTCAGTATATTGTGTTTTCTTTTCTGTTATTTGGTCTAAAATTAAAGCTTTATGTGAAAAGTCAAAAAGCTTTGTGGTAAATTGAAAGATGTGCCTGGGTGAGTTATAATGGCCAAAGCAATTAAACAATATGTTTTTGTTTGAAACTCAGGTTTAAGGCAAGTATATATATACTTTGTATGATGATGAGAAGGCACAGAGAATGAATACAGCATGTGACACACATCACACTCACGGGGAGCACTGGACTTCTGTGAGCAATGATGATGGCTTACAGTGGTCATAACATGTTTGCTGCCATGAGACTAATGTTACTTCCAAATGAACACCTGTCCTGCGTGGCCCAACGAATCAGTCAACGAATTTTCCATTCATGGTAGCAGTTTTGAAAGTGTGCTAGCTAAATGTCGCAAGATTGTTGGGCAACTAAAGCAGTGGTTCTCAACCTGGAGCGGATGAGTGTTGAGGAGGAAAGCTATGGGTTTTTTTAGCATCCCAATTCCGAGAACAAAAAGTCTAATTTTGAGAGCACAAAAAGTTCCATTGATCCTAAACTTTAATAAAGCTCGTCCTACCAATTAGAGTTTATTTATGCAACGTTGTAAGAATGAGGCGCATAGCGCACGAAACTCTCCTGCTGCACACGAAAGTGCGCAGGCTATCATGTGGGAAAGAGCTCGCGCACTTTCTAGAACTGCGAGATACATTTTTGCAATTTCTGCAAAAACAAAACTATCGGTACACACCGTCTGAGCAGCTGCCAGGTATTTTCTGGATTAAAACAGCATGAAAGGACTTCTGTACTAACAATCTGTACTTACTTGAAAGTAAATGGACAGGCATTATAATACTTATATTCATGTTTATTATAACATTCAGTGTTACAAATAAAGTGTATGTTCTAGAACATTAAAATATAAATGCATGTGTATTCATAAAAATTAAATTTGTTACTTAATTTTAATACATTTGATTCAACATAAATGCAATAAACTGATTATTTTTTATTTACTATACATATTATATATTGAATAATAAATGATGTTGAACAATGTAAATACAAATACAACAATGTAAATGCATTTGAATAAAATACATTTTCTCAGTGCTCAGCACTATTGCCAGCCTTGTGCCATCTTGCAAAATTATGAAGACAGCAGAGGATGATCAACCTATAGTTTTCTACAAGTTTAAATTCAAAATATGTTTTTACCTCAGACCATCTAATATGAAGGACAATACTAATATCACACGGCTGAAGATCACTACTGCAATTATTTCAAGGTTTAAAGACCTAAAGTTTCTTCCCAAAGACTAAAGAAATGAGGCTTCACTAACCAAGCTGTTAATGGCAGTCCTGGAAAACAAGAGACCACAACTAACAGTCATTAAAGAAGAGAAGCAAAAAGTTAATTTGGATAATCGGATATTTTTGGATGTTGATGCTTTATTGCAGATATGTTGTTTAAATGAAAAAAGTTACAAGTTAAACAGAAAAAACATTCAATAAACAATTATATTTTGAATTTAAATAGTTTCTTTGTCTTCAGTTAACATTTTACATTTATATAATTAAAAGGTTTCAGTCTTGTAATCGCGATTAACTTTAAAATTGGTGCGATTAATTAGTTAATAGTATAATGTAATAATAATAATAATTAATTAATTAATAATATATTTTTGGGGGGGTTATTAACCTTGTCATTAACACTTCACAATCTTGAAATGACATGTACTATGTGGAGTTTCATACCCTTGTAGTAAACAAAAGTGTTGAAACAAATGTAATTTCATTTAAAATCCTCCACTATCCTTCCTCCATCAGTTGGGTTGTACAGAATTTAGGTTAGCATACAGTTTACTGCCCTATTTTACAACTGTTAAAATTCCTATTATAGCAAGAACCAACCAGCCAAGAAAAAATAACAACACTCCATAGTTACTTAATGAAATTAAGGTCAGCCTCTAAATTCAGATAATTGTTAAAACATGAAACGGGCCTCCAAGGACAGATGTAAAAACTATTAAGCACTAACACAAAACTAGCACACAATATAAAGACCAATAAGTAAGTAAATAGTTAAGTAAATAGTTAAGTTAATTAAAGTCACAAGCTTCAAAAATCACAGGTTAACAATCTCTTTCAGATTAGAGTCTGGATGAAATCCACAAAGAAATTTAGTAGCAACACTAGCTCTTTGAACACTTCTCTAAACATGCAATAAGCAGTCAGTATTTATGTTAGTCATGAAACAAAAGAATGTAGCATTAGGCTGATTATATATTTTTGGCTCCTTTTGTTTTGTCTTTGTGGGATACATAAAGGCTGCATATGGTTCTCACTGTTAAGCATAAATTAGGTGCTGCATGGATATAATGAATGGGGTGTAGCATTGTTTTGGATTGTGGCACATTGAACTAGCATGGCTACAACAGCAGTATGCTGGCTCCATTGATGTTTAGATGGAGCATCATTTATTTTTCAACAGATCATTGACCCCAAAAACACCTCCAGGCAGTGTAAGGGCTATTTTATCATGAAGTAGAGTGATAGAGTGCTGCACCATATGACCTGGCCTCTCCAGTCACCTGACCTAAATCCAGTAGAGTTGGTTTGAGATAAGATAGACCAAAAAGTAAAGGCAAAAGAGCCAACAAGTGTACATCGTCTCTGAAATGCTTTCAAAACAGTTGGAAAACTTATGAGAGAAGTGAAATAAGCAACGGGTTTTGTCCTCTGCCATATCACCCTGTATCTCATTACTGAAGTGAAACAGTGTTGGAGTAGGTCCTTCTGTAACTGGATTGTTTGATTCCCCCAGGTCCATTCTGCCGTTGTGGCCCTGGACAAGTCACTTCACCCGCATTGCCTTGGATGGATGTGTGTGACTGGTGGGGTGTGTTTGGTGGTGGACAGGAGGCCCACTTATACCCACCCTTTTTTAATTCTAAGGATCTTTAACAAAAACAAAACAATCTGAAAATATAGTGTAAATGTTATATATAAATCAGAGCACACATTTTTACAATGATTGTTATGTATACACAAGATTTTTAAATTGGACACTGGGTTTGTATTCCTGGTTAATTTTAACATCAAGCCCTTTTACATGGAGCTTGGCGAACTTATTTTCTATCTGAAAATGTCTCATTCTCCATAATATCCTAATAAATAAAGCGCAATTAAACAAATAAAAAAATAAAAAATAAAACACATTTTTCAAAAGCCATGTTCTGGTTCCGGAAATTTAAAAATGTTCTTAACATTCCTGAACAGAAAAGAGAAATTGTCACATGATTATTTCATAGAAAAACAGCGAGTTCCACCATTGAAGGTTTTCCTTACGTGGCTACTCTTGGAAGTTCCTGATTGGTTACTGCATGTACTACATCAGGAGGCCATAGGTGCAGAATGGCAGCCACATCATGTCAGACTGCCGTAGGGATAGTCTATCACCATCAGTGTGAGGAATGTGGAATTGTAAAGTGCGTCACCTGGCTGGGAGACCTCAACAGAAAATCAGGTTGTTGTGGCGAGCAAGGTGACCAATGCAATGAGAGAAATGCTGTACTGTAAAAAAGGTATACTGAGGTCCTCACTCTCTGTGGTTTGTTTGTTTGTTTGTTCTTTAAGCCATGTCAGCGTCTCAGGCTGTGTTATGGCTGGACAGTTTAAAAAACTCAAAATACAATAGTTATTATGAAATGATAAAACACTACATTTGTTAAGCTGAGATATGATCATTGTAGCTTTGATAAAAGTATTTGATTTACTATCATTTAAAGAAAGTGTGAGAAAGTGCATTACAATTTAATTTATATGTTGGACTGTGGTTGTCCACAATACTGACACAATGCTAAAGTGAAAAATTCTGCATCTAGTAAAATCAACTGGTCACTCTCTTGGTCATTAACATTTTCCAGGATGTTTGGTCAAAAGAGTAGTGGTAGAATCCTGGCATTCCTGCACAAATTTGCTCACTCCTAATAATCCTTATATTCTGATTGGCTAAACCCTCTGATTAGCTGCACATGTCTCCTGTTCACCAGTAGCCAGTGTGTGGTGAGTGTTCTGATGCAGAATGGCAGCTGGTGAATTCAGAGACAGCCACCTCAAGATGTCAATAAATAATATTTTAATTTATTAATCAGATGATGCACATTTTTTCTTAAACCTTTCCAAATAAAGTAACCAGCTTGAGAGCAAATATGGTGCATGTGGCTGTGGTAAGGTAAGGTTATCATAGTGAAAATTTTCACGTATCACTGTGGTTACTGACGCGCAGGAAGAAAAAAAGTGTTGAAACCCATTTCAAAAATATGTCTTGCTCTGACTGTTGTGGCCGCAGTATTTGAGTCTCAGTGCTGTCTGCCATGCTCCCTCCAGTCACTGCGCCACCCACTCACCTCCAATGGACCCTTTGAAAGCTCAGCCAATCAGGAAGCCCTGGGAGGCAACTGTCCCTAGCAATGGCGGATGTGACAGGGGCATCCATGCGATAGGGGAAGAGCTGTAAAGCAGAGAATAGACAAGAGAGAGAGATAGACACAAAATAGAAAGAGAGAAACGGGTAGAATGAAAAGAAATCTCTAAAAAAGAAAGCAGAGCATGACTGTGAAAGAACGAGAGAGTGACGAGAAAGGGAAAAGGGTGCAAGATAGACAGAGAGAAAGAATGGGAGCATTCTTCCTTCATCACCTCACAGTCTTTCTAAAAATAGAGCAAACCTGCAAAGATACTGGGACCTTCTTGACATTGATAAATTTCCCTTGCTCTTCAAAAGGGCACAATTTGCTCGTGCAGTGGGCCATGATACAGTCTGCTCCATACAAAGTCTAAAGCTATGGCTCTGGTCTATTCCTTACAATAAACAAATGTGTTAAACTGTATTTACAAAATCGTTAATAGACTAAATCTATAAAAACTATAAAAGTATAAAATATTTTATTGCTTCATAATTAATAGTTTTCAATAGACATTTTTAATAGATGCCTTGTTTATATGAGACCATAGCAACAGTACACTACTCCAGTGTCACATAGACTAATCTATGGCAAATCAATTGTTTTTTACTTGAGTCATTCTCAAGAGTTGCCCCCCATTAACATTACATTGATCAAACAAGTATCAAGTCTTAACCACCATCTCTGAACGAACGTGTTACGTGCAGAAAAACAGTGTTTTTTGCTTGAATTGACCACAGACTGTCGACAATTGCAGACAATCAGTTGCTTAAATTTTATGTAATTCTAGATTTTCTGCCTCTTATTCATCCCGTTTAGAGTATTGTACAATTTAATGCTAGCAGAAAAAACACCCACTTATACCCACCCTTTTTTAATTCTAAGGATCTTTAACAAAAACAAAACAATCTGAAAATATACTGTAAATGTTATACATAAATCAGAGCACACATTTTTACAATGATTGTTATGTGTACACAAGATTTTTAAACTGGACACTGGGTTTGTATTCCTGGTTAATTTTAACATCAAGCCCTTTTACATGGAGCTTGGCGAACTTATTTTCTATCTGAAAATGTCTCATTCTCCATAATATCCTAATAAATAAAGCGCAATTAAACAAATAAAAAAATAAAAAATAAAACACATTTTTCAAAAGCCATGTTCTGGTTCCAGAAATTTAAAAATGTTCTTAACATTCCTGAACAGAAAATAGAAATTGTCACATGATTATTTCATAGACAAACAGCGAGTTCCACCATTGAAGGTTTTCCTTACGTGGCTACTCTTGGAAGTTCCTGATTGGTTACTGCATGTATAAATGTCCAAAAATCTCTGGTGGAGTTCATGACAAATTCTGTACTCTCCGCAACACTACATTGTACATACCACAGTACCCGCAATACTTCAAGATTACAGCTAACAACTGACTTACCATTTAAATCACTAGTAAATTGCACAGCAAATTACAGAGCTTCCAGTAACAAAAATAGTCTGTAGAACAAAAAACAAGTTATAGTTGAAACTTACCATGGGTTCCTAAATGCTCAGTAATCTGAGACCAAAACCTGTCCCTTTTATTTGTGTTTTTGTAAATGTTGTGTGCCTTGTCGAATAGCCTGCTGTGCTCCAACAAAGAAAGAAGTTGCTCCACATTGACCATCTTCAAAATTCTTTTTATTGACTCTCCTGCAACTACTTCACTTCCTGGATCATCTTCTTTTCTTGCTGGTCTTGTCTTCTTCTATATTTGTGTTTCTGTTCTTGTACTTCTACTCTAGGAAGCACTTCAGGAATGAGTAAAGAGCGCCTCAAGTCATGCATTTAAGAATTATCTCCACCCACTCATACATCAACAAAATATACCGTTTCTTTGGTTAAGCATGAGGCATCACCTCACAAAGACAAGCAGAGGAAAACAAATTTGGCAGAGATGAACTTTTTCCACTCTCCTATAAGATGTGTGTGGCCTCGTCCGCGCCAATTATTGGAATTAGAAACTAATTGTTGCACACACTTAGCAAAGAGTTGCGCTGAAATTTGCAGCAATGTGGCTTTACCTTTTGTTGTGAGTTCTTCCACTAGTGTCAAATCTGAATAATTCTAAGAGACACAACACACTCATAGAAAAAACTTTTAATATAAAGAGGCAAGGGATTTTATTGAGAGAAAAGCATAACCAAAGACCATATACAAAAAATAATTGAGAAATGATGCACTTGTACGCGTCTCGAGCTGAAACTAATTGTTCCGGACAGGAACTCACACATCTGACCATCGGATTGGTGTGAGTAAAAACAATTTTGCTCTTCCATGTCATACCAAGTACTTTTGAGACATAAAAGAGCCACTGGGTGGCGCTTGATACACACTTGCGTTGACTCACAACAGGAAACAGATTTCCCTGCCGTAAATTACATATTGGTATTGGAGTGTCCAGACGTATTGAACTTATTGTTGTCTTGAAATTATATTACACACAATAAAAACAGTTTCCTCTCTCGTGAATGAAAAATACACACACATTTACATACATTCCAAAAGGTGTGCGGTGACCTTTAAACTTCTATGACTACATTTAATCTGAAAACATGTGCAATACGGTTGGTCTGAGGAAGAGAAAAAAATATGTATTCTTAACTTATTGTATATTACAAATACAGATACTGAACTTATATTTACTTATATAAAATCCTGTCAAAATTTGTCTGCGTTTGTAAAATTCAGCAATATATTTGGCATGTTTGACAGTTCAGTGGTCACAGCCACAAAGAAACTTGAAGATCAATGCCTTCAAGAATAAATCTACCATACATGACATTTGGTGTCAGAGTCAAGCATCATGCATTGACTGATGGAAAAATAAACCAAAACATTAACATGACCTTTAAGCCAGCTGACCGCAGAGAATGCCATTTATTCTTCAATTTGAATGGAAGTCGACACAGGACCTACTCAATTGTAGCCTCTCACAACTACACAAAAAGTAATAGAATAGAGGAATGCCTCAAGGATTGCCTCACATGCACTGTATAGATGGAAAGAGAGAGATGAGAGAGAATAAGGGAGAGGCCAGGAGAGACAGCAGGAAGGAACAGCAAGAGAACATGGAAATCCATCAAGCCCTCATTATTTATTCAGCAGAGCCCTGACAGAGTCGGAGCTAATAATCCAGCAGAAGTGAAGCAAGCACTGTGTGTCCTAAAGAGCATCGAGCAGCACAGCAGCGCTTCACTCGGCCACAGATCCTGATGTTGAGCTGCAGATGAACCGACTGACTGACTGATTGACTGCTGCAAAGTTTCCTCCTTCTTCTCTCCACCTGCCTCACCTACTGTGAACTTCCTGGCAGAACTTTGAGTGAAAGGGGCTGGAAGCCATATAACCTGAGGAATAATTCAACAAAAGCGCTCTTCACAGCACCTTCCTCTCCAATGTGAGTTTTCCACTAACAAACCCCGTGCAGCTGATGTGAACCCAGGGCCACCAGCCCAACGGGTAGCCTCTGGACGTGAGTGGTAGAAGGCTCAGCGTGCAGGACGTGTGGCCTTCATCATTCGATTGGGTCAAAGCCAAAGGCTCCAGCATTAATCATAGAGGAGACAGAGCGTTGCATCTCAGAATACATAGAGTACACATCTATATATTCCAAATGATTAGAGTGCTGCAGCATCTCTCCCAGCTCCCAATTAGAGTCAGTTTGGTGCCGGAGCTTGTGAGAGAACTTGTACATGAGCTAACAGGTTAGTCTAATTAAAGAGCCAAGGCTAAGCAACAGTCCTTGTTAATTATTCAGAAGAACGCGACGTTCACTGTTGTTACATGGAAGAGGTGACAAAAAAATATTAGCAGCAGAGAGTGCTGAAGTAACAAGGAACATTAACAAGTTATAAAATATTTTCGTATCATTAACTTCTATTCTTTATTAGTTTCCACAAGTTATGAACGGTTGAGAAAATGTAACTATTGTATGTTTATTTTGCTTTTTTCTTGTTTTTGTTCTTCTCAGAACCTTTGGTGAAACAGCAAGCATTTGTTTACAAATTAGATTTCTCAAAGAAGTGGGAGATGTTGTTGCCTATTAGATAGAGACAGAGGGATGAACATGCATTTGTCCCACCTTTAATATCCATGACTGTGGTGTCCTTTGGCAAGACACAGAAGCTCTAATAGATCATTAGATTTCACATCAATGGCTGCCCACTGTTTTGGTGTGTGTGGATGTGTGGGATGGTTGTGTGCCTCTGGTATAGCTGAAAGTCAGAGCACAATCCTGAATGCATGCAAAATGCTTGATGATTAAATGTTTGTATATTGCTGTGTTTACTGGTCCTTTCATTATCTTTAATGATTTCATAAGGTGTGTGACAATTGGCCTTGTTTTCTGATTAAATAAAGTAAAGCCTAATATGCAACATAAAGTTAGATGTGGCAACTTTAACTTCTTGAAAAAATTTTACATAGCTGGCTTGCTAATTTGACTGACTCAGCCATTTGTAGCATCAGTTTATTTTGATCATTAGTCTGTGAGTTCATGAGGTTGGAAACGTCATTTAAGAGCAAAACAAGAAAATATTAAACTTTCATCTTAAAAACTTTATTTTCTGACTTTCATTTGATAGCTGGTTTTTTGGGTATATATGGTGGCATGTTTTAATCAGGTACTGAAACTATGCATATGGTATGTAGTTTTGTAGTTTTCAGTCCCATGGCCTATTTCAATGAAAGTCAGTAGAGAGTTCATAATTGTTCAAATTATGTTCATAATTGTTAGAATAAGTAAATATATGAGGGAAAATAAATTGTCTTTTACAAATAGTAGAAACCCCTGAAGTCAGAAGTTTATGATGAATAGGACACTCTTGATTTTTACCTTTCACAGAACAAAATAAATGGTCGGTGCATTCAATAGGTTAAGAAAATGGCGATTGGTTGGTGCAACTTATATTTCAAATATATTTCTGTTGTAATTAAACTTAAAGTGTTCGTGATAATTATCATAGATCTCAGATGAACAAACTACTTTTAACCACTATAGAACCAATCTGAAAAACCAATGATTCTGGACTTTTCAGACCATACACATACAATTAAAATTAAAAGCAAACATGTCCAGTGTGTCAACAGCAGACCCCCATGGACCAAGCATTACTAAAGAATAAAAGATCTGTGTGTGTTCAATGTATTGAACTGCTGTATAAAACATCTTGAAATATAGTATACCATTTTCATTCACCTGCGGACATTTTGAAAACAATCCTTGAAGTTTAAATCCACAAGCAGCTCATCATCTAACATCATTGTGTATATCATGCACAGAAGAAAATTAATATTTCAAACGTAACATTTTTAATAATTCAAAGTACTTATTAAACCAGTCTTCATCTTTGTGTCTGTTTTAAGATCCCATAAATAAACTGCCTTTAGGAGAAGTTTTACATGAACAAGAAAACTGTATACAAGAGGGACACATGCTGCTCCCTCTTGTATTCTTTTAATACCACTAAACCTTCTTTGATACAATGCATCCGTGAAATTGCTCGGAGGGAAATTTCAGATGAAGCCTCCCTCTGCTTATCTTCGAGGTGATGATGCAACAGGGCCTAGAGACCCGAGGAACGCAGCACTGGTAATTTACTTTAACACACATCCCTTATCACTTCCTTCCAGGAAAAAAAAAGATTGCTTACCAACTATGTCGCATATGTCCAAAGTCTTGGGCTTGATTATTTCCAAAGCTCCCAGACAACATGATAAACAACATTTCCACTGCAGAGAGAAAAACAAGGGGAAAAACCTAAGGATATTTCCCTAAACTCACATTTATTACCTCCAAGAAACTATATTAGCCTTATTAATCACTGTCTGTTGCAGGCATTTCAGAAGCACCCTGCAGTTTATTTAGACCATTGCCTTAGATGCCTTTCAATTATGACCTGCACGGCTTCTGAGCAAGAAAATATACAATCAAAATCATTTCAGAGAAGTCTCACAACACAGTCCGTGGTTAAGCTTACTCATGGGGAACAGGCCAGCTCTGTGCATAGAGAAACATCACGCCTCAGAAACCTTTCAAGCGGTGGATGCTTTGTTTAATCAGTGTAACAGCAAGAAAGCTCTCATATTGTGCTGGTCCTAATAACATGCTTTCAGGGATGAGAGCAAGCCTAATGCTATACAATTATGCACAGCACAGCATTAATTTAGTCTAGACCATAGCCTTAACCTAAGGCAACATTGCATCAACACATTAAAATCATCAAATCTTTTCATGCTGGTTTCATGCATGAAAATTCCAACAAAGCTATTGCCTTTGTTAATAAAAATAAAAGCACCAGTGTTACCCGATAGTTTTTTTTAAGATAGAAACAAATGTAATAAAAGGCTAAAGAGAGGTTTTAAAAATGTTTTTAAAAAGTTTTCTTCTGAAAGCTTTATTTTGTATCTTTACCAAATTCGAAATCCATTGAAAACATAAAAATTGAATATTTCACAAAACTCTCTAAGCATGATAGATTTGCTGCATAAATATTGAATGACTGGGTTACTGAAAGCAATAAGACATCTGCACAGTAAAAAGTAGAAATGTAACCTGAATAAATTGTGAAAACTCATGGAAGTGAATAGAAGAGCATAATGTTTCTGCTAGACTTCAGCTCACGCTTACAGACTGTCGATTCAGCAATCTGATATAAAACTTGCCAGTGCAAAATTGATATATAACTGGTTTGAAAGACATCAGTGCACAACTCTCTGTAGATTCAGTGCAGAACTTATTGTTTCTTGACAGGAAATGTTTTAAATATTTTAAAGTTGTCTTCAACAACTTAGCCCTCTTGTCTACCTTTGATTTGAATTCAATATTTTAGAAATAACTTACAGATTGCAATGTTGGAGCCAATTTGGCACTACATAAAGGTAACAATATAAATAAAATAGAACATTAAATAATTTTCTAAATCAAACTGAAAATTAGTTTGATGTATTTATAATCAGACCTTGAACTTGAAGCATCTCCAGTATAGGATTGATAGTTTTGGATAGTTAGGATTAATATATTTATATATAGTTATGCCATTTGGAACAGACCTAGCATGATGAAGCTCATTGCCTCCACGTATTAATTCGTAGGGTAATTATATTTTTATAATTGATTTTTATTTATTTATTTATTTATTTGTTTGTTGCAGAATCACAAATTCAAATCCTAAGCATAACTAATATTTCAAATTTTGTTTTAGAGGTACTCCTGCTTTTCTTACCCATTACCTCTGTAGCAGTGATTGTATTTTTGTTTTTTTTTTAGTTGCATTGACTATATAACATGGACAGAGTGTTCGTGACGTCATCCATGGTGTTCTGGCAAAGTCAAATGAAGCTCAGAATGGGTGAAGACCAACTGAAAAATGTGTCCTCGGAGGCAGGACATGACCATAGTGAAGGCGTGAAGATCAAAACTAGCAATCTGAATCAACAAACCAAAATTGTGGAAACATGTTTTTTTTTTCAGCCCCAAAGTTGGTCAAAAATTGGAGTGAATGAGAACTTGTTCTGTTTTGGACTCAGCCTCATACGACCGCTAGGGATCCTGCAATTCAGTCACTTCATGCGGGAAAGGAGGAGGTTGTCCCTTGCGCAGTAGAAAACGGTTCTGTTGGTGTGTCGTCATTACGTACATCTTCATATAAAGTGAAACATTCGACGTTTCAAATAAAATGTTCATTGCCTCTTATATATATATATATATATATATATATATATATATATATATATATATATATATATATATATATATATATATATATATATATATATATATATATATATATATATATATATATATATATATATATATATATATGAAAGCAAAATATAAAACACCCCTAAAGTAGGAACCAAAATATATTCGTCTTGTTTCCACCTCGGTCTAAAAACAAAGACCCACCGTAGCATGTTTATATCGCCACATGGTGCTTGTAAATAGAATTAACATCACGGCAGCTACACAAATAAACAAGGAACCCTAAAATGAAGACTATTCCTCAGAAACGCATGTACTCTAAACTACCCGTGTGGATTGTCGAAGATCATAATGAGGTAGAATGGACGACATTTCAGTCGTTGGTGATAGGGTGTAATGCATCTTAAAATGAAAGTTATGGTTGAATGTGCCAGTGAACGTAAATGTTCTACATCTTCAGGTTGTGCAGTACGTATATCGTGCAATAGGTTCAAAGCATCTTCCAGTGAAGGACATTAAAATGGTACATCTTGACTCGCACCCAGATCTTCTCATTCCTGTCAACATGGCTGCTGACACTGTCTATGATAAAGAGACTTTGCTCAGGTGAGTTTATCAAGTTGATAATTTTGCAGGTTCGAAATGTATTGAATTATTATAATCGTTTAAGTTACACAGTTAGTTACAAGTGAAGATGAAGCAATGAAAGGAATACGCTCTAAGTAATAAATTTAATAAAATATTTAGTTCGTATACTAATCTGACAGTGGAGTGCCTCTGTGTACTAAACATGTTACATAGCAAGTTACTGTGCAGTATTTGCTCATCATTTCTCCTGACAAAAATTAAAATGTTAAAAGAGAGCTGAAGCTGTTCAGACCAAAACATGATACTGTGTTCACAGAAGTAGTAGTTTTCTTTTGATAAAAGTTAGAGTTTTTGGCTTGATGTATTTGTTTTTTATTTCTTACAGTGAACTGAGCATCGAGAACTGGATTATGCCAATGGTGTATGCTGGACATGTCTCTCATGTTGCCTGGCTGCATCCATGCTGGGCTCAGCAGATCAAAGAGGGGCAGCACTGCATGCATGTTGGGAGAGATGCATCCACCACCACCATCAGGTTAACAGCACAGTTTCATGTGTGCATTACATCGCAGCAGACCTTCCTTTTGCTTTGTTCTACTACAATGCTTGTAATGATGACAATAGCTTTACACTGGGTTAACATAGCAGAATTGTTAGAATTGAGTGTTATGAGGCATGTAATATAAGTGAGAAGTTAACATGATTTCAAACATTCCAAGCTTGCCCAAGAGTGACTAAATGAATACGCCTTCTGTAAAACACCACTTCATATTTATTTTGCATTATCAGTTATTAAAATATGTTTTATATAGCTTTACAAAAACAATACTGTCCTTGGAGTGTTCTGTTTATCCTATTGCCCTTAAATGGTGCAGGTCACAAGATCATTTTATTGGCAGTTGAATTGTTTTGGGTTTTTTTAACTTTCATTTCGCTTTCTCTATTAGTCCAACTTAGGATCACAGGCTTCAATCAACCAACCAATCAATCCATCAATCAATCAACAGCCAATAAAAATAATGTATATAGCAGTTTCTTCAAAGCAGCTGCACAAAGGTGTAATTTGGATTAAGAGTAAAATAGGAATTCCTATTAGATAATTATATGTGGTATAAATAGAACTACCATATAATGCTACCTTAGGAATTGTTAAGTAAAGTTTATTAGTATGCAAAACGTTTTGATTTAACTTGACCAGTAATTTATGACTTATAAAAGTTCAGTTGAAATAGATTTTGGGGTGAAATGAAGCAACCAAGACACTTTTTTTGTATTGATGTCGGGGGAAAAAAACGGAAGGAAAACCCACACGCATGCATGCAAAAAAAAAGGAAGAACCGCTCTGTGAATCACAGGGAGACTCACTGATACTCACAGGTCCTGATCACCTCCCCAGCAAAAAGCCTGTTTGAAATTAAAATCCATTGACGAACAGATCGCTGGACAGCACCTAATAAAGAAAAAAACTTTTCTGTTTGTCTTTACAGTTCGCAATGATGGTAATATAGGGTAATCCCTCAACAGACCAACTTAAGAACAGAAATAATACTCATTCTACTTCTGATGTCTCATGTTGCCCCCTATGTCTCCCTTTCCAGGTTGACAAGCAGAGATGATTACTTTCTGAGTGATGCACTTTACGTTCCTCTGGACCAGCTGGAAAACCCCAAAGAGTTGCAGTTGAATGTCATTCGAGTGGATCCTGTGGATAGTTCAACAAAAAGGCAGCGGGGTGTTCAAGAAAGAAGTGCAAAAATACCCAAGGCTGCTCCAGAAGAGGACAAAAATTTGCCTTTAAAATCAGACACTCCATGCACCTCCTCTTCTAATCCACTTGATGGCAGCACTTCATCAGGAAACGGTTACATCTCAGTCAGGAACCCTGAAGATGGCTCTGCAATCTACGTCATAGACCATCTTAAAACAATCATTGAACAAACTGACCCATTCATTCTAGACATTGACTTGGATTTTTTCTCCTGTAAGAATCCTTTCAAGGAGATGTATACCCAGGTAGAGAGTGAGCACTATCATTATAGTCCTTTTCATTTTAAAAGCAATGGAAATTACTTTTCCATGCGTCATAGTGAACAATTCTTGTAGAAAAATGGTTTATGATTTTAAATGGTCACTTATGTGATGACTCTTATGGATTTAATATCTACTTTTTACTATATACTGCAGTTTGTGTTTTTTATGATATTAAGCGACCCCGCTGTCTTACAGGAAGAATTTGCACTTCTCCAAGAGTTGTACAGCTTCACCAAGCCTCAGCAGGATCCCGATGAGGTATGGAATGTATCTGATCAAACTTATCAATTATTAGTACATTTAATTATTGGGAACATCTCAAGCTACGTTAACACCTTCTCAAATAGAAATTAACACTCTACTTTTTTGGAATTGGGCTCATTCTCCAACTCTACCTGGGGTATTAAATAGTCTTTAATGATTTCTAATGCTGTTTAGATATTCTAAAGTAGTAATGACACTTTTACATTGGGTAGCATAAATCATTGATTCCAGTTAGATGCACCACAATAACAGAATTATCAGAGTTTTATTATTTTGTTTCATTTAAGAGATGATCTCTTGATGCAGTAAGTTTCTGGTTTGGTGCCATATGTGTGTGACCTTCTGCTGCAATGTTAACTTGAAAATTGGTGATTCAATCAATTTGCAGCAAGACTATGTACAATGCAATCTGAAGATTTTACACTTTTCTTAACGGAAGCGTGGCAGCACATCACATCAAGTTAGCAAGATTTTCAGTAGTTTTATTTTGACAATGTAGGCCCTAGTTATATCACTTAAAATCAATATTTGAGCCCTCTATACTAGTGCTGCACTGTTATTAACGTTCAAAATCCAATATTTTTCATAAACAACGTCTTTGAATCGCCTCGTATTTTTGGCCTGGCAAAAACAACAAAAAAAGAAACATATTAGACAGATGTGCTTTAATTGAGCTTCTTCCAGGAACACAGATGCAATGTCTATGAAAATATTCATTCATCTTCATGTCGGCTTTATTCCCTTTCGGGGTCACCACAGCGGAATGAACCGCCAACTCACTGGCATATGTTTTACACAGCGGATGCCCTTCCAGCCGCAACCCATCGCTGGGAAACATTCACACACACTTTCACTCTTTAACACTATGGGCAATTGTTCTTATTCAATTCACTTATTCCGCATGTCTTTGGACTTGTGGGGAAACCGGAGCACCCGGAGGAAACCCACGCGATCACGGGGAGAACATGCAAACTCCACACAGAAATGCCACCTGCCCCAGCCGAGCCTAGAACCAGCGACCTTCTTGCTGTGAGACGACCGTGCTACCCACTGCGCCACCGTGACGCCTGTCTATGAAAATATATACAAGTATATTAATCTGGTCTACACCTTTGTTTATTTGGTTCAAATCAGGACACAGAATGTAGTCTGTGTTGGAATCTGACTAGACAGACAGAAAGAAACACTTTCTTTTTGCTACTTTTCAGGAGGAGCTTTTGGATTGTGTGGAACGACGTACGCGGCAGCTTGAAGACTTGGAGGCTGCATTTGCAGATCTTCTTGAAGACGATTGCCAGGAAACTGTCCAGCGTTTAGCAGCAAATCCTGGGTTAGTACTCAATCAATTTTTTCATAATGGCTTGAAAACACACCACTGAGCTCAAAGTATAATCTCAGAGCTTTTCATCACACCAGATTTAATCTTTGTTTTTGTTCTCATTTCATTTTAGAATGAAATCCCTTCCTCAACTCGTCAACAGTCTTAGGACTCGAATACCTTCTCCAGATTATGCAATGGTGGGTTCGTGATTTCAATGAGAGATTACAGAGAAAATAGTATTGAGGTGGACTTCTCAGCTCTGTTATTCCTTTTTAGTTAAGGTGTCCTGAGGTAGGCTGCTGCGTAGTACTCTACCGTAGTACCTTTAGAAATGTTGTTTCCCCTCATTTTTTTTCTTTGACAATTTTTAATGTAAATAGTTCATTTAAAATATTTTTTTTAATTTAATATTTTATTTTCAAGGTTTTTCAAAGTATCTGCATCTAAGATAGCATTCTTTATTTTATTTAATTTTGTACAATATGTTTTGATTTGGCGGTTCATTCCGCTGTGGCGACCCCGAAAGGGAATAAAGCCGACATGAAGATGAATGAATGAATGAATGTTTTGATTTAATTTAGTTTTTTTATGTTGTATTTTCAAAGTTTAAAAAGTGGCTTGTTTCAGATAGCATGCTTGAATTTATTTTATTTTGTATAATGTGTTTTTAGTGCACAACAATTACAAAAAAGAAGTTTTTTGTTGATAAGTTTTTCACATATATTGTATTTTTTGTAACTGTACATGTTAATTTAATTTCAAATTGCAATCAATTTCAATAACTTAAAATTGGTGGTGGTCAGGAGGCCATAGGGGCAGAATGCAGTCACGTCCTGTCAGACTGCCTCAGGGCATCTGAGGGCTAACAAGGTAGCTTGTTACACCAGAGTGTGAATGATTAATGCTCTGAACATTGTAAAGCATTATTGAGCATCTGGAAAAGTGCTGTATAAATTGAAGGCTTTATTATTATTATTATCATTATTGTTTTATTTAAATATTTGTCAACATTTTCCATCGGTTCAGTATTATATATAAGTAATTTCATACTTTTTACTGTTTTACCATACTATTTAATTTATTTTGGTGAGATTACTCTATTGTATATTGGACAGTAGTGTACTTTGCTGTAAACATGATTCCAAAACTAACAAACTACAGTTTACAATCAGTCCTTTATTCAAATTAAGTGTCTTGTCAAGATAATTTTCCTGGATTGTTGTTATTGTTAAATTGATAAGTTGTTTTATTATTGTTAAAAAAATTGACAACTTCGTATAGTACCCTAAAGCCCTTTGCAGAACAAGATGCAACATTTTTATTCAAAAAAAAAAAGTTAAATCTCCTTTTCCATTGCTTTAAAAATATTGTCGTGTTGTTACTTGAAAGCAGATGTTAAAGGTTTTTTGCCCAGCAAGTCTCTTCAAATTGAAACGGTATTAGGTTCAATTTGTCTCCAGTGGATTTTCCGTGCTGAGGCCACTACTGAGGCATATATTTGTGTCTCTTTTAAGTGCAGGTGCATCAGGCTGGCTTGACCTGTGATTTCTCTGAACTGCCTCACCACATCAGCAGTGAAGAAGAGATTCAGCAAATGCTCACTGCCATGCAGCTCTTCCTGGAAGCTCTTCCCAAGCCCACCATAGTCACCGTAGCCAGGTACATCACTCATTTAGAGCTTTCAGTAAAGTACATTGGCTTCCCTCAGAGATTGGTTTTCAAATTACAATTTGTGTTTTTCCTTTGCTCTGCATTAATTAACTGTGTTATGTGGGATATAATGAATGTTCATAGACTAGGTGTTGGCCCAGAAGCAGATGCTTTTTATCTGAGCGGTGGAAACAGATGGTGTTATGTGAAGCTCATGTCTCAGTGATCCGTTTGCATGCCTTTTAATGAAGAGAGCCGCACCATTGCATTCATCAATAACACCTTTATCTGCGGGAGTCAGGGGAAGCTTAGCCCTTCATGCCTCGCATGAAGAGTTTTCATTAAGTCTTTTAGTAACCTGTTCACACACCACAACGCCTTGCTGCTTTTTAACATTCTTAAGATAAAAAACCTTATCTCTGCAGTTGTTTAGTAGGTGCAAAAAATATTGAAAAATGCATTCAATATATCTCCGGCCATTACGGGAAAGCTATACTGAATGTGATTTGTCATAGTCTATTCTCTGGCTGTCAGTAACAGTAAGCTTATTTTTATACCTGCTCATAAATACAAGTTAGAGTCTCCAGAGCCTATTCTAACTCACACAGACAGAACCGTTTGGGCAAACACACCTGCTAAAAGCTAAACCAATCATCTTTGGGTCATGGTGGTAAGGTGTCTAAATCCAGAGCGTGTGACCTCCTGATGGAAAGGCTGCAGCGGCAGGACACCCCTCTGCTGTGCTACCCGAAAAGAGTTTTCTCTGCAAGGTGTAGATGTGTATTTAAAAATGTCATTTTCACATTTGAAACTCTAGAAACTTGCATGGGAAAATGTTTTGTTCATTTGGCACTTTCAGTTCTATTTTATAAATCAAAATATTTTTACAGATAGAGGTACTTTTTTTTACAGATAGACTGAAACATCACTGTTTAGTTTAGATTGTTGTATTTCTTTTATTAAGGCATAATTATACTATGGAGTCTTTGTAATTTGGCAATGAAACATTTATGTTATTGGGTGCTTTAGAATTGATTTACACAAAAATACCTAAGAGAGAAAAACTATTTCTAAATTTAAATGTAGGTTGTTAGTGTGTTTGCAAAATGATCATAAATTCAGTATCCTCAAAATGTGCTATTTTCTGATTGCTTTAGTTTGCGATGTCACAAAACTATATAGTTTAGGTTGAGCTATTTTTCCCCAAATCCAGTCTATTTTGTGTGTGTGGTGTTGTGCTGGCTATGAGTGTCAGCAATCTATGGAGGCCGATGAACACTTCTTAACCAAAATGACAAAAACTAAAGACTGAAATTTAAAACATAAATGAAACCATATTGCTATATGTGCTATATATATATATATATATATATATATATATATATATATATATATATATATATATATATATATATATATATATATATATTAATAGTGCTGTCACATGCGATTAATTTCAATTGTTTAATGAGTAAAAAACGTAATATGCTCGTAGCGTTACTTATGGAGCAGCAAGTTACATATAGACAAAAATTACACAAACTAATGGAACAGCAAGTTACATATAGACAGAAATTACACAAACTAATGGAACAGCAAGTTGCATATAGACAGAACCTTGCAGGTAGGTTAATACTATTTTCTCCGACTCTTGTCTGTTTTGTGTGTGTGCATGCGCGCGTCCGTCTGTATGTACGTGCGTGTCCACTGTCAAGATATGCTGCATAAAATTCAAATAAATTCAGAGTAGTGTATAACAATATTAAAAAGATGAAGAAGAAATAACATTTGTTGTTGAACAATGTCATGTAAATAAAATAAATTTTCTCAGTGGCATTGCCAGCCTTGTGCCGCTTGAGAAAGGAACAGAGTCAACAGAAGACGATCCAGCCTATAAATTCAAACATGATTTTACCTCAGACTAAAAAGAAGAACCTTGTTCCATGGTTTAAAGACCTAAAGTTTCTTTCCAAAGATGAATTATTCTAACTAGCATGTGCACAGTAGCTGTACTTCAAAAGAAGAGTGTTCTAGTTTGTACTGATAATAAAAGAGTGTAGCTAGATTAGATGAACAAACTTGTGCCAATATCTGTAGATTTAGACTGACGAGAAAGTGGTTATGTGGGAGAAGATGATTTAAAGAAATAGGTAACGATTCTAATTCCTCTTTAAAAACAGCTCCTGGATATTTGAGGAGAAACTTTATTGATGTGAAAGAGATTGATTTATTTTGCAGCAGCAATCAAAAGTTTTTGCGTGTTCCTCATTCTGCGCTCCCTGTCTTCTTGTTCAAACACCACAATCAAAACCAGTAACAGGGTTTCCACAGGGTCTAAAAAGTCTTTAAAAGCCTAACATTAAAAAATACTTTTTGCACATGTCTTATTTTTCTGATGTCTATGTAAAGCTCAGTTTAATTCTGTTATTGTTGCTTGGTTGATTCTGTAGCTTTTATTTTTATTTTGTTTAACTAGTCCCACTATATGTTGCAGTATTATGACTACAAAGCAACATGCAACAACCAATCAGCTCTCTGTTACTGACATGAGTCAGTAACTATCTAGAATAGTAAAGTCACCACAGACACGTGCTAGTTATGGGTGAGTACAGGTGTAGCAAAAAAACACTTGGCTTGCAAAAACTGAATATAGGTGTTTTGTTGACGTCGGTTTCTAACAATGCAATTGAATAATTTTTATTAGGAAAAAAAAAGTAATTAAACTGGTAACGTTAGACGTACCAATTTTGACACCTTTATAGGTCTTAAAGGTGATTCTTAATTGTCTTAAAATGTCTCGAAAGGTGTTACATTTCACATTATGAAACGTGTAGAAACCCTGAGTATGGATTCAATCAGGTACAGCTGATCTGAAACATTTTTTTTATCCTGTTTATACTTTTACATAAATATTTGCACATATTGATAACAGTCATTATTCACACCCTCACATTATTATTATCAACCCGAAAGTTGAAAAACTAAATCTACTGATGTTACTTTTGTTTTCTAGATCGAGTTTGGATGAGTACTGTCCAGCTGAACAGGTGGAATCCATCCAAAACAGTGTTCTGAGCATTCTAGAATACATCTTTGGCTGTTTAGATGTTCACAGAGAGTATGAATCGATACAATCGGAGAACACATCACAGTCTTCATGAGGGGCCAGGTCAAGTCCATCACTCTACAGACTGCTGATGCTGCAAAGCTTTTAAAACCATGCTGAGATCTGAAAGATGATGGGTGCATTTGTAACAATGCCACTAAAATGTATGGTTGCCACTGAATTAATGTCCTCCCAGGAAATGTTTTTTAATGGAGGGTGTTCTTATTCATGTTTGAAGTGGATTGAATCATACATAAAAAAGACATTTTATTGTGTTTGTAAACCCTGAATAATATATTTTTGTGTTGTCAGCTGAATGGGTGGGCTTTAAATGGAATATAAAAATCTTGTATGGATTGAATGCTGAGGCATTCATCCTTTCTTATTCAAACCTCAGATTGAGAACAGCCGTTGCATTGATAATGCAGTTCACTCCTGTCTTTCTTTGAGTGTGTTGCCAGGTGCGTTTCAGCTGTCTCTTGTCTGAAGCCTGAGGTGCGTACCAATTTAGAGTTTGTACGTGGCACTTTCCACCCGCACACACTTCTAAAGCAGCCAGATCAAGCCTGAGGTGACTTTCAATCCCATGGAGTAACCTACAATGCTGTTCTCATCTTGGAAATTGTCTGAATTTTGTTAGTAATTTCTTTGTCGAGACATTTGATCAATAAAATTTTAAGTTATTATAGGTCTGTGTCTTTTTTTCCATTTTATTCAGTGATGTTGTTTTTAAGGCATTCACTTTTATTGTTAAAGAGAGAGAAAAACTAAAATATGATACTCATGATTTCACCAAGGTCATCAAGTTGGTAAGAGGGAAAGGACATTTTGCCATGATTCATTCCTATAAAATCTTTTAATATTCAAAACATAATAATGTAAGGTAATGGACTATTGAAGTGAGAAATACATTAATTATCCATGTACATTAATATTTAATTTACTTTCATCATTCATGTGTAATTATAATTTTTTGTCAAAACATCCTCATCTTGAAGGGACTTCTCTTTTGATTAGGTGTTTAGCAATGCGAGGGTGCGCCAGCTGTCAATCATATGCAATCATTTAATGGCCTCATATTTTAATCATGGCGTGAATCATTTTCCACTGGATCATTTTCTATGTGTTGAAAGTAAACGTGGGTTCAGTGCATGCTATTTATTATTATTTTACATGTGAGCCAGGTAGTATCTATATTCATAGTATGTTCATAGTATTTTTCATTGTAGTTATTAAATAGTTTCTTCTTTTCTAATGATTTTTAAAAATCAGATCAGTAAAACAATCTGGCATTTTGGGTTGCAGCTCTACTTCCAGTCTTTGTAACATACACAAAAGCCCTCCCATTTGGTATTTACTTTGGTCAAAAATTGTGGAATTGTTGTATTACATTTATTAGGTTAGTAAAAAAAAATGGAAAAGCATTTAAAAATACTATTAGGTTTTTATTGATAAGCCATCATCGGCCACAGCCAGAGCACCCATCTCAGCTCTGTCTGTGTCCACGTTGGGGCCCGAGAGTCTTCTCCCCTAGGCTCTGGTCCCAAACACAGATATGCAAATACATTTCAGTTTAAGTGTTTCCCTCAAGATGTAAAAAACAGATAAAGAGTAGAGTTTGTCATCTCTCTAAATCTTCTGAGGGTTGACTTCATGAAAGGTGCATTCAATCATATTCCTCTAACCTCAAAAACTTAGGATTAACAGACAGGGCTAAAAAAATCCTATTGTTAAATTAGTTTGCTTAAAATGCATTGCTTTTTAAAATGTGACTAAACAATAGCAATATTTAAATATTTTTGTTTAAAACAGGTTTTCATTATTCTGAAAAAAAGGTTATTTTAAAGTACAAAAAATGAAGACAGAATTAAGCATGTTGAGGGTTAGCCAACATTTAATAGTCAACTATATACGGAACATTGTGATTTAACTTTTAATCTTTCATTGACAAAAAGTAGAATGAGCTATAGTTGATAGTATGACATTGATCTGTTACAAACACACCCTCAAGGGCTTTGCAGGGAAGACGATTGGAGCGATTGGTCTCAATTACTCTGGCCAATCATTTAAAGGCAGTGGATAAATGCTCACTGGACTAAGCACCTGTGACAGAGGATCCTCGACAGTAATTGAGCTCAGTCCTGTGGAAAAGAGGCTGATGCACAGCCTTCAATTCACCACCTAGTATCCTCACACTACCCCATAACACTGTGTCAAATATATTCTGAATTAAATGAGTTCAATAAAATCTTGAGCATGCATTGACTCAGCTGGGCTTGATTATAATTCATTTATGTTCATTCAGAACAGCAAAAACCACAGTGTGCCCTGCATTCACAGTCTGATAAACAATAAGATTGAGGACAAATGGTTGTTCGTGCAATATTTGACGTCAATTGGGTCAGTTTATAGCAGGTCAACTCAAAACTCCTTTTTGTTACAAAAACGTAATTAACGTTTTTCCATTTTTCTAATTACAGTATGCTTTCAGCTTGTGATTGAAAGAGGAGAACGTAGATGTACTGTAAACAGTGCATTTTTAATTCTTTCAAAACAAGCTAGTGCAACTAATTAAAATGTGGTGCCCTTTTAATGCTCTCTTTTTTTCTTTTTCTTTTAGTACCATTAAGACTCATCTCAAATATAAGAGTTTTAATAATAAGCTAATGGTTTTTACAGAACAACAGGAAAATAAAACCCATTAGCCTTGCTCTAAAAGGAGTTTATTTAGCCTGCACTCACCCTAGAACAGTCACTCTTTCACCTTTTTTAATTCTTGTGTTTCTTCATTCTTAATTTAATTGTTAACTTAAATACGATGTTGATTTAGATTTTTACACAGACCCATTGTCGAGTCAGTTAACTCAAGTTTGTTTGTTATTAAAAGGCAAAAGGTGTATTTTTAAAGGAAAAACTAAAATATGATGCATTTTCATTGCTTATTATCTAATAATAATGACACCAATGCAAAACAGAGAACACTTAAAGAAAAAAAACTCTTAAAACTGCATACACATGAAGAATGAAATGCCAATGTTGATCAAATTCCTTCTCAAAGACTGCCTCAAAAATACAATTCACACTGTGTGATAAAACCATTTAAGTGTAGCTACGCTGCATGTTAGTCATCGGGCTCCAGGGAAACCTAGCAAATGACAGCTTTAATAAATGATCCTTGCTTGGTTTCTTCTACTCATTTCCTCTACTTAGAAGCTGTGTGTGGCTTATCAGAAAAATCATAGAATGTCATTAAAACCAAGCCTTTGGATAGAGAACATCTGTATATTGTAGTACATTGAAATGATATAAGCTAAAGGATATGAAAGTAAACAAGGTTTAATGTTTTTATTCCTACTGTTTGAGGAAAAGCAGGCTTAATCAATATTAATTTACTCTCCAAACTGCCATGACAATTCCCTGTGGACTTCCTCATCTTAGTAGATGAAATCAGATCAATGCTGGTTGTTACATGCACCCATTTGACAAACATGTTTATGTTAAAACTGAACATCTTTTTTAACAATCTCATTTGAAAGTGGATTTAACATAAATAGTTCTGCAGACTCAATCAATACCGAGTAACATTGAGTAGCTCTAAAAATGAAAATGTAGTTTATTAGCCTCCTGTCCCATATTAGAAACAAGCAGTACTGAGGAGCCCCATCCAGGCCCTTGGATCGGATCTAATAGGTGTGTTCTGAGATTCTGAGTGTTCTCATCAGCTCTATATATGACTGCAATGAGATGCAAGGAGCCACTGTGCACAGCATCACACTCCCTAATGGATGCTTTTTATGCTCACCTCGTCCTCAATTTTCTTACAAGTAATCATAGGATGCAAAATTAGCTGTGCAATAGCAATTCTCCGTGATTATGAATAACATCTTACGCCATTAACCTGATTATTTTGAAGCTGAAATTGAAACTGGTACTCACTTTTCTCTGGTACTCACAGGGATTTAGGAATGTACTAAATAAAAAATGTGGGTCAGTTTGCCTCCATGAGTTTCTCTTAACTATGATAAAGTCTAAAATACTATACTAAACTATACTAAAATAGTATTTTTTATAACTGATTGCTACTTTTACGGAAAGACAGCAGACATAAGATATAGGTACATTTTAGAAGCTTCCTTGAGATGCAAAATATTGCCTGTGTTCAGATGTTATTAACTAATTGAGTAAGTGTGGCAAGAAAATCAGGCCAATATGTATATTGAATATTGTGCTTTGATATGATTTGTATGCATTAAATGCTTTTTTTCAATTAGACAGAAATTTGATGCTAACAATTTTGTTAAAATACATTTTTGTACCTTTCGATTTTTAATGTTTTATCTGGATATTTTTTTGCATTTCGTTTCACTTTACAGAAGGAAATGTCTTGGGCTTTTTTGGTCAAATTTGTAATTAACCTAAAAACAGACAATATAAACTTTTTGTAAATGATCAGATGGTAGTAAATCAACTTAGGCAAACAGTAGCTTTTAGGCAAACAGTCGATTTTAGAAAACAGTAGCTTAGAATTCAAATAGGAATATTTTTGTGCTTGTGTCAAATGAGAGATTTTTGTTGGAAAGGTTTCAGCTTATCTAAACGGATTGGCATGATTATCCCTCCAACTGGGAATAAAGAGAGTGTTCAGTTGGAACATATGTTGTAGATGGGAGATTTGAAGGAGATGGCTGGGAGTGAAACACAGAGAACATTCAGAAACTTAGAAGAATATCACAACATAAATTCAAAAGGAAATGTAGGAACGTTCACAATAACCTACAGGAGCAAAAGGATGCTGAAGACAAAGAAGAACAAGTGATGCTGAGATCATACACAACCAGTTGAAAGGACAGGGAGTGACAGGATTGCAAGAGCTTATGAGGTGTTGACATTGTGCAGAAACTCAAAGTCATCAGAGAACAATGGTGTGCCAGTGCATGAAGTGAAAGAAGTCTGGGACACTAACATTTCACCTCAAAAATTTCCCTTTCAGAACCGTCCTCCATGTTAGTGGTTCCCAACCTTTGGGGTTTTTTTTTTTATATATCACACATTTTTGTATATGTACATGGGGCCTCAGGGGAAAAGGTTGGGAACCACTGGTCTATGTGACCAATATACTAACTGTATATGTGCTTTCAGATGAAGATACTTATGTTGCGTTATTCTTTAAACAGGTGTCAATCAATTAAGAGAATTTTTTTTTTGAGGACATTCCATAGGATCTGGAGAATCAGAAGCCAGGGATGGAAAAATGGATAAGATACCTGTGGATGGACTTGAGGTTCCGATGAGGTGTTGCTTGAATGAAGCTGCACTATCAACCTTAAGCAGAGCTGAGGCAAAAAGTTGCACTTCTAGAACCATTGTCTACGGAACCAATTTAACAACTGTATATCTGCTTTCAGCAGATTTCTAGCAGTAACAAGCCTTGTAACAAGAATGATACATGCGATTTTAACATTTTCAAAACAAATAATTTCTAATTCTTTCTGGTCTTTGGAGACTTTTGACTCAATGTCTATTGTTCAACCTGAAGATTTATTATTGGTAGGAAATAGAGCTAGTTTTGGGGAATGTTGATTCCTACACTATTATATAACTTTGGAAGGGGATTTTAGTAGTGATCAAAAGAGAAATCACCTGTTAGGATTTAGCTGAGTTTAGATTCATTAACTTAAACCCTTCCTTATTATCGTCCACTGAGAATTAAAGTATAGTCCAGGTAGTGATATGTCAAATTTTTTATATTAAAATATTGACTCGAATGAAAGCTAGGTAACAAGATCTAATTTTGATTTCAGCAAAGATATGCAAGGTGAGACAAACAGTTTATTTACTTGCAGACATAAAACACTACCTAAACACGCGCACAAACACACATACGAGTCCACTTACACACACACACACACAAACACTCGTGCGCGCGCAACGAGACTTGCTTCAGTTCTGTAATTGAGAGTGCCTGTTTTTGCCATTCCTTGTCAGTCTTGCTACGTGTTGAGATGTTTAAGATGATGCCAGATAAAGCCTAATGAAAGGATCTGAAGGTTTTAAAGAGTCCACACGAAGGCAGGCCAGGCATTCAGCCTGGTTTGCATCAAAGTGTGTGCATTTGTGCTCAGAACAGGAACATAGTCTTTGATGAGAAGAGGATTGTGAGAAATTGATGATAATCTTGAAGAGGCTAAGGCTCTAAGATGTGTGTAGGTTCATCTTCCCGCTTTGCATTTAAGAGCGCATGGTAGGCCATTATGGCCACATGATAGAAGAGTCCAGCCATGGTCAGATGTGCACACAAATTGAACAAGACCATGTGGAGGTCTTGAGGAACTGAGCATTCAACTGAGAAGAGTGATCTGCAGTGAACATAGAGCTGTTGTATGTGTATCTAGGAAGAGCTAACGTGACTGGAGGAGCGCTTTTGATCCTTCCAGATTGTTCTGGGGGAGAGAAGGCTCCAACAATAAAATCTCCCTGAGTGACTTAAGGGAGGCTAAAAGTTACATCTTATCAAATCATAAAATACCACTTATATATTTGAATCAGGCTTGACCTAGGGTAGACATAAAGACCCAGCATGCGTAATTTCATTTTCTTTTTTTTTACCTGTCCTGTCCTACTTCAAAGCAGCCCCATGAGAATGGAGGTGCTTCGTAGGAATTGGACAGTTTTGCTCTTTCCAGGGAAATGAAGATATGATATAGTATTATAATTAATCAATCATATAAACATACATCAGGACATAATGGTGTTAATAGAAAAAGGGGAACGAGAAGGTGAGAGGTAATTGTGGGGGAAAGAGTCAGGATTGAGTTGGAAAAAAAAAGATTACATACCTACCTTAGCACATCCAAGCAGTTTGTTAGAGTTTTCACATACATACATACACACACACACACACACACACGCACCCACGCACACGCACACACACACACACACACACACACACACACACACATAAATATATATATATATACTTTTATATTATATATTACTTGGAAGTATTTCAACGGTACACAATTGATTACGCTCACAAAGATATAGAAATATTTGATTAGTAAAGGTTCTTTATAAAGCTTCTTTGTCCTAAGTGATTTTCGCTATAGTCAACAGTTCACTTTAAGTTCACAAGATGATCTTTTTGATTTACTCCACCAGAGTTCGAAGGTGGACTTTTATGCTCTGATGACAACAAGCCTTATTTCAGCACAGAAATGGCGATCAAAGAGTCCTTTATCCAGGAACACAATAATAATAATAATATTCAGTCCATGGCCCTACAATTGTCATAAACAGATTACAGTATTGGACCAAAGTGACAGAAAAAGAATCTCAAAAACAGGTGAAATTACATTTACTCAAAATTGTCATTTAATAGAATTGAATTTAAAATGTTTATTCTATACTTTAGTAAAACAATGCCGAAAATTATTTTCAACAAATAAAATAGGATGATACATTCATTAGTGAGAGGAACAATCTTGCTGACAGGCTGGATGGATCAAATATTGAAACCCAGCAAGAGTTAAGTGCTTTCACCGTCTGTGCTTATGGGAGCAGTTCGATTTCAAGAACAAGAAATCAGATTCCTGACATTTGCTGCTTCTCTGTATTTAATTGTTCCAAGACCCTCTAGATCTGCACTGGGATCTCGAGCATTTAATTTTAATCTGCCCTGTTCTTTCCTTTCCATCCTTTTCTGCCTCCGATAAACCTCCAGCTGATGTTTGAAATAGTTCAGACCTGGCTATATTAAGCTCAAACCTTTCATTTTAGACAGGCTCACTTTTTACAATTATTACATGTTGTTGTATTTTGTATTACTGTTGTTTTGTTTTTTTTGTATTCTTATTATATACGGTGTCCTTGAGTGTCAAGAAAAGCGCCTCTAAACAAAATGTATCATTTTACCTTCATATATTACCATTCAGCTACATTCTTCAGCTAAAGCTGCAACAAAGTCATCAAAACTGGATAAATAAAACTGGACCTCAACCCTATGCAATGTTGTTTAGGTGAGCTATACTATTTTTCTCTAAAATATTAGTCTGCTCTCATGTAAGATGTGGCTAACTGATTACATCGGTGTCTGTTTTGGTTTTAATTCTATTTTTCATACTCATTTTGAATTTGAAACCTATGTGATCGTCATCCATTTTTTTAGTCAGTTTCAGTCACCCATATTGTTTTTGTTTTATGTAGCCATGTGTTATTTGATTTTTTTGTTGCAGTCAAGCCCCTTTGTTTCTACTACTCTTTCTTGTTAGCCAATTCCAGTGCTTCACATTTTGTATTTAACTTGACTTTTACACTCCCTGCTCATCATTATTTATGTTAGTGGTGTATTCTGTCTGTGTGAACTGTGTCCCAATTGTTGAGAAGTGAAGGGAAAAGGAAGAGAGAGAGGAAGAGGAAGAGGAAGAGGAGAGGAGAGGAAGAGGAGAGGCGAGGCGAGGCGAGGAGAGGAGAGGAGAGGAGAGGAGAGGAGAGGAAGAGGAAGAGGAAGAGGAGAGGAGAGGAGAGGAGAGGAGAGGAGAGGAAGAGGAGAGGCGGGGCGGGGCGGGGCGGGGCGGGGCGGGCGGGGCGAGGAGAGGAGAGGAGAGGAGAGGAGAGGAGAGGAGAGGAGAGGAAGAGGAGAGGCGAGGCGAGGAGAGGAGAGGAGAGGAGAGGAAGAGGAGAGGCGAGGAGAGGAGCGGAGAGGAGAGGAGAGGAGAGGAGAGGAGAGGAAAGGAGAGGAGATGGATGTGTGAGGAAGAGGAGACGAGGAGAGGCGAGGAGAGGAGAGGAAGAGGGAGGAGAGGAGAGGAGAGGGAGAGGAGAGGAAGAGGAAGAAGAGGAGAGAGAGGGAGAGAGGAGAGGAGAGGGAAGCGGAGGAGAGGAGAGGGAAGAGGAGAGGGAGAGGAGAGGAGAGGAGAGGAGAGGAGAGGAGAGGAAGAGGAAGAGGAGAGGAGAGGAGATGAAGAGGAGAGGAAGAGGAGAGGCGAGGAGAGGAAGAGGAGAGGAGGAGGAGAGGAGAGGAGAGGAGAGGAGAGGAGAGGAAGAGGAGAGGAGAGGAGAGAGGAGAGGAGAGGAAGAGGAGGAGAGGAAGAGGAGAGAGCGAGGAGAGGAGAGGAGAGGAAGAGGAGAGGAGAGGAGAGGAGAGGAGAGGAGAGGAGAGGAGAGGAGAGGAAGAGAAGAGGAGAGGAGAGGAGAGGAGAGGAGGAGGAAGAGGAGAGGCGAGGAGAGGAGAGGGAAGAGGAGAGGAGAGGAGAGGAGAGGAGAGGCGAGGAGAGGAGAGGAGAGGAAGAGAAGAGGAGAGGAGAGGAGGAGGAGAGGAGAGGAGAGGAGAGGAGAGGAAAGGAAGAGGAGAGGAGAGGAGAGGAGAGGAGAGGAAGAGGAAGAGGAGAGGAAGAGGAGAGGCGGGGCGAGGCGAGGAGAGGAAGAGTAAGAGGAAGAGGAGAGGAAGAGGCGAGGCGGGGCGGGGCGGGGCGGGGTGGGGCGAGGAGAGGAGAGGAGAGGAAGAGGAGAGGAGAGGCGAGGCGAGGAGAGGCGAGGAGAGGAGAGGAGAGGAAGAGGAGAGGCGGGGTGGGGCGAGGAGAGGAGAGGAGAGGAGAGGCGAGGCGAGGAAGAGGAGAGGCGAGGAGAGGAGAGGAAGAGGAGAGGCGAGGCGAGGAGAGGAGAGGAGAGGGAGAGGAGAGGTGAGGAGAGGAGAGGAGAGGAGAGGAGAGGAGAGGCGGGGCGGGGCGAGGGGAGGAGAGGAGAGGGAGAGGAAGAGGAGAGGAGAGGAGAGAAATCCTGTATTTGAGGGCTCAGATGATATTCAGTGTTTTGGTGGTTGAACCAATAAGCATAGAAAATGCACACACACAAAAAAGTACTGATCTGTGGATAATTTCTCTTTCAAACTACTTCATCAGATTCAAGAGATGGTTATAAGTGAAAACCACAAGGTAAGCCATTACCTAAATGTTTATTTTAATTTATGTCTTACTTACTTACCTTAAAGGCTGTTTGTAAGTCCTTAAATGCACAGGTGTGCCGGGTGAAATCTGCAAATGGATTAACAAGTAAAGTTACTCCAGATTAAAACAAGAATCTCAAAATCCTGCATCTACTCCACCATTGCCCAGACTAAAAACTAATCAGAACTTTATATCTGTTCATTTTTTGTTGAATAACACTATGTCAAATTAATTTATACTATAAATGTTTACACAGATACAACTGCTTTACCATCTCTTTGCTGTTGTTTTTCAGTTAGAGGTAGAAGAGTCGTATGTGTGTCGAGGAAGAAGCCAGCTGGCACAGAGCTCACATGTGTCATCACAACTCAGCCCAGATGGATGATACTCTTGTCCCAACGGCTTAGTCTTTTATGGTCATCAATATAAATCATCAAATGTATGTCGGACTCATCAATTAAAGAGATGTATGCTCTCATGATAATCCTTTAATGGGATCTCTTATTAGGTATTCATAGAGCTGTTAAGGAAAGGATTGTTTATTGAGCTAGTTTGTTACTTTGATCAATGGAGTCAAAAAATAAAAAAGCTAAATGTAATGTTTTGATATTGTAATTCTAGTTAAAGGTGTAGAAATTTGGCCAAATGTGAGACAGGTTGTACCCCCACTCTCATCCCCAGATGATGGGCTGCTAGATTGACATGATCGTTATCAATTATGGCGAGCAAAAAAGATGTATGTGGTTTAAGGCTTAGAAATTGTTTATTTAGCTATTATTATGTAATATTGTACAGACAACAGTCAAAAAGAGTTTGATTTGCATAAAGTGGATCACATAGGTCAGCTCAAGACAAAATCTAACCTGATTTCTGTGTTTGAATGAATGAGAGCATTCATGAGAACATAGTGTCATATTATACCACCGAGCGGTTTTAATAGCCACCAATGATATTGTTCACAATTACATTAGCTATTAGAGTTTACATTCATTAACTCGTTTTATAAATGTGTCTATAATATAGGTAGAAGAAATTTATTTCAGAGCATGCATAATGTTTATCGATAGTACAGAAAAGCTTGTGTCTGATCTCGTCCAAGTAAATTGCGGTTAGCGCTAACGTTGCTTACCTGTTCAGGAGAAATGTTGCTACTCCAGCCTTGCTTTTCATTTTCTGCCTTCAGAAATTGTCTTTCCAAAGCATCACCTTTTTTTCCCTCAACTCATTATGAAGGTGTTTTTAGAATAGGATTAGGGCCACTGTAGAAAATAAAATTAGAGTTCTGACTTTAATCTCAGAATATTGACTTTTTTTCTGAATTCTGACTTTAATCTCAGAATTCTGACTTTAATCTCAGAATTCTGATTTTTTTTCTTGGAATTCTGACTTTAATCTCAGAATTCTGTCTTTTTGTTCTGAGTTCTAAATTTAGTCTCAGAATTCCGACTTTTTTTCTCAGAATTCTGACTGTAGTCTCTGATTTCTGACTTTAATTTCAGAATTCGTACTTTTTTCTCAGAACTCTGACTTTATTGTCCCATGAGAACCTTTTTCATCTACCTTATGCTTTACATTCACTTAACATGGAAGTAAGCGCCACTAGCTGATTAATAGCCAAAGGGCATTTTCACATATATGGGGAGGAAGACATTATTTTGCTTGAAAACAGACGAGTGCAAAAGGTTCAAGCAGAAAGCAAGTGATATAGTGAATGCTAATTGCATCTGTCAATTTAGGTAATGTCATATCACATCCTTCCTGAACAGTTTATAAAGTAGCATAGAGAATAATATGTTATCATCTATTATTTAGATAGTACCTTAGGATATTTAAAATGCTTTTGGGTTTCATTCATCTTACAATACAACACATTATCTGTTATTTTTGTTATTTACTAATTTGACCTTTTCTTATTTTCCCACTTCCTAAATGCAAATTCTCCGTTTCTGTCTATTTGAACAGATTAACAGTGATGTTATCAGGTTTATGAAGTTACAACCCTTTCTACAGAAACTGAATTGATCTCTTTCAAAAACAACATCTTTTTTACTCTTCCATGTTAGATTTGGATGAATTAATCAAGCTATCTATCAAACTGTCTTTCAGTAATAAAGAAATTCTCAATCTTTTAGCACATAAAATAAGATCATTTTAATAAAAAATACAGTTACAGACACACTCATTTCTGAGAAAACAGTCAGAATTCTGAGAAAAAAAGTCAGAACTTTAATTGTATTTTTACAGTGGCCCTAATCCTCTTCCGTAGTGTTCTACCGTGACAACGTATGGAAGTTTAGTGCCTCTCTCACAAAAACTGTTCACAGCGTGTGTGGTTCACTTCAATCTGGCAACCTGAATTATGCCTCTGCGATTGGACAACCTGAGGGAGGAAATATGTCTGTCAGCACACAAACTGTAATCACGAACACAAAGGATGTGTTTGCATTCCCTGAATTTCTAAGTGCTAATTTTCTTTTAATACCAATATTTCAGCTCTATTAGTACTTTAATCGAGGACAATAGCTTTATATCTTTTCACATATAATAAAAATTTTCTGATTAGTTTTGGTTCAAATTTTACTTTTTAAAAAGACAGTTTGTATCATGATGTAAATTGATTTTAGTATATTGCCAAAAATGTAATATAAATTCAACACTATAAAATACAGGAATATTTGTAAAATAATAAATGTATGTAAATCGCCATTTTAAAATAGAGAAATAAATACTTTCTCATTTTTTACAGTGAAAGATCAACTCTAGAGGTTATGAAGAGAAGAAATATTTAGTTAGTTCAGGAGAAATAAAAAACAATGGCATTTTTTATTCTTATTGCATTCAGACTTAAGTTACAGATTTGATAAAAATTTTTCTCAAACTTCTACTCATAACAATCTTCTAATCAATCTCATGAAAGCATTTTAAAAAGTATTAAAAATGAATTCATCTGTATTTTCTGCAGATAGACAGTTATTTAACTGTAATTATTTTGAAAACGTATCGGACCTATTTTAAAGAAAAAAACTAAACTTGTGTCAAATCAGTAAAGGTATCCAATTTAAATATATATCTTCTTAAGAGTATATACTTTGAGAATAATTTTCATGATAAAACATCAAATATAACCTCGCAGTAGTGCTACAGACTTTTTTGTTCTTATTTCTTCCCAGACTTAGAGTTAAGCATCTCCTTGCATATGCAACAAAATAATGAGTCTTTCCGTGATGATCTCAGGTTTTTATGAGGTCGCAACACAGAGCTGAGATTCTGCTTTTGCTCAGATGTACAAATTGATCTAAAATGCACAGACAACCCTTTCACATCTACTTTCATGTAGTTTCAAATTGGCTCTATTTTACATTTCATATGCTGAGATGACTTTTGAAACAGTCTGCTGTAACATTTGCAGAGAAAAATAATCAGTAAGTGGCAGAAGCACTATCCATGTCACGTGTAGAGAGAAAAAGATGCCTGTTATTCAACGGTGAGATAGAGCATGACCTGTAACCAAAGAGACGGCTGTTAAAGCACTTATGAAGAAGCAATTTCGAAGAACAGGGTCAGAGACATTTACATGTGAATGAATTGTAGCCTTGAATTAAAATGGCACACCATCAGCACAAATAAGGTCTTTGAGTCACATCTAAAACGATCGATAGAATACTTAGTCATGACCTTTAGAAGACCTGAGGATGAAATTTAATTCCTTAAACCAACCTGATTGAAGAGCCTACATTGTAAAGTTTTATGTCTTCAAATTACTGCAATGAGGTCTTTTGCATAATTTGCATCACAAGGCTGTATCTTTATGTAAAATGTATCGAAGGAACATGTTAATGTGATTCTGAACAAGCAGCCATTTGACTGATTTTGACTGACTTCTTTAGTTTCTATTAAGCTTTCAGGCTTTTATAATAGCATGCAGCTTTTAACCACAGACAGAAAGCCTAATTGTTTTTCTAATTTTTGCAACTGAAAAAGATTCCTGGTACAGGAGGGTCCCTGGGGTTTGGAAATAGTGATTGGCTCTTAATTAGGAGTCTGTCCAGCAACGAAGAAGGGCAGGAGGGTAATTTATCTTTTAATGATGTAGTGGAACTGATTCAATATAAGCATCTGCACTGTACCTTAACTAAGAATTAAGAGCGGGAAAAAACAGACGTGATCATTTGTTGTTTTTTGAGTAAAAATTTTGTTTTAAAAAAACTACCCTAAACTAAATACATTTTGTTTATGATTGACAAAGAAAATTGATGCTTCATCTGGTAGAACTTGAATGTGTTTTATGCAGCTCTTTGATCATTGGTCTTGTAAACATACACACTGCTGCTTTGTTTTTTTATCATACCTAAATAATTTATTTGTCTTAATTTTAAATACAGACTGGCCTGACTTGTTTATTTTGGTAGGGACTAACTTAAATTATTTAATTATGCACAACTTGATTTATTAGATCACACAGGTCATACATTTTTATTAGTATCGATTTAAACTCTAATCAAAGTTCTAGCATTCGAAAGATATCTGGCACCAACCTTATCATAACTGATAATGGTAGCAAAAATGGCATGCTGAAATAGAAATTTTGAAAGAAGTGATAGATAAAATTTCAAACATTATCTTATCATTCTTACATTCTCTAAGCAGAGCTTCTTTCAGAATATGGTTATAAACCATTAGCAGCGTATCTATTCCAATACACATTTTCCCTGAGAGCCATTTTCTCACACCTCATTCTCAACAATCAGAAACACTTTTTATAACACAGCATTATCTTTTAACATTGATAATTTAGCATAAAGCGCACATAAACAGCTTATTAACAAGAACTTGCTGATTATCCACAATGAATTGCAATATTGTGAAACTTCCAGTGTTTTAATTTAGCTAAAATGTAATGAGCAATGTTGCATAACTTAAAACAGAAACATTGTTCAGCTTACTTAAACTATAAAATTTTACATACTCATAAATATCAATGAAGTTCTACCTACTCAACAATGTTAATTAATATACACGTATTGTAACATTTTAAGATTATTCATTTTAAGATTGATTAATTATTCACAACATTTGGGTTTACAGTGCATGGCATTTTTCTTGGTTCACACAACAAATGATATCAAATCATCCCAGCTGGTCCCACAGTAGCCCATCTACATCTTAGTATATAAGCATCCTGTTCATCAGAATTCATTTACGATTAAAAAGCCTACAATCACCTCTTTTATCACTCAAATCTTGTATTGGAGTGTTGACCCAGAACCCTTTGATGCCGGTCACTTCTTTTCAGTATATTCGCCAAAAACACACGTAATAAAGTATGAACTTGTGTGTTATAGTGTATTGCTGAATTATTTATAGCTCAAAGATTTATTAGTTTATATTAGAATATATCAGAGAGTTATTGGGGCTTTTTGCCTAATGTTGAATTGCATTTTAACTACAAAGTAGTGATGCTTTTGCTGAGTTTTGTGATGAGCAAGAAAAAAATGACAAAATAATTGTGTTACCTACATAGACTAAATAGCAAACCAAAACAATCAATGCCTCACTGTACTCCTTTTATCAAGATCCAGGTAATTAGCATGTGAGATGTTCGAGTTTTACCTGTGCTCTGGTGCTGCTATCATCATGACTCCACTGAAACCACAGCTAAATCCAGCTCAACTGATTGGCACACAGTCCCCTGTTATTATGAAAGGAAGCCCATGATCAGAGACACCAGAACTGAATCACGCTGTTAGAGCGGGTGTCAGCGTTTGAGCCATATAGGCAGAAGTGACAGGAGAGCTGGATGATAGCTTTCTCCACATTTTTATGCCAACAGCATGCTGACAGTGCCTGCAGCAACATTTTCTTCAGTAAATTTCTCTCACGTTGGCCTTGATTTAAAGGTCACCTAATATCTCTAGTGAATGTACTGATAGAAATGGTGAGAACCTGGTCTTCCTGAAGAATATTTTAATGAAATTGTAGGTGCTCTGGTGAAACGTCCTATGTCTTCTCCCTTGATTTTATGTATGATCTGTTATTAATCTTCTGTAAAGCATTTTGAATTGTTAATCTGTATGAAAATTTGCTATATGAATAAAATTGCCTTGCCTTGCCGTAGGATCGATCCCATTTAGTTGTGACATTTTTGGTTAAAACTTTACAATTATTATAATTGTCATATTGTAACTTTAATAACGTTATAGCTTGAGAATGAGAAGGGGGGAGAGATATGGGCTTGTGAGTGAGAAGCCTCATCTTTAATAAAGAATCTATAAACTGTATTTATGTGTTCATGAATTATATCATAGTGAGAAATAGACAATTGAATAAGTTTTTTTTAGGCTGCACTCCCCTCAATATCACTTGTTTAAAGTGAAACTAGATGTGACATTCGACTGGTGCGCTCTGGAGTGCTTAGATGTTCCCCACTTTGTACCCTCTGCTGCGATAAAACTTATGGTAGCATATTTCAGTATTTTAGCACACTTTGCTGCCTTTTTTTTGATAGGCCTTTGAGCTTTTCCTCTTATGTCCCCTTTTGCTTTTAAGAATCGTCCACTTGAATAGATGGGCATGATGGCGTATATGGCACTTCTCCCATAGCTAAAATCTCTCCTGGCCCCCTTCATATTTGCTGCCAGCAGAATTGTGTCACTTCCAGGTGAAGCAGCAATTCACTTCATATGCAACTGGGGCAGAAGAAACATGTGAACGTACACCGAAGCCATGAGTGCCAGCAAGCTGAGCAAAACTATACAATACAAATCCTCCGAGGACAGTCTCAGTTTTTTGAAGAAATAAGGAGATATTTTTTTCTCTATGTTTATATGTTAAGACATTTAACATTTTATTTTGTTTAATTCCATACAACGTTTAAAAGAAACTCAACTTTTCTTGTATTTTATAATCTAAGAAGCATATATTTTTATTATATTTTTTTTCTTTTCGTAATTACACTCTGGTTTTACCCTCATTATAGTTACAAACTTTTAAATGAATAAATACAAAATAAAATCAGGCCATCAAATTTAGTGTAATTTTAAGCTAACAAGAAAATCTTTCAGCCTCAATACCAGATTTGATGTGGCTTTATTTACAAAGTGCAATGATATTACATATATTAGATAGCATCTTAACTTACAAAATACAAAAAAATAGAGTCTGAAATACATTTATCAGGCTGTGACAGCCCTCAGGCTGAATGATCGAGGCACCAGTATGCAAACATAAGAGAATCACTGTTGTCAAATGTTTTGCACAAATCTCAGATTCACAGCAAACACAAAGCCACGAAAAGCTTTTATTCAGTGGCATGCTGACTTCATGATATCTCGCTTAGCAAATCAAAAATTTTAGATCTGTATATATTAATAAACACTTAGCAGCAAATAAAAAATAAAAGTCTTTGTGTGATTAAATTAGCTCATCACAACAAGGAATAAATTGCGAGCATGACCACAGATTTGCTATAAACTGAGTTCCAGCAGAGTTCCTGCATCATCTAGCAACAGTTGCTAAGTGCTCTCCGGCAGGTTAGCATCTCAAAGGCAACATTTATCCACAAAGAGAGGCCAGTCCACACCAACAGCAGCAGATCTCCTTAAAGGTTTTCCTCATCTCCTGGCTTCTGAAAGCATAGATGAGAGGATCTATGACTGAGTTGCACATTATAAGAATCAGATACATGTTAAAGTGGGACATGAAGCAGACGCAATAGGGATTCCGTGGACAGGAGATCATCAAGATGAGGTGTAAGAAAAAGGGAGCCCAGCATACGACAAACACCCCCAGGAGGATAGTGATGGTGATGGCCCCTTTCATATTTGCAGCCTGCAGAATTGGGCCATTTCCAGGTAGAGCAGCAATTCGCTTCATGTGCAACCGGGCCAGAAGAAACATGTGGACATAAAGTGAAGCCATGAGTGCCATCATGGTAAAGAACATGCTAATGAGGCAGATGAGAACTGTGGGGCTTTCTGAGTACACAATAAAAAGCACACCAGAAACTGTGCAGAAGGTCCAGATACAGGTGATGATGGTCCCCGCACGCCTCTGCGTCATGATGTTGTGGTAGCGCAAAGCATAGAAGATGGTGATGTAGCGGTCCACGGCAATTGCCAATAAGCTCCAAATTGAGGCTAAGAGCGAGCTGCAGATCATTGAGTCAAAAATGTTGTCCATGTTCTTGATGATGCTCTCCCTGTTCGTCAGATTACCCCCTGTGATGAGGGCCATCACAACTGTCTCAGAGGCATTGGAAACACTCACCAATAAGTCTGCCACCGCTAAACTGCATATGAAGAAGTACATGGGAGAGTGAAGGTTCTTGTTCTTAATGATGGCGGCGATGACCAGAATGTTTTCCAAAAGACTCACAAGCCCCAGGGTGAGGAAGACCTCTGTCGAGATGAGCAGCTGCTCGTAGCATCCAGAGGCTGATCCTCGATCACCCTGCGAGGACTTCCCCACTGGGAAAGCTCCCTGGCTGTGATTCCGATATGATGGATGAAGTGCATGCTGATGCGAGGTGTTCATTTCCCTCAGTTGAGTCTAAGTTAGTCAGGTGAATTCTGCATCATCAAGCAGATCAAAGAAAGCAAGTCCAGTGTAAGCATCTGTTTCCTCTCCTCTGTAATGGTTCTTCCTCCGAACTGGAAAAACTTCACCAAAAAAATATCCTCCAAAACAAGAGAAATACAAAGGAGAATAGGATACAATAACAAATGACTGAATCTGCAAATACTGAGAGCTCTAACAGAGACAGTCATGTGGAGCAGAAAGCTCACTGTCTCCGGAGTGTGTAAAGCACTTTGGCAGACAGGCTAGTGAGATGCTCTCGCTCACTCTGCTAAGGTCTCGCATGCTTAAAACAGACTCCACCTCCAGCTGAATGCACCAATGAGAAACGTCTTAGATGTATGAATGTAAGCTAAAAAGGTCAGTAGATGAATGGGGTTGCCTTCTAGCTTGAAAAATCTTTTCTGGAGCAAGTGACAGAGAGGGGGAATGGTTGAAGAATTCAGCATGCCTTCATCGTGGGTGTGTATATATTTAGACACTTTCCCTGCACTGAAGCCGTTCTCAGCATATTCAGGTAAGCAATTCATAGCGAGTCAAAAAAAGCAGTTGAATAAAAAATGTGAAACCTGAGTCTACTTGATTTCACCTACTTGAGCACCCTTAGCAACAACACAAATGGAAGTTGTCACCTCACTTTAAATGAAGTGTGAGTAAATAGTTGAAAATTCTGCCTGTTGTGAAACAATCAATTCCGCTTAAAATATTCCTGTTACATTCAATCATCAGGATCTCATGCAAGGGGTATAACATTGATTACAAGATATAACAAAAAAAACTAGAGCACATTAGATAAAATTGTAACATGAAAACATTAGCACAAAATGAAACAGAAAACATATTTTTACAAGTTTGGGTAAATACTAGAAGGTATATTTAGCTGTACAATTTTTAAAACAGTGTGTTTTTTTTTAACTAAATGTCAACAAATTACATAAAGGAGGTTAAATAAGTTGTAACAGCAATGCTATAATAAGAAAATAGCAATGATAACAGAGTTGACAGCTCTCATCAAACGGAACAGAAGAAGCAAGGAAAGTAAAACCAAGGGTAAAAAAAAGACGCCAAGAAAAACTGAAACACATGAAGAGAACAATGACCGTTATGACGTATTTTCCTCTGTATGTTTACCTATCCAAAATATTCAAGGTAACCATTCATTTTAAAGATCATAAATTAGGTGTAATCCTCAATGACTAAAACACAACTACAAGCAATGCAAACATATACTCTACTATATTAGTTCTATTGACACATGTAAGTATGTACCTTGTCCAAGTAACTGACAAATTGCAGTAAACTCTTGCTGTTTGTAATGTTTGTTAGTAGACTGTTTATCTGGTCCATGTTTGCTTTAGCATACAGGAAAAACCATCTGCCAAAATATTTCAGTTGCTGCCATTTGCGTATTGCCCAATAATCAGAGAAATAATTTGGTTGTAAATAAGTTGTTATGACAAAAAATGACAAAATATTGAACCATGTTCTTGATTATTTTAATTCTGTTCTGCGGAAAAAATATGTTTCCATTTACACTCTCAATAATCTTAACAATCTATCAGACTTAGAAACTATACTTTCACAAAAGGAATTAACTAATTATGAAGTTAGTTTTTTGCATAAATCATTTCTGTATGCACAGCACATGATGCACCTCACCGGATGCGCTGATAAGTGATGAGCTGATAAGCTCAACATGAACACACAGAGAGGATGAGCTCTCTCACAGAGAGAATCCCAACAAAATGTCTTTAGTTTATTTTGTGATCAGAAAATGTTTATGTGAGGTTATACATTGGTATAAAACCCACTGATGACAGCTGGAGACTGTTAATGGTGTTTTAAACGTTTCTTTAAACGTGGTAATCTGTTTGACATGAGTGTAAATGGTGAAGTCACAAGCCTCCGGGATTAAGTGATCCCTTTAACTAGCGAAATAAGTCATTATCTACCAACGGATTTTTGATCCTTATAATAAAGTATATTAGACCTTTTTATATCATTTAATAATCAAACACCCTAACAAAACTTCCAGATGTCATCTCAAGGAGATCTGTTAGAATTGAGGAAAAGTTTGGAGGACATGTCTATTCTCTTTTCAGCTACAACACATAATAAGATTAGTGTTTTTTTTTTTTTTTTTTTTTTTTACGAACTGGTTACATGAATTATTTAACATTTATTTTATAAAGACGAGTCACATTTTCAACACAGTGTTCTTAGAGAACTAAATATTTTAAAGACTACAGAGTTCAAGTCTAAACTCACGGTTGCTGTAAAGTGACTCTACACATAATGAAACCTCTCTTCCTTTGGATTATACACTTTATAAATACAAATCCAATTAAATTTTTCTGAAGCTGCATCAAAAACATTCCTTTTAAGGTTGATTGATGAGACACATGAATAAGAAGTGAATATTACAGAACACTGAGAACAATAAACATTCACTGAAGTCTCAAATGAGAGAGTGCCACTAGAAGAATACAAAGTGTAAAAAGGTTTGCATTATCATTGAACAAAAAATGTCATTTGTAAAATCAATATACAGGTAATTGCCATCGCATTTAGGCACATCTGATCAAAGCAATACAGATTTATGATTAACAACAACTGCCGCTAAATGCCATATAATTAAGAACGTCTTCTATTTCCAAATAGCCATAATGTGCTTCCAAGCTAAATGTTAAAATAAACATGATTGCGATAACAATTATTTTACAAAATGTAAAAAATCTCAGCCCTGCTTGTTTCTTTGTTCTCCTTATGCTTGAGGTGTATTGTGCACAACAGTGAACGTGTTTCACAAAATTTAGTTATTCTTGAAGTAGTGACATTTATCATATGCAATCCCAACTTGTGAATGTGTCTGCGTTGATTAATGAACTAGACAGAGTTACGAAAAAGTTTTGAATACATTCTGTCCTTGACCAGACCTTTAGAAAAGAACTAAAACAGCGACTTGTTGTATAGCACACCATCAAAGTCTTCTGATTCAGATGATGGCTTTTGCTAGGCTTTCAAATGCATGATATTTCAAACGCAGATGACAACATTGTACAAAGCTGTATGTATATCTGATAGCCTACAGACATGACTCTTTAAAAGCTTAGGTTATTCTAACCTGTAATCCATGGCAGTGACCACTCTCCGATGACATTGAGTCATCTGCAAACAACTTGTTTACATGCTCTGTATCTATGAAATGTAGCGAAATGTCAGGACAAAAAAGATATAAAAAAGACAAATAAACACTTGCCAGAGCAGAATACAAGCAGAGCTTGAACACAAGAAGAAGAATTCTAGTATGTTTGCGTGTGTGTGTGTGTGTGAGCGTACGTCCGAGCGTGCGTGTATGTGTGTATGCGTGTGTGTGCGTATGTGCGCGTGTGTGTGTGCGTGTGCGTGGGTGCGTGTATGCGCGTGTGTGTGCGTGTTAACTGCAGGGTGATCTTCAAGAAACCACCTTAAAGTTACCTTGACTCTCAAGGTTCCAGTAGAGACATCAGCCATCTGCTCAATTTGTAAATGGGCCATGGGCTTTTCTTCTCGTAAGGTCCAGATGTTTGGCCCAGCACTGGATGCCAATCAGAACCAAAGGCTAAAATGTCCTGTCTTGAAGCAGTGCCTGAAGGATTTCAATAGCTCACAAAAACTCATATTTCTGACTTCATAATTGAATTGTAAAAGATGTTAACTTTACCAATTATCTCGGTTATGAATTTGAATGCTAATTGTTCATATTAAAATTATGTATTTACTAGTGTCACGGTGGCACAGTGGGTAGCACAGTTGTCTCACAGCAAGAAGGTCGCTGGTTCTAGGCTCGGCTGGGTCGGTTTACATTTCTATGTGGAGTTTGCATGTTCTCCCCGTGATCGCGTGGGTTTTCTCCGGGTGCTCCGGTTTCCCCACAAGTCCAAAGACATGCGGTATAAGTGAATTGAATAAGAACGATAGCCCATAGTGTTAAAGAGTGAATGAGTGTGTGTGAATGTTTCCCAGCGATGGGTTGCGGCTGGAAGGGCATCCGCCGCGTAAAACATATGCCAGAGAGTTGGCGGTTCATTCCGCTGTGGCGACCCCGAAAGGGAATAAAGCCGACATGAAGATGAATGAATGTATTTACTCACTCATTTATCCTTAATTTTGGTTAAATTGGATGATAATAGGCTAGTTAACTTTTAAAGATGGCTGCATGTGTTTGCAGAAAGTTCAAACATTTAACAATAGGTTTGCATAAACAACACAGTCAGAACTAAATTCAAACAATATACAACTTAGAAATATGAACCAAAAGCAAAGTGCTATTGTCTACGTTTACATTGATATTTGAAAATAAATTACATTCAAATCGAATTTAGGTTTCTACATGATATAAGAAACTTCCCAGGGTATGAGTCAAGGGGTGTTGACAAGAAAGTTTATGAGCAGCACATACAGACAAATAATCTATGAGCTTTGGGTGGTCCACCTAATTATCCTCTTAAGATATTCCTTTATAATGTGACGGAGGGGGCTCATTGGGTTTCCGTCACTTCCAGAACCCAAAGCCCTCCTTCGTATATCTTCCCTGTATGTGTTTGTACATGCCAAAGCTGCTTATGCATCCAAGGCTTAATTTATGCAAGTGCGAACTTGTGACTTGGTTATAAAAAGACTTACAGTTCTCTCTATCCTTGTCTCTTAAAAGCTTTCAGACCAATCTCTTCCCAGAGAGGTGTAATGTAATTAGGAAAATGAACCAGAGAGCCCTACAGAGAGGAGTTGGTGAGAATGTTTGTAAAAATGTGAAATTTGATGAGATCATTGTATTAATCAATCTGGAGCATTTCGTGTGTTACCACACAATTATTATTCTAGTCAGATCATGACATTCATTGAGAAATTTCCGAGGCGGCTGATGAAATTGCAGGCGGTGTCGAAAGAGGTAACCTACAGGGCAGCTAATTCATCCCACTGTGCCAAGAAACTGTAAATTATTTGATGTTAGATTGCAGATAAAGTGAATTTTTTTTTTTTTTACCCACTGATAACTCATTTTCATGATAGATCAATCTCATTCTTACAGTCTTATTCATGAAATGTTCTATTGACATATATTTTTCTACATTTATAACTATTCCTTAGTTTGGTCATGTAAAGCAATGTAATAAATTAAAATAAAATACAGGTTTAGTTTTGAATGGTATTACTGAAAGAAATTCACTTTTTGCATGATATTATAAACACATATAATTATACGACCAGCAACTGTACCCAAGAACATTGCAGGTACTGCAGTAGTGCTGCTGTGAATAAACATAAATATTCAAATCACATTTCATGACACAACAGAACACAGTTTTATGCCGATTGCCTGAGCTTGGAGATCATTCACTGCACTGCAACTGGACTGGTGCTGTTTTGAAGATGAACATGATTTCTGTTAAAACCCAGAACACTAAAATAGAGCTGAGAATGGATCTGTTCCGGGTAAATATTTTGATTGATGAGTTTAGGTAATTATTTTAGAAATAAACAGGGCTTTCTGAAGTCTGCAGATTGTGGTTTATTTTTTTACTTTTGCTATTTTGAGTTCAAAGGATAGGATCATAGGGTAGAAGCCATGTAGAAACCAAGGGATGATGTACGTTGTGTTGGTAAGGAGGAAGTTGTGATACTCAGTAAGTGGTTGAACTCAGTGAAATCTGATGACTCAAACTAATTTAAAATGTTATTTCCAACATATTTAAGGTACTGCATCATAAAAACTAAACTTTTCAGACTTTTTTTGGGAGTTCGAAACAGCTTGATTGCCGTGGCCTTGTAATTTGGCCACAGTCCCCCTCACTGACCAATCAGATGAACCAATAATGCATCTCAATGAACAACAGAAGTGTAAAATGTAGAAGACCTAATTTTTTGCTAGGTTTTTGTTGGAAGTGGTGGCAGTGAAACCAGCAGGGGTCCTCCTTGTCTGGTCTGGTGTTGTTCACCTGAATAGCAGTGATAGGACATTACAGTGAAGCTACTTGGAATGATACATTAGAGGATGTGCCTTTCTGTGGTCTTTGAAAATCAAAGGATGTCACATCAAAAAGAGTTGGGATGTAACATAAATGTGTAACTCCAGTACAATTGCTTACATGTCTCTGACCTCCATGTCCCTGCATTGTCTAAATCTCTCCATCTACTGTCCACTAGAAAGTCAGGGTGCAACAAGCGCTCTGAAGCAAAATGTCAATCATAATCAGTGTTTAGCTGTCATTCTTAATCAAACTCTCTCCTTTGAATCTATGCATTTTTGTACATTCGTAAGAAATATGAATTATCTTTGGCCTGCTGTGTCATGACTGCAAATCAACTGGTATCCTGTTACATGGTACATGACCACTAAATGTATTAACGTTAAAACCATAAACATCTTCCTTTTTTATTTTACTCACATTACAAGGCCTTCATCAATATCTCTTCAATTTACTTCATTGGTCTAATTACAATTTTGACTACATTTAAATTATAGTTTGTGTTTGAGCTCTTACATTTTTTTATTTTATAAAATATTGAACTGACTACACCTTAACTTTGATTTGGCATCATCCTGAACGCAATTCAGGAATTGAAGTCTGACTATAACTCATCATGGATTTTCTATTTATGCAAAATGGAGGATAGTTGTTAGTTTGTATTCAATAAATAGTAATTTCTTCAATCAGGTCAAATAAATTGCTAATATTTTACATTTTTAAAATACAGCTGGAAACAGAAAAAGCGTAGAAATGGCTGTGGTGATAATGACAATTTTATAGGGTTTTTATGTGTTAAAAAATTAATGATAGCTTTACAGCTTTACAAATGTTAGCATTTAATGCATTTAAAATTCTGTCATTTAGCTTTAAAAAAAGGTTTTTGAATGTACAGCATGCTTGTAGATATCATATAGATATCATATAATATATATATATAATATATAATATATAATATATATATATATATATATATATATATATATATATATATATATATATATATATATATATATATATATATATATATATATATATATATATATATACAGTGGTGTGAAAAACTATTTGCCCCCTTCCTGACTTTTTATTCTTTTGCATGTTTGTCACACAAAATGTTTCTGATCATCGAACACATTTTAATATTAGTGAAAGATAACACAAATAAACACAAAATGCAGTTTTAAATGAATGTTTTTATTATTTAGGGAGAAAAAAAATCCAAACCCACATAGCCCTGTGTGAAAAAGTAATTGCCCCTGCACCTAATAACTGGTTGGGCCACCCTTAGCAGCAATAACTGCAATCAAACGTTTGCGATAACTTGCAACAAGTCTTTTACAGCGCTCTGGAGGAATTTTGGCCCACTCATCTTTGCAGAATTGTTGTAATTCAGCTTTATTTGAGGGTTTTCTAGCATGAACCGCCTTCTTAAGGTCATGCCACAGCATCTCAATGGGATTAAGGTCAGGACTTTGACTAGGCCACTCCAAAGTCTTCATTTTGTTTTTTTTTCAGCCATTCAGAGGTGGATTTGCTGGTGTGTTTTGGGTCATTGTCCTGCTGCAGCAACCAAAGGTAATTTAATTGTGAATCAGATAAGTCACTAACAACATCTGTTCAGTTAAAATTTTATGTCGCCACTAATTTAAGAGGGGGAACATTATAGCTGCTGAATATTAAATAAAGACTTATTACTTGATGTCTGGCTTCTGATAGTGCACGATCTGTTGCAAAACAAGTTCATACAGAATAAGACAGTTGTCATACTTTCTTTTGTAACAGACATGATTTTCTCACTAATGTGAATCTGTAGGAATTTTTGTTCTCTAACCAACTCCACAAGTTACATAGGTGCTGAAATTCAAAGAGTCACTTTTCAGTTATATTATTTTGTTTCAATAAAGCCTTCTACAATGATCATTTCTTTAAAACTTCATCTTCATTTCACTCTTTCAATCATGAGTTTAAACCCCTGTGCTACCTTAACTTCACTCTAAAAATCCACAAATGGGCACCCATCCATCACTGTTCACACTCCAATTCACTCCTGTTTACAAAAAAACAGAACAACAAAACAACATATTTTATTTTTGTTTTTCATTGAAGCTTGAATTTTCACTGAATAACCTGAATCATTTATACTGTACACAATTTTACAAATTAAATCTCAATAGCTACTTCTGATAAGTGCTGTTTCATTTTAATAGTTCAACTCATTGTTTTAGGCTCTACTACATTAAAGTGCTACTACTGTTATTTTGACAGGTTGGTTTTGGATGTCTTCGGCAACAGGTTGACACTCATAATTTTACCATATTTGCTCACAATTCCCAAATTTATTGACTCATTAGTTCTACTCCCCTTCTTTACTTGATGCAACAGGAGCAGTTTATAGAGCTGTTGAATGACCTCTATCTGGCCCGGTTTTGATTTCTGTTTTATCATGAGAGAAATGACAACCAATAAACAGATTACAATCAACACAAAAAAGCTAAATGTGCTTTTTAACTCCTAATCAAGAGAGTTTGATTCAAGCTCGCCATAGAAGCCCAGGGGTCGTGAGTCCATTCAGTGCTCAGGGTCCGATTCTACCTTTTAATGTTACTGCACATAAAACAAAATATCCAGTGGATATAGATAAACCTACATCAGGGTGTACCAGCTACAAGTTTAGCTTTCAAAAATGACTCATTTACTGACAATAACTTTAAACATGTATTCATGCATATTAAAAACAAAAGAACTTGAGTGCTCCCCTTTTTCTTTCCAGCCTTCCTTCATCTTTCTTTTATCATACAAAATATTAACAATTGCTTCCGTTTAGTAATTGAAAAAAGAAACAAGAAAGCCACTCCTTTGACAGTCTCTGTTGTTCACTGTTGTGTGCGATCAGCTTTTTGCGTTTCTGTCACAGACTCGCTATTTACCACACAGTATTAATGTGTGTAAACAGTAACTATATTGACAGAGCTGACTGATGTGCTTTAGAAGATGTGTCTAGCCCCACTCAGAACTGATACTGGAAGTCGGTGTAAAAACAAAGGTGATCCTTGCAATTCAAACAAAGCAATACAGAGTCGGGTCATTACTAAAATACAGTGAAAAGTGATTTGAGGAGTCTTTTACACATGTTATGTTTGTCCATTAGAGAAGTGAAAGGGATTTATATGTGAAATAAATGGTTTGAATTGTTGCAATATTACAAATTTGAGGTTCAAATTATATTATTTTTCAGAGTACACATAAATTCTCATGTGTAGTAATGCTGGTTCTCATCACTTGCTTTGTAGACATGGCGTTAACAAATCCTTCTGGCGAATCCTTCTTTGAAAACTCACAAACCTATCAGAGCGGTCACTGAATCAGCCCTTCATCCACAACAGCATGTCCCATTGCAACACTCCTTGTATTTTTGAAACCGTCTGCTAACTTAGTGAATATATATATAAAATTATGACTTTCATGGTGGAAACAAATATTAAACGCTGACTCTAATATGGCTTAAAGTTAATTCATTACTGTAATATTAGTTAAGTGTTGAGGAAAAGTAGAAAAAGTACAGTTTTTCATCACAATGATTTAATATCCTGTTATTGGGAAGAATATTTGTTTTCTGTTACAATAATACGACATTCAAGGGGCTCGACTATTCAGAAAACATGCGCTCGCTTGCCCACAATTAACCTTTCAGCTTCATCCATGATTTTCTCCCTAGCTAACAAATGGAGTGCTATTGCCAGGAGTTTTATTTACATCCTTGCTACAATCATTGAATTCAATTTGAGGTCTGTTCTTGTAACGGATAGCTTAATAAACCTTCTCTTCTCCCACTGCATTGCTGCACTGGGCACTGTGCGAGGAGAGAGGGAAATGAGAAAGAAATCCTCTCTCTATTACCCGGAGGACCACTTAAAACATCTCCTATAGAAGAGGAAATAAATGAGGGCACCAATCTCTCATCTCCACAAAAGCTCAATGCGCAGGAGCCTGGGGTAAAAAGAGGAAGGTGGGGTGGGAGGGGGTGCCATGTGGAGGCTCAAAGAGAGCAGAGCAGCACCTATCAATCTGCTCTGACAACCTGTCCTGTTTTCTTCCTTTATGGCAAGCCAGAGAGCATCCCTCATCCGTGTCCACTCCACCCCAGCTCCTATACTTTTACACTCCTCGTCTATATGCCGTTCAATCTCTTTCTCTCACCCAGAAGGGATTCTGTCATCTACTATCTGCTCTGTCGTTAACAAGAAGGGAACACATCAAAGTGCGCCTCAAACCTCAGGAGGGGTGAGATCAAAGTTTGGCTCTAATCTCATCTGGAATGAGGCAGATTGATGAAGATTTGAGGACGGGTGGTGGTCTGCTCAAAGACAGAAGAGAGCAGAGGGGGACCCCAGATTTTGGCTTTCAATCAGCCGCACGCTTTATATGCCAAACACTGTCTGAAAACGAGACCGTGTCCTGAAGTTTCCAGCTCTTTTTTTTATTTTATTAACATTTCAAAAGAATAAAACTGAGTGCAGGTGAAAGGCGATGCAAAAAGTCAAATTATTCCACGCCTGCTTTTATATCACAATCGTTAAACTCATGCAGAAGCTTCAGTCTAGTTTCCCATTTCCTTTGTAGATCAGTTTGCTGATATCTGTGAGGACTAGCTCAGTTTCCTGAAAGGATCTGTGTGGCTTGTACTGCTATGAAATGAGGGATATCTCTGTATGATTGCAGCACACTCTGCTGGTTGCTGCAGTTGACACAGCAGTGTGAGATACTGCTTATCAGTCAATAAATTAAATATTTAAAAAGTCCAGACACATGTGAATGCAAAAGATGAGAATTTTTATTTTTTCCCGACAATAAGTTACTTGTAAATCTGAAGTCTGAGTGTAAATTGTTAGAAAGCATTGGTAATGCAGTAAGCATTTATGCTGTCAATATGTTGTGAAAAGAGGGATTTTATCTACATATCATCCATTTACATTAGTTCCGCTCAAATGTTAGATACAGAACTGCAACCGCAGTTACTGTGTCTATGTAACAAGTACAGTACACATAAGCATTCTAGCCCAAAGCATGTCTAAATGTCTAACGATGGTTATAAAAATATGCTTTTTAAAGAGCATCTTGTTAAGTCCAATCAAGATTAACTCACAAACACAGACACATGCTTGCACAGATACATTGTATAGTTTCATAAACAAGAACAAGCACTGTTACGAAATACATTGTCATTAATTACAATGAACAAATCTTCCATGAAGCTGTTGAAAGTCATCAGATGCACTGAACTGTAAAAAGGGGGCTAATTTAATGTCAGCGGTGCTAGAATGTTTTGTGCTAGATGGCAAGCAACAAATTTCGATGAAAACAGAAGATGCCAAATTACAGTTCCAATTGTATTACAGACTTATCTTAGCTTAAATGATAAAAATCAGACTATCAGGTTCTCTATTGTGAGGTCATTGATTTTAAATAAGTTGCATACTCTGAGTGAAAACATCTGAATTGTAAAAACAACCAGATTATCATGTAATTATTGTCAGCACAAAAACACTTTCTTAATGACTTTTGACTGCTTTTAAGCATGCTGTTTGGCTTTTTTTCATTCTACATAATACTAACCAGTTCCCCCATGTGAACACTGTTAAACTGTTGAATGCTAAAAAACAAGTTTGTTTATTTCTGTATGTCTTCAGTCTTTTTTTCAGTTCTTGGTATTCTGACAATCTCTCCTAACAAGCACCTGCTGTCACAAAGCCACAAATCTAGCATGTGGTGTGCCTTTGTCAGCTGTTGATTTGGGCACAGCTTTCCATGAATGGCTCTGACTTTTGGGATTAGATAAAGATGGGTGAGCATGGGTGGTCACCTACAGATGCACAGAAGCTGGCAAAAACAAACCCTCCTAATTTCCATGCGTCTGTGCAGTGCTCCTGGAACCTGATGTGGTTTATCTCCTAGCTTCAGCTCTATCCATGTTCTCCTCACCATTTCACATGTCAATCATATATTTTGTGTTTATAAGATTTTGAAAATGTATGCTGAGTAGTTCACAACTGAGTGAACACAAAGAGTTACAGTAAAATATTTGCAGTGCAAAATTGCTTCTTGCAACCTTCTAACTGTTGGAACTTTAGCTTTTCAACCCAAATTGGATAAAAAATGTTTTACATCACCATGTTGCATCTTCGGTTTTTAAAACCACTATTAAGATATAACTACTTAACGTGAAACAAATGACTAAGACAACAGATCATTTAAATTCTGTGAAAGAATAAAGGAGAAATAAGGGAAAAGAAACTTTAAAATACTGAAATAGTTTCTTAGACAAAATAGCATTTGTCAAAAGTAATCAAACCATAAAAGTTTGTGTGTGAGAGCGTGCATGGATTTGTGTACGCGAGTGTGTTTGTGTGTCTGTGTGGTCTTTTGTTTGTTTTTCCTCATATAACAAAACTTTAATCTAATCTAAGCTAAACCATCCTGGAACTGCGGAGTTCATTCCTAAATTGAGTGGATTAGAAAGAGAGGGGGGAAAAAAACATAAATCCACCACTGCAAATTGCCATGGGTGATCTACTCAAAGGCTAAGCAGCTGTCTGAAAGGCCATGGCCTTGATAATCCCACCCAAGGCACTGCAGCACAATATTGCAAATATCACCATCACCATATGGGGTATCATTCTTCAACAAATATGTGCTTACACAATCCTTATTACCTCTGACATTAGCAAACGTTTCTCATTTTCAAGTTGTTCCACAACATGACTTTCCTAGCCTCCAATAACCTCATCTGTAGTTTCATTTGTTAAAATAGCATTTCGACTTATGTAGGTCAGCGTTCAGCCTTGAAACCTCAGAGTTTATGTAATCAGAAATTAGTCTTGCGTATTAAAAGGGCATATGGAGTGAAAAGAATTAATTTACAAAAGGTTCCTCTTTGGATTGGAGATAAAGTGTCAAGGACTTCAACTGAACATAAAGAACACAGAGCCTCTGACACAGGATCTTGTTTTCTCCAATTGAATGGTACAGAGAGGACTGCACACTAAGGTAAGATGAAAATATAAATAATAAAAATGTCAAGATAACCAGAAGACAAAAGAGACACAACCACAGGCAGAAAACGACACAGCAAATTCAGTTTGGTTGTCTTTCATATTAATTAAATATGAAGTCTATACATTGATGCAGTCTTTATCTGGAGGTGAGATGTGTAACAGGTGTGCTGTAAGGATGATGAAAGTAGCCCTGCAGCCAAACCAGTTTTGCAGACTGGCATGCTCAATGTTTAGTTTACTGCTCATGGTGCAGGGTTTGCTGTAATTTGAGCATCAGAGTTACATAGATGATATTATTTATATTCATATTTTATGAAAATAATGCATGTACTGCAATTGCATTACATTTAAATTATTATTGAAAGCACATGAATCAAAATACAAGATCACCTTTCTTGTTTCTTGCTATTTCTAGAATTTGTAAGGAATTTCAGTCATTATAGGTCCAGCTGCAGTCTCTACTCTGCATATATCCTGTTTTTGTATCCCTAGAGTGCAAGCATGAGCGATGCTTTAGTATTTCCTTTCACCTTCCCTTCAGAATGTTTCCAGCTCATTGCTGCTTATCGGCTGCCTCTGACTTGGTGACAGTGAATTTAAAAGACTACATTGATGTGAACTGCACGTTAAAATCCTGTTTGCCATTCACTTCATGTCTTTCAAACTAATTTCTGGCTTTCTTTCATTTTCAAGACCTCACACCTGAATGAACTATGATAACAGAAGGCCCTTTGGCTTTTCGAGGTGGTTTGCCGGGGGTCTATGAAAGTGCTCCAGAAAGGCCACAGAGAAGACATCCTTTAGAAGAAATACCCTCCAGTCACTTTATACGAGCATTAGTTAAACTGCATGTTGACTTGAATTTAAAGTAACAATTTTTATAATAACACCAATGAATTATTGTCAGGGTTCATTCAAAACCAAATCAAAACAATTCGGAACACAAAAAGCAGCATGATTGATAAAAATATCAATTATCTGCAGTATGATTGGATGGGTCAAATTTTGACATCAATAAATTTAAATTGGTGATTGCATTTTCTATCAGCAGGCTTAAAGACACCACAAAATTCGAAATCACCCTTACATGAAAGAACCTGGTCTCATTAAGTCTAACGACTACCAAGGCAAGGCAAGGCAAGTTTATTTGTATAGCACATTTCGTACACAGGGTAATTCAAAGTGCTTTACATTGGAAGTAAAGAGTAAAAAGAAAGTGCATACATTAAAATCAAGCATAAAAAAAGTCATATAAAATCAAACTGATTTAAAACACTGAAATTTAAAACATTGATTAAAACAAAGATTAAGATTTCCCTGCACAAGTGGCTTTCCTGCGCCAGGCTGCTAACCACCAAAAGTGATCCATTCAATCCAAGTTGCTTATGAGCACAATTGGTCCGCTGAACCTTGCTTACATTCACAGGTTCTCCTGCTACGTGCTGCATACCTCCACAAGAAGTGCGCTGAATCCAAACCGCATACCAGCATGAGTAGTCAGCTCAATCCAGGCTGCATACCTGTCCGAGCTATATGTTGAATTCGTGTTTCTCACCTGGACCGGGAATTCACTGAATCCAGGCTGCTTCTCAACAAGGGCTACTTCTGCACAAGTGGCTTCCCTGCTGAAGGTTGCTAACCTCCAAAATTAAAGTTGCTAACCTGCACAAAGGATTTATGAAGTCTGCTTACATTCACAAGTGGCTTCCTTGCTCCGGGTTGCTTACCTTCAAGAGCCGTCAACTGAATCTGGGCTGATTACATGTTGCTCTTCAGTTTAGGGATGATCCCCGGGGCAAGTGAATTTTTGACTGGCATGCACCCTTCATAAACCAGTGAAGTGTTTTGATTTATACTGAAGAGAATGATTACACTATAAATAGGCATGAATTTTGTTGTCTCTTGTGAAAAAAGCATTTTTACAAATGCTGTAACCCTGTTTTTTTTGTAACCCCTGTTTCATCTGAAAATCAAATCAAACATTCAGTGGCATAACATCATGTGGGATTGACAGTGCTATCCACAGCATATCTCAGATCATATTGTAGCCATCGAAGATTTAATTTGATCACTCTGTAAATCTGGTCTGTAATTAAAAACAATAAAAATGTTTTTTGAAGGTAAACTTTAGATGTTAACTATAAGTATTTAGTGTTAAAGTAATAAAACACATTTCTGAGTGGAGCAGACCTTTAAAATGTGAGGCTGATCTACTGTGAAATTGAGGTCAAACTAGTGGTTCGCGAGGTGTTGCATGTCCCTGATACTGAAAGAAATTGGCCTACATAATAATTTCTGCTAAGTAAACCTTCCCAGACACTCAAGGCTTTGCGTTAATAAAGCTTTAAAACTTCTCCATTAGATAGATGAATAGCAAACAGATTAAGAGCCTATCTTTTAAAAAGACAAAATATCATAACACTATACAATACTTGGGAGGTAATCCGGTATTCTGCTCTTTTTTGAAGGAATAGCTTAGAATCGCACACAAAGCCCCACCATCTGCTCAGCAAAGTCATGAGCCTGTGCTATAGACTGTAATCCAGCTGCACACAGAAATTAGGAACATAAAGCTCGGCAGAACGACTTCACCCTCACCGTGTTTGATGGAATGAAGCTGAGAACTTATCAGTCAGAGGGTCATCTTAGATGAAGTTTGACGTGAAACAAAACTGAGCACTGTTGGTAGCTGTGCAGTTAATTCAGGCAGAGGGATTGTTTTAATTGAATGCGTGGGAACAGTGACACCCCCCCCCCCCCATCACGGAATCTATCAAGCCTTGACAAGAAGATGAATATAGTTCTGCAGATTCGCATAAGTTGACTTTGAAATTCAGATGAGGTCTGGGAAGACACTGATGATGTCACAGCTTGACTCTTCTAGAAAGCTTAACTGATCTGCTTTGTATGTTCTAAATTTTCAGATCTCCTAAGTTCTCAAATGGCACAATCTCCACCTACTGATTTCAAATGTAATTGTGAACGTTAGTAGAGGCGTCATAATGATCACCATGGGAAAAAATCAACACAAATCAATTTCCAAGCTTCTGTACCTTATGCAGACAACTCAAAAACCAGGTGTTGTTTTGAAGAGCTTGTTCAAAATCCCATCATAGTCCAGACGGTTTCTTTCAAATCTCAACAGCACAGTGTGATGCCTGTACTCTGTTTAAGTGATCTAAGCATGACGTTGATAGAAGGAGGTGTTGCAGCACAGTGGTAATATGGCTGATGTCTAGCCGCTGAACGATGGCTGCTCTTGTTGTCAGTGCTCCCTGCATTGGCCTGATAGATGGATTCTCACAGAGCAAGATGAAAGCTTTAGCTTCTCAAATAGAGCCCACTTTCCAAGGGGGAGCGGGGGGTGTAGGTTTAAAGGTTGCATTATGTTGGGATCTGTAAAAGGCTCTTTGAGGTGTACTCCATATCTACAAAATCTGTATATGAGTTCCAATTGTGTGGGACACCATGAGGGTGCGCTTTGTGGCCAGCTTGACTAGCATTTCAAAATCAACCTGTGCCTGCTGTGCTCAACCGCTTTGTTGTCAACACATTATGATGTTAGTTTATCAAGCCCAGTTGGGTGTCAGAGATGGAGAGACAGATTGACAGCGTTGGCTACCAAAACTATTCTTCAGAGTCAGGAAGGATGACAAAAGTGTCAGGGAGGAAGAAACGCAAAGAACATCTCCTCCTCTGTCACGGATGCATGGGCCATAGTCACCCATAGCTATCAGGGAAGCTATTTCAAGTCATTCCTCCATATGATGACTTCTCTGTTTATTATTCATAGAGGCTAAAGGTGATCATAGATAAAGTGTGCAATGCTGCCGCTGTGTCCTGTTACTATAGATAGCTGCCATGAGAAAGACCAATGATGGAGAAAAAAATGCAAGAGCAGAAACAAACATTTCATGACCACATTAAAATGCAACAACAACAAACATTTTACTTAATTACAATTTTTGGAAGGTATTAGGACATAAATGTGTGCACTAATGCTGTGTACACAAAGTGGTTTTATTTAATTTAGTCGTTTCTGTAAAATGAGTAGCTGCCCTTCGTCATTTCGGTTTACAGGGAAGTCTTGTACTGAATTTTCTGCCTGTGTGAAATGAATGAGGAATAGTAGTAATGTCTACAAAAAACTAAAACCCTTGCTCTATTTCAGGTACTCAGCACCGGAGTCTTCATCATCTATGCACAGATGAGCAACAGAGGTTCTTACTTGTATGTCTGAGTTATGCTGCTGCTCCTCTCACTCACGTTTCAACTCCTTGGACAGTGAAGGCAATGACAGGAGATGCAACTTTACGCAAATTTACATTTTCAGTAACACGCCCCTAAAACAGCCTGAATTATATTAAAATGCAACAAAAAAGCAAAACAATTGACAACATTACTAGAACCCTCCCTCTTCAATAGTCATATATATATATATATAGTAGAATATAATATATATTCATTTATTTATTTATGAATTAGCACAACTATTGAATTTGTAAATTAGTAGCTGATGTGTTTGACACCAGTGGGTACATTCTGAGAATGTTCTGGGACTTCTAGAAAGAGGTTCATAATATCTTGCAATACAGAAAGTGCTAAAAATGTCAACTGTCTATGAAGCAAATTACTGTCATGGTAGCCAACAAAGCCTGAAGAAAATACTTTTTGAAACACTCGCTGCTTATGTGGCACTGATCATCTGCTTCCTGAGCAGATTGGAGTGTCATGTGATGCCTGTGTAAACCAATGTGACACAAATAGACATAATAACTTGTTCAGTAGAAAGAATGTTAAAACAGTGGTTGCACCTTTTCCCATGAGGATTGCGTTCCATCTGGCCCATCCAGCCGACAGATGAAAGAGCTCTCAGAGCTCAGCTTGGGCTTCAGCAAGCAGATGTTTCACCCTCTGTCTAGCTATAAACACACTACGCCACTGCACAAACAGAATGATTTCTGTCTGCCCCACATAAACTTCTAGACTATTGAAGGCCAAATGTAGCCTGAAGACTCTAAGGCTGGCAGAGCGAGTGATGAGTAAGTATGACCCACCTCAGGGAACCCTGTAGTGTCCCTTTTCAAGGTTACAACTTTAACATTTTTGGATGTGTTCGTTCATGTGGCTGCACCAAATAAAAATTTCAGAAAATAATGTATCTCTCATTTAGAGTGATGTATACTTAAATTTTTCAGGACTTGAGACTTTTTCATGTTCTATCCCCACCTTTCACCAGCTTTGTTAGCTGAATAATTAAAGGGACGCTTTTACTGAATTAGAATTTTTGGAGATTATTAGGACATAATGTTCACTGAAGCTGTGTACACGGAGTGGTTTCATTTAATTTAGTCTTTTCTGTAAAACTTGTAAAAAGCTAAATTGGTTGCTAATTTTGAGCTGCTTTCAACCACATTTCTGAGTCACAATGCGATTTCCCTACCCCTGAATATTGATTGACAATCTCACATTAGCTGCTATTCGTCATTTCGGTTTACAGGGAAGTCTCGTACTCAATTTTCTGCCTGTGTGAATTGAATGAGGAATAGTAGTAATGTCTACAAAATACTAAAACCCTTTCTCTATTTCAGCATCGAAGTCACAGATGAGCAGCAGAGGTTCGTACTTGTATGGTTGAGTTAAGCTGCTGCTCTTCTCACTCATGTTTTAACTCGCTGGATAGTGAAGGTGACGACAGAGGCAACTTTACACAAATTTACATACTCAGCACATACGCACCTAAAAAAGCCTAAATTGTCGATGCCCCCAAATTTGAGAGTTTAACTCATAAATTTATCAAATCGATAGTTTAGTGTGCGATGTTCAGGAAGACTAAGAAAAAAACTGGTGAAAAGAATGAATAAATGAAAAAACTGATATCCAAAAAGTGGCGAGGTCATCTAGCAAGTCTAACTCTGTCAGTTCATGTAAAAAGATGCATAAAATTCAATTCTGCAAGCATGTCTGACGAATTTAGACTTGCTGAGAAAGGTTTTTTCAATGTTCCTGGCAATATAATATTTGACCATGATCTATACATCCCTCAGTGTTAAGATTTATCTTACAAATGCTGCAATGAAATTCTGCAGGCATAAGCAAAGATTTCGAGAGAGCTGGACACCAGCAAGGTTTCTCCCTGTCTGGTTCGCACCCTCCTCTGTTTGAAGCTCTGTAGGATGACTCATTAAAATATGATGGACACTGTCCTCTGCTGGCGAGAATGTAAAAACTATGTTTTAAAACATGTCACATATAGAACCACTCCTAAATCATTTTAGATATCATGTTCCCCTAATCAACACAAGCTGATAAACAAGTTAACTTCAACTTTTGGGACAAATTTAATTGTGAATTTCGTTCTTATAATGTTCTCAAATTATGAGACCGAATCCAGTTTGTTGATCTTGGTTACCTTTTAAAAATGTTGGTTATTTTTCTGAGTTAAAACTAAAATTGTTTCATTATTAAATTTCCTCCAATAAAGAAAGGGTTTGAATGAATGGGAATGAACCACTAGAAGTACTATCTGTATATTTTTCACCTGTCCGTCATTGCTTTGACAGAAAGCAAGCAACCAAACAGAGGTGGAGCACACAATTGATTAGTTAACCTTTTTCCATTTCAAATTAGCTATAAGGAGGATCTAAAAGTGAATATGCAGCTCATCTTTAAGGAAAACTTTAATCATCTGTATTTTCAAAACAGCTATTAGTTTTTCACTATCTGCTCTATAAATGGGTTGCCACAGCAAATTTGAAAGCCTTTCAGCTCAGTGTAGATACAATAAAACTTCAACATTCCCCAATATGTAAAGTATAGCAATGTTACTATTTCACATCATTGTTTTTTGTGTTTGTCCATTGGGCTGAAGAGTAAAACTTTTCTTCCCTTTGATCTACATTGCTGAGATTAATGTAAGTGAATTGCATGATGGCAAAATAGAATCATAGTAAAAAAAATTGAAAAACTACCAACCTTACATAAAATGTTTTAAGCCTAGGGTTGTAACTGTCAGCATCAATATCAGGACACACAACCTCAACCATATAAATCCACCACTGCATACAAATAAACTATTGTGTTCATTGAGTTCAATAAAGATTGTCAAAAGGGCCATTTGTTGGAACTACTAACTTAGGGAATTCAAGATTCTCCTCAACAAAAATGTCAAAAATGTTCTCTTATGTAGAGCTATGAGATTTTCACTTGATAAAGTTGTACAGCTGCATTATTCAGGCTCTATGGGATGTCTGCTTCTGAAGTAGAAAATCGAATCAGTTCACGTTAACATGAAAAAACATCATTGGAACTTCAGCTTAACTTGGTCTAAATTTCAATGTAACAAAAAAATATTACAAACTCAATATGTATTATGGCACAATTACTATTTACTATTATTTCATAAGTAATGTACAATGCTGTGTTAAAAGTATATTGTTCTTATATTTTCAGTATATTGTGTTTTCTATTCTGTTATTTGTTCTAAAATTAAAGCTTTATGTGAAAAGTCAAAAAGCTTTGTGGTAAATTGAAAGATGTGCCTGGGTGAGTTATAATGGCCAAAGCAATTAAACAATATGTTTTTGTTTGAAACTCAGGTTTAAGGCAAGTATATATATACTTTGTATGATGATGAGAAGGCACAGAGAATGAATACAGCATGTGACACACATCACACTCACGGGGAGCACTGAACTTCTGTGAGCAATGATGATGGCTTACAGTGGTCATAACATGTTTGCTGCCATGAGACTAATGTTACTTCCAAATGAACACCTGTCCTGCGTGGCCCAACGAATCAGTCAACGAATTTTCCATTCATGGTAGCAGTTTTGAAAGTGTGCTAGCTAAATGTCGCAAGATTGTTGGGCAACTAAAGCAGTGGTTCTCAACCTGGAGCGGATGAGTGTTGAGGAGGAAAGCTATGGGTTTTTTTAGCATCCCAATTCCGAGAACAAAAAGTCTAATTTTGAGAGCACAAAAAGTTCCATTGATCCTAAACTTTAATAAAGCTCGTCCTACCAATTAGAGTTTATTTATGCAACGTTGTAAGAATGAGGCGCATAGCGCACGAAACTCTCCTGCTGCACACGAAAGTGCGCAGGCTATCATGTGGGAAAGAGCTCGCGCACTTTCTAGAACTGCGAGATACATTTTTGCAATTTCTGCAAAAGCAAAACTATCGGTACACACCGTCTGAGCAGCTGCCAGGTATTTTCTGGATTAAAACAGCATGAAAGGACTTCTGTACTAACAATCTGCACTTACTTGAAAGTAAATGGACAGGCATTATAATACTTATATTCATGTTTATTATAACATTCAGTGTTACAAATAAAGTGTATGTTCTAGAACATTAAAATATAAATGCATGTATATTCATAAAAATTAAATTTGTTACTTGATTTTAATACATTTGATTCAACATAAATGCAATAAACTGATTATTTTTTATTTACTATACATATTATATATTGAATAATAAATGATGTTGAACAATGTAAATACAAATACAACAATGTAAATGCATTTGAATAAAATACATTTTCTCCCGCTCAGCACTATTGCCAGCCTTGTGCCATCTTGCAAAATTATGAAGACAGCAGAGGATGATTAACCTATAGTTTTCTACAAGTTTAAATTCAAAATATGTTTTTACCTCAGACCATCTAATATGAAGGACAATACTAATATCACACGGCTGAAGATCACTACTGCAATTATTTCAAGGTTTAAAGACCTAAAGTTTCTTCCCAAAGACTAAAGAAATGAGGCTTCACTAACCAAGCTGTTAATGGCAGTCCTGGAAAACAAGAGACCACAACTAACAGTCATTAAAGAAGAGAAGCAAAAAGTTAATTTGGATAATCGGATATTTTTGGATGTTGATGCTTTATTGCAGATATGTTGTTTAAATGAAAAAAGTTACAAGTTAAACAGAAAAAACATTCAATAAACAATTATATTTTGAATTTAAATAGTTTCTTTGTCTTCAGTTAACATTTTACATTTATATAATTAAAAAGGTTTCAGTCTTGTAATCGCGATTAACTTTAAAATTGGTGCGATTAATTAGTTAATAGTATAATGTAATAATAATAATAATTAATTAATTAATAATATATTTTTGGGGGGGTTATTAACCTTGTCATTAACACTTCACAATCTTGAAATGACATGTACTATGTGGAGTTTCATACCCTTGTAGTAAACAAAAGTGTTGAAACAAATGTAATTTCATTTAAAATCCTCCACTATCCTTCCTCCATCAGTTGGGTTGTACAGAATTTAGGTTAGCATACAGTTTACTGCCCTATTTTACAACTGTTAAAATTCCTATTATAGCAAGAACCAACCAGCCAAGAAAAAATAACAACACTCCATAGTTACTTAATGAAATTAAGGTCAGTCTCTAAATTCAGATAATTGTTAAAACATGAAACGGGCCTCCAAGGACAGATGTAAAAACTATTAAGCACTAACACAAAACTAGCACACAATATAAAGACCAATAAGTAAGTAAATAGTTAAGTAAATAGTTAAGTTAATTAAAGTCACAAGCTTCAAAAATCACAGGTTAACAATCTCTTTCAGATTAGAGTCCGGATGAAATCCACAAAGAAATTTAGTAGCAACACTAGCTCTTTGAACACTTCTCTAAACATGCAATAAGCAGTCAGTATTTATGTTAGTCATGAAACAAAAGAATGTAGCATTAGGCTGATTATATATTTTTGGCTCCTTTTGTTTTGTCTTTGTGGGATACATAAAGGCTGCATATGGTTCTCACTGTTAAGCATAAATTAGGTGCTGCATGGATATAATGAATGGGGTGTAGCATTGTTTTGGATTGTGGCACATTGAACTAGCATGGCTACAACAGCAGTATGCTGGCTCCATTGATGTTTAGATGGAGCATCATTTATTTTTCAACAGATCATTGACCCCAAAAACACCTCCAGGCAGTGTAAGGGCTATTTTATCATGAAGTAGAGTGATAGAGTGCTGCACCATATGACCTGGCCTCTCCAGTCACCTGACCTAAATCCAGTAGAGTTGGTTTGAGATAAGATAGACCAAAAAGTAAAGGCAAAAGAGCCAACAAGTGTACATCGTCTCTGAAATGCTTTCAAAACTGTTGGAAAACTTATGAGAGAAGTGAAATAAGCAACGGGTTTTGTCCTCTGCCATATCACCCTGTATCTCATTACTGAAGTGAAACAGTGTTGGAGTAGGTCCTTCTGTAACTGGATTGTTTGATTCCCCCAGGTCCATTCTGCCGTTGTGGCCCTGGACAAGTCACTTCACCCGCATTGCCTTGGATGGATGTGTGTGACTGGTGGGGTGTGTTTGGTGGTGGACAGGAGGCCCACTTATACCCACCCTTTTTTAATTCTAAGGATCTTTAACAAAAACAAAACAATCTGAAAATATAGTGTAAATGTTATATATAAATCAGAGCACACATTTTTACAATGATTGTTATGTATACACAAGATTTTTAAATTGGACACTGGGTTTGTATTCCTGGTTAATTTTAACATCAAGCCCTTTTACATGGAGCTTGGCGAACTTATTTTCTATCTGAAAATGTCTCATTCTCCATAATATCCTAATAAATAAAGCGCAATTAAACAAATCAAAAAAAAAAAAATAAAACACATTTTTCAAAAGCCATGTTCTGGTTCCGGAAATTTAAAAATGTTCTTAACATTCCTGAACAGAAAAGAGAAATTGTCACATGATTATTTCATAGACAAACAGCGAGTTCCACCATTGAAGGTTTTCCTTACGTGGCTACTCTTGGAAGTTCCTGATTGGTTACTGCATGTACTACATCAGGAGGCCATAGGTGCAGAATGGCAGCCACATCATGTCAGACTGCCGTAGGGATAGTCTATCACCATCAGTGTGAGGAATGTGGAATTGTAAAGTGCGTCACCTGGCTGGGAGACCTCAACAGAAAATCAGGTTGTTGTGGCGAGCAAGGTGACCAATGCAATGAGAGAAATGCTGTACTGTAAAAAAGGTATACTGAGGTCCTCACTCTCTGTGGTTTGTTTGTTTGTTTGTTCTTTAAGCCATGTCAGCGTCTCAGGCTGTGTTATGGCTGGACAGTTTAAAAAACTCAAAATACAATAGTTATTATGAAATGATAAAACACTACATTTGTTAAGCTGAGATATGATCATTGTAGCTTTGATAAAAGTATTTGATTTACTATCATTTAAAGAAAGTGTGAGAAAGTGCATTACAATTTAATTTATATGTTGGACTGTGGTTGTCCACAATACTGACACAATGCTAAAGTGAAAAATTCTGCATCTAGTAAAATCAACTGGTCACTCTCTTTGGTCATTAACATTTTCCAGGATGTTTGGTCAAAAAGAGTAGTGGTAGAATCCTGGCATTCCTGCACAAATTTGCTCACTCCTAATAATCCTTATATTCTGATTGGCTAAACCCTCTGATTAGCTGCACATGTCTCCTGTTCACCAGTAGCCAGTGTGTGGTGAGTGTTCTGATGCAGAATGGCAGCTGGTGAATTCAGAGACAGCCACCTCAAGATGTCAATAAATAATATTTTAATTTATTAATCAGATGATGCACATTTTTTCTTAAACCTTTCCAAATAAAGTAAACAGCTTGAGAGCAAATATGGTGCATGTGGCTGTGGTAAGGTAAGGTTATCATAGTGAAAATTTTCACGTATCACTGTGGTTACTGACGCGCAGGAAGAAAAAAAGTGTTGATACCCATTTCAAAAATATGTCTTGCTCTGACTGTTGTGGCCGCAGTATTTGAGTCTCAGTGCTGTCTGCCATGCTCCCTCCAGTCACTGCGCCACCCACTCACCTCCAATGGACCCTTTGAAAGCTCAGCCAATCAGGAAGCCCTGGGAGGCAACTGTCCCTAGCGCTGGCGGATGTGACAGGGGCATCCATGCGATAGGGGAAGAGCTGTAAAGCAGAAAATAGACAAGAGAGAGAGATAGACACAAAATAGAAAGAGAGAAACGGGTAGAATGAAAAGAAATCTCTAAAAAAGAAAGCAGAGCATGACTGTGAAAGAACGAGAGAGTGACGAGAAAGGGAAAAGGGTGCAAGATAGACAGAGAGAAAGAATGGGAGCATTCTTCCTTCATCACCTCACAGTCTTTCTAAAAATAGAGCAAACCTGCAAAGATACTGGGACCTTCTTGACATTGATAAATTTCCCTTGCTCTTCAAAAGGGCACAATTTGCTCGTGCAGTGGGCCATGATACAGTCTGCTCCATACAAAGTCTAAAGCTATGGCTCTGGTCTATTCCTTACAATAAACAAATGTGTTAAACTGTATTTACAAAATCGTTAATAGACTAAATCTATAAAAACTATAAAAGTATAAAATATTTTATTGCTTCATAATTAATAGTTTTCAATAGACATTTTTAATAGATGCCTTGTTTATATGAGACCATAGCAACAGTACACTACTCCAGTGTCACATAGACTAATCTATGGCAAATCAATTGTTTTTTACTTGAGTCATTCTCAAGAGTTGCCCCCCATTAACATTACATTGATCAAACAAGTATCAAGTCTTAACCACCATCTCTGAACGAACGTGTTACGTGCAGAAAACAGTGTTTTTGCTTGAATTGACCACAGACTGTCGACAATTGCAGACAATCAGTTGCTTAAATTTTATGTAATTCTAGATTTTCTGCCTCTTATTCATCCCGTTTAGAGTATTGTACAATTTAATGCTAGCAGAAAAAACACCCACTTATACCCACCCTTTTTTAATTCTAAGGATCTTTAACAAAAACAAAACAATCTGAAAATATACTGTAAATGTTATACATAAATCAGAGCACACATTTTTACAATGATTGTTATGTGTACACAAGATTTTTAAACTGGACACTGGGTTTGTATTCCTGGTTAATTTTAACATCAAGCCCTTTTACATGGAGCTTGGCGAACTTATTTTCTATCTGAAAATGTCTCATTCTCCATAATATCCTAATAAATAAAGCGCAATTAAACAAATAAAAAAAAAATAAAATAAAACACATTTTTCAAAAGCCATGTTCTGGTTCCGGAAATTTAAAAATGTTCTTAACATTCCTGAACAGAAAATAGAAATTGTCACATGATTATTTCATAGACAAACAGCGAGTTCCACCATTGAAGGTTTTCCTTACGTGGCTACTCTTGGAAGTTCCTGATTGGTTACTGCATGTATAAATGTCCAAAAATCTCTGGTGGAGTTCATGACAAATTCTGTACTCTCCGCAACACTACATTGTACATACCACAGTACCCGCAATACTTCAAGATTACAGCTAACAACTGACTTACCATTTAAATCACTAGTAAATTGCACAGCAAATTACAGAGCTTCCAGTAACAAAAATAGTCTGTAGAACAAAAAACAAGTTATAGTTGAAACTTACCATGGGTTCCTAAATGCTCAGTAATCTGAGACCAAAACCTGTCCCTTTTATTTGTGTTTTTGTAAATGTTGTGTGCCTTGTCGAATAGCCTGCTGTGCTCCAACAAAGAAAGAAGTTGCTCCACATTGACCATCTTCAAAATTCTTTTTATTGACTCTCCTGCAACTACTTCACTTCCTGGATCATCTTCTTTTCTTGCTGGTCTTGTATTCTTCTATATTTGTGTTTCTGTTCTTGTACTTCTACTCTAGGAAGCACTTCAGGAATGAGTAAAGAGCGCCTCAAGTCATGCATTTAAGAATTATCTCCACCCACTCATACATCAACAAAATATACCGTTTCTTTGGTTAAGCATGAGGCATCACCTCACAAAGACAAGCAGAGGAAAACAAATTTGGCAGAGATGAACTTTTTCCACTCTCCTATAAGATGTGTGTGGCCTCGTCCGCGCCAATTATTTGGAATTTAGAAACTAATTGTTGCACACACTTAGCAAAGAGTTGCGCTGAAATTTGCAGCAATGTGGCTTTACCTTTTGTTGTGAGTTCTTCCACTAGTGTCAAATCTGAATAATTCTAAGAGACACAACACACTCATAGAAAAACTTTTAATATAAAGAGGCAAGGGATTTTATTGAGAGAAAAGCATAACCAAAGACCATATACAAAAAATAATTGAGAAATGATGCACTTGTACGCGTCTCGAGCTGAAACTAATTGTTCCGGACAGGAACTCACACATCTGACCATCGGATTGGTGTGAGTAAAAACAATTTTGCTCTTCCATGTCATACCAAGTACTTTTGAGACATAAAAGAGCCACTGGGTGGCGCTTGATACACACTTGCGTTGACTCACAACAGGAAACAGATTTCCCTGCCGTAAATTACATATTGGTATTGGAGTGTCCAGACGTATTGAACTTATTGTTGTCTTGAAATTATATTACACACAATAAAAACAGTTTCCTCTCTCGTGAATGAAAAATACACACACATTTACATACATTCCAAAAGGTGTGCGGTGACCTTTAAACTTCTATGACTACATTTAATCTGAAAACATGTGCAATACGGTTGGTCTGAGGAAGAGAAAAAAATATGTATTCTTAACTTATTGTATATTACAAATACAGATACTGAACTTATATTTACTTATATAAAATCCTGTCAAAATTTGTCTGCGTTTGTAAAATTCAGCAATATATTTGGCATGTTTGACAGTTCAGTGGTCACAGCCACAAAGAAACTTGAAGATCAATGCCTTCAAGAATAAATCTACCATACATGACATTTGGTGTCAGAGTCAAGCATCATGCATTGACTGATGGAAAAATAAACCAAAACATTAACATGACCTTTAAGCCAGCTGACCGCAGAGAATGCCATTTATTCTTCAATTTGAATGGAAGTCGACACAGGACCTACTCAATTGTAGCCTCTCACAACTACACAAAAAGTAATAGAATAGAGGAATGCCTCAAGGATTGCCTCACATGCACTGTATAGATGGAAAGAGAGAGATGAGAGAGAATAAGGGAGAGGCCAGGAGAGACAGCAGGAAGGAACAGCAAGAGAACATGGAAATCCATCAAGCCCTCATTATTTATTCAGCAGAGCCCTGACAGAGTCGGAGCTAATAATCCAGCAGAAGTGAAGCAAGCACTGTGTGTCCTAAAGAGCATCGAGCAGCACAGCAGCGCTTCACTCGGCCACAGATCCTGATGTTGAGCTGCAGATGAACCGACTGACTGACTGATTGACTGCTGCAAAGTTTCCTCCTTCTTCTCTCCACCTGCCTCACCTACTGTGAACTTCCTGGCAGAACTTTGAGTGAAAGGGGCTGGAAGCCATATAACCTGAGGAATAATTCAACAAAAGCGCTCTTCACAGCACCTTCCTCTCCAATGTGAGTTTTCCACTAACAAACCCCGTGCAGCTGATGTGAACCCAGGGCCACCAGCCCAACGGGTAGCCTCTGGACGTGAGTGGTAGAAGGCTCAGCGTGCAGGACGTGTGGCCTTCATCATTCGATTGGGTCAAAGCCAAAGGCTCCAGCATTAATCATAGAGGAGACAGAGCGTTGCATCTCAGAATACATAGAGTACACATCTATATATTCCAAATGATTAGAGTGCTGCAGCATCTCTCCCAGCTCCCAATTAGAGTCAGTTTGGTGCCGGAGCTTGTGAGAGAACTTGTACATGAGCTAACAGGTTAGTCTAATTAAAGAGCCAAGGCTAAGCAACAGTCCTTGTTAATTATTCAGAAGAACGCGACGTTCACTGTTGTTACATGGAAGAGGTGACAAAAAAATATTAGCAGCAGAGAGTGCTGAAGTAACAAGGAACATTAACAAGTTATAAAATATTTTCGTATCATTAACTTCTATTCTTTATTAGTTTCCACAAGTTATGAACGGTTGAGAAAATGTAACTATTGTATGTTTATTTTGCTTTTTTCTTGTTTTTGTTCTTCTCAGAACCTTTGGTGAAACAGCAAGCATTTGTTTACAAATTAGATTTCTCAAAGAAGTGGGAGATGTTGTTGCCTATTAGATAGAGACAGAGGGATGAACATGCATTTGTCCCACCTTTAATATCCATGACTGTGGTGTCCTTTGGCAAGACACAGAAGCTCTAATAGATCATTAGATTTCACATCAATGGCTGCCCACTGTTTTGGTGTGTGTGGATGTGTGGGATGGTTGTGTGCCTCTGGTATAGCTGAAAGTCAGAGCACAATCCTGAATGCATGCAAAATGCTTGATGATTAAATGTTTGTATATTGCTGTGTTTACTGGTCCTTTCATTATCTTTAATGATTTCATAAGGTGTGTGACAATTGGCCTTGTTTTCTGATTAAATAAAGTAAAGCCTAATATGCAACATAAAGTTAGATGTGGCAACTTTAACTTCTTGAAAAAATTTTACATAGCTGGCTTGCTAATTTGACTGACTCAGCCATTTGTAGCATCAGTTTATTTTGATCATTAGTCTGTGAGTTCATGAGGTTGGAAACGTCATTTAAGAGCAAAACAAGAAAATATTAAACTTTCATCTTAAAAACTTTATTTTCTGACTTTCATTTGATAGCTGGTTTTTTGGGTATATATGGTGGCATGTTTTAATCAGGTACTGAAACTATGCATATGGTATGTAGTTTTGTAGTTTTCAGTCCCATGGCCTATTTCAATGAAAGTCAGTAGAGAGTTCATAATTGTTCAAATTATGTTCATAATTGTTAGAATAAGTAAATATATGAGGGAAAATAAATTGTCTTTTACAAATAGTAGAAACCCCTGAAGTCAGAAGTTTATGATGAATAGGACACTCTTGATTTTTACCTTTCACAGAACAAAATAAATGGTCGGTGCATTCAATAGGTTAAGAAAATGGCGATTGGTTGGTGCAACTTATATTTCAAATATATTTCTGTTGTAATTAAACTTAAAGTGTTCGTGATAATTATCATAGATCTCAGATGAACAAACTACTTTTAACCACTATAGAACCAATCTGAAAAACCAATGATTCTGGACTTTTCAGACCATACACATACAATTAAAATTAAAAGCAAACATGTCCAGTGTGTCAACAGCAGACCCCCATGGACCAAGCATTACTAAAGAATAAAAGATCTGTGTGTGTTCAATGTATTGAACTGCTGTATAAAACATCTTGAAATATAGTATACCATTTTCATTCACCTGCGGACATTTTGAAAACAATCCTTGAAGTTTAAATCCACAAGCAGCTCATCATCTAACATCATTGTGTATATCATGCACAGAAGAAAATTAATATTTCAAACGTAACATTTTTAATAATTCAAAGTACTTATTAAACCAGTCTTCATCTTTGTGTCTGTTTTAAGATCCCATAAATAAACTGCCTTTAGGAGAAGTTTTACATGAACAAGAAAACTGTATACAAGAGGGACACATGCTGCTCCCTCTTGTATTCTTTTAATACCACTAAACCTTCTTTGATACAATGCATCCGTGAAATTGCTCGGAGGGAAATTTCAGATGAAGCCTCCCTCTGCTTATCTTCGAGGTGATGATGCAACAGGGCCTAGAGACCCGAGGAACGCAGCACTGGTAATTTACTTTAACACACATCCCTTATCACTTCCTTCCAGGAAAAAAAAGATTGCTTACCAACTATGTCGCATATGTCCAAAGTCTTGGGCTTGATTATTTCCAAAGCTCCCAGACAACATGATAAACAACATTTCCACTGCAGAGAGAAAAACAAGGGGAAAAACCTAAGGATATTTCCCTAAACTCACATTTATTACCTCCAAGAAACTATATTAGCCTTATTAATCACTGTCTGTTGCAGGCATTTCAGAAGCACCCTGCAGTTTATTTAGACCATTGCCTTAGATGCCTTTCAATTATGACCTGCACGGCTTCTGAGCAAGAAAATATACAATCAAAATCATTTCAGAGAAGTCTCACAACACAGTCCGTGGTTAAGCTTACTCATGGGGAACAGGCCAGCTCTGTGCATAGAGAAACATCACGCCTCAGAAACCTTTCAAGCGGTGGATGCTTTGTTTAATCAGTGTAACAGCAAGAAAGCTCTCATATTGTGCTGGTCCTAATAACATGCTTTCAGGGATGAGAGCAAGCCTAATGCTATACAATTATGCACAGCACAGCATTAATTTAGTCTAGACCATAGCCTTAACCTAAGGCAACATTGCATCAACACATTAAAATCATCAAATCTTTTCATGCTGGTTTCATGCATGAAAATTCCAACAAAGCTATTGCCTTTGTTAATAAAAATAAAAGCACCAGTGTTACCCGATAGTTTTTTTTAAGATAGAAACAAATGTAATAAAAGGCTAAAGAGAGGTTTTAAAAATGTTTTTAAAAAGTTTTCTTCTGAAAGCTTTATTTTGTATCTTTACCAAATTCGAAATCCATTGAAAACATAAAAATTGAATATTTCACAAAACTCTCTAAGCATGATAGATTTGCTGCATAAATATTGAATGACTGGGTTACTGAAAGCAATAAGACATCTGCACAGTAAAAAGTAGAAATGTAACCTGAATAAATTGTGAAAACTCATGGAAGTGAATAGAAGAGCATAATGTTTCTGCTAGACTTCAGCTCACGCTTACAGACTGTCGATTCAGCAATCTGATATAAAACTTGCCAGTGCAAAATTGATATATAACTGGTTTGAAAGACATCAGTGCACAACTCTCTGTAGATTCAGTGCAGAACTTATTGTTTCTTGACAGGAAATGTTTTAAATATTTTAAAGTTGTCTTCAACAACTTAGCCCTCTTGTCTACCTTTGATTTGAATTCAATATTTTAGAAATAACTTACAGATTGCAATGTTGGAGCCAATTTGGCACTACATAAAGGTAACAATATAAATAAAATAGAACATTAAATAATTTTCTAAATCAAACTGAAAATTAGTTTGATGTATTTATAATCAGACCTTGAACTTGAAGCATCTCCAGTATAGGATTGATAGTTTTGGATAGTTAGGATTAATATATTTATATATAGTTATGCCATTTGGAACAGACCTAGCATGATGAAGCTCATTGCCTCCACGTATTAATTCGTAGGGTAATTATATTTTTATAATTGATTTTTATTTATTTATTTATTTATTTGTTTGTTGCAGAATCACAAATTCAAATCCTAAGCATAACTAATATTTCAAATTTTGTTTTAGAGGTACTCCTGCTTTTCTTACCCATTACCTCTGTAGCAGTGATTGTATTTTTTGTTTTTTTTTTAGTTGCATTGACTATATAACATGGACAGAGTGTTCGTGACGTCATCCATGGTGTTCTGGCAAAGTCAAATGAAGCTCAGAATGGGTGAAGACCAACTGAAAAATGTGTCCTCGGAGGCAGGACATGACCATAGTGAAGGCGTGAAGATCAAAACTAGCAATCTGAATCAACAAACCAAAATTGTGGAAACATGTTTTTTTTTTCAGCCCCAAAGTTGGTCAAAAATTGGAGTGAATGAGAACTTGTTCTGTTTTGGACTCAGCCTCATACGACCGCTAGGGATCCTGCAATTCAGTCACTTCATGCGGGAAAGGAGGAGGTTGTCCCTTGCGCAGTAGAAAACGGTTCTGTTGGTGTGTCGTCATTACGTACATCTTCATATAAAGTGAAACATTCGACGTTTCAAATAAAATGTTCATTGCCTCTTATATATATATATATATATATATATATAATATATATATATATATATATATATATATATATATATATATATATATATATAGATATATATATATATATATATATATATATATATATATATATATATATATGAAAGCAAAATATAAAACACCCCTAAAGTAGGAACCAAAATATATTCGTCTTGTTTCCACCTCGGTCTAAAAACAAAGACCCACCGTAGCATGTTTATATCGCCACATGGTGCTTGTAAATAGAATTAACATCACGGCAGCTACACAAATAAACAAGGAACCCTAAAATGAAGACTATTCCTCAGAAACGCATGTACTCTAAACTACCCGTGTGGATTGTCGAAGATCATAATGAGGTAGAATGGACGACATTTCAGTCGTTGGTGATAGGGTGTAATGCATCTTAAAATGAAAGTTATGGTTGAATGTGCCAGTGAACGTAAATGTTCTACATCTTCAGGTTGTGCAGTACGTATATCGTGCAATAGGTTCAAAGCATCTTCCAGTGAAGGACATTAAAATGGTACATCTTGACTCGCACCCAGATCTTCTCATTCCTGTCAACATGGCTGCTGACACTGTCTATGATAAAGAGACTTTGCTCAGGTGAGTTTATCAAGTTGATAATTTTGCAGGTTCGAAATGTATTGAATTATTATAATCGTTTAAGTTACACAGTTAGTTACAAGTGAAGATGAAGCAATGAAAGGAATACGCTCTAAGTAATAAATTTAATAAAATATTTAGTTCGTATACTAATCTGACAGTGGAGTGCCTCTGTGTACTAAACATGTTACATAGCAAGTTACTGTGCAGTATTTGCTCATCATTTCTCCTGACAAAAATTAAAATGTTAAAAGAGAGCTGAAGCTGTTCAGACCAAAACATGATACTGTGTTCACAGAAGTAGTAGTTTTCTTTGATAAAAGTTAGAGTTTTTGGCTTGATGTATTTGTTTTTTATTTCTTACAGTGAACTGAGCATCGAGAACTGGATTATGCCAATGGTGTATGCTGGACATGTCTCTCATGTTGCCTGGCTGCATCCATGCTGGGCTCAGCAGATCAAAGAGGGGCAGCACTGCATGCATGTTGGGAGAGATGCATCCACCACCACCATCAGGTTAACAGCACAGTTTCATGTGTGCATTACATCGCAGCAGACCTTCCTTTTGCTTTGTTCTACTACAATGCTTGTAATGATGACAATAGCTTTACACTGGGTTAACATAGCAGAATTGTTAGAATTGAGTGTTATGAGGCATGTCATATAAGTGAGAAGTTAACATGATTTCAAACATTCCAAGCTTGCCCAAGAGTGACTAAATGAATACGCCTTCTGTAAAACACCACTTCATATTTATTTTGCATTATCAGTTATTAAAATATGTTTTATATAGCTTTACAAAAACAATACTGTCCTTGGAGTGTTCTGTTTATCCTATTGCCCTTAAATGGTGCAGGTCACAAGATCATTTTATTGGCAGTTGAATTGTTTTGGGTTTTTTTAACTTTCATTTCGCTTTCTCTATTAGTCCAACTTAGGATCACAGGCTTCAATCAACCAACCAATCAATCCATCAATCAATCAACAGCCAATAAAAATAATGTATATAGCAGTTTCTTCAAAGCAGCTGCACAAAGGTGTAATTTGGATTAAGAGTAAAATAGGAATTCCTATTAGATAATTATATGTGGTATAAATAGAACTACCATATAATGCTACCTTAGGAATTGTTAAGTAAAGTTTATTAGTATGCAAAACGTTTTGATTTAACTTGACCAGTAATTTATGACTTATAAAAGTTCAGTTGAAATAGATTTTGGGGTGAAATGAAGCAACCAAGACACTTTTTTTGTATTGATGTCGGGGGAAAAAAACGGAAGGAAAACCCACACGCATGCATGCAAAAAAAAGGAAGAACCGCTCTGTGAATCACAGGGAGACTCACTGATACTCACAGGTCCTGATCACCTCCCCAGCAAAAAGCCTGTTTGAAATTAAAATCCATTGACGAACAGATCGCTGGAAAGCACCTAATAAAGAAAAAAACTTTTCTGTTTGTCTTTACAGTTCGCAATGATGGTAATATAGGGTAATCCCTCAACAGACCAACTTAAGAACAGAAATAATACTCATTCTACTTCTGATGTCTCATGTTGCCCCCTATGTCTCCCTTTCCAGGTTGACAAGCAGAGATGATTACTTTCTGAGTGATGCACTTTACGTTCCTCTGGACCAGCTGGAAAACCCCAAAGAGTTGCAGTTGAATGTCATTCGAGTGGATCCTGTGGATAGTTCAACAAAAAGGCAGCGGGGTGTTCAAGAAAGAAGTGCAAAAATACCCAAGGCTGCTCCAGAAGAGGACAAAAATTTGCCTTTAAAATCAGACACTCCATGCACCTCCTCTTCTAATCCACTTGATGGCAGCACTTCATCAGGAAACGGTTACATCTCAGTCAGGAACCCTGAAGATGGCTCTGCAATCTACGTCATAGACCATCTTAAAACAATCATTGAACAAACTGACCCATTCATTCTAGACATTGACTTGGATTTTTTCTCCTGTAAGAATCCTTTCAAGGAGATGTATACCCAGGTAGAGAGTGAGCACTATCATTATAGTCCTTTTCATTTTAAAAGCAATGGAAATTACTTTTCCATGCGTCATAGTGAACAATTCTTGTAGAAAAATGGTTTATGATTTTAAATGGTCACTTATGTGATGACTCTTATGGATTTAATATCTACTTTTTACTATATACTGCAGTTTGTGTTTTTTATGATATTAAGCGACCCCGCTGTCTTACAGGAAGAATTTGCACTTCTCCAAGAGTTGTACAGCTTCACCAAGCCTCAGCAGGATCCCGATGAGGTATGGAATGTATCTGATCAAACTTATCAATTATTAGTACATTTATTTATTGGGAACATCTCAAGCTACGTTAACACCTTCTCAAACAGAAATTAACACTCTACTTTTTTGGAATTGGGCTCATTCTCCAACTCTACCTGGGGTATTAAATAGTCTTTAATGATTTCTAATGCTGTTTAGATATTCTAAAGTAGTAATGAAACTTTTACATTGGGTAGCATAAATCATTGATTCCAGTTAGATGCACCACAATAACAGAATTATCAGAGTTTTATTATTTTGTTTCATTTAAGAGATGATCTCTTGATGCAGTAAGTTTCTGGTTTGGTGCCATATGTGTGTGACCTTCTGCTGCAATGTTAACTTGAAAATTGGTGATTCAATCAATTTGCAGCAAGACTATGTACAATGCAATCTGAAGATTTTACACTTTTCTTAACGGAAGCGTGGCAGCACATCACATCAAGTTAGCAAGATTTTCAGTAGTTTTATTTTGACAATGTAGGCCCTAGTTATATCACTTAAAATCAATATTTGAGCCCTCTATACTAGTGCTGCACTGTTATTAACGTTCAAAATCCAATATTTTTCATAAACAACGTCTTTGAATCGCCTCGTATTTTTGGCCTGGCAAAAACAACAAAAAAAGAAACATATTAGACAGATGTGCTTTAATTGAGCTTCTTCCAGGAACACAGATGCAATGTCTATGAAAATATATACAAGTATATTAATCTGGTCTACACCTTTGTTTATTTTGTTCAAATCAGGACACAGAAGGTAATCTGTGTCGGAATCTGACTAGACGGACAGAAAGAAACACTTTCTTTTTGCTGCTTTTCAGGAGGAGCTTTTGGATTGTGTGGAACGACGTACGCGGCAGCTTGAAGACTTGGAGGCTGCATTTGCTGATCTTCTTGAAGACGATTGCCAGGAAACTGTCCAGCGTTTAGCAGCAAATCCTGGGTTAGTACTCAATCAATTTTTTCATAATGGCTTGAAAACACACCACTGAGCTCAAAGTATAATCTCAGAGCTTTTCATCACACCAGATTTAATCTTTGTTTTTGTTCTCATTTCATTTTAGAATGAAATCCCTTCCTCAACTCGTCAATAGTCTTAGGACTCGAATACCTTCTCCAGATTATGCAATGGTGGGTTCGTGATTTCAATGAGAGATTACAGAGAAAATAGTATTGAGGTGGACTTCTCAGCTCTGTTATTCCTTTTTAGTTAAGGTGTCCTGAGGTAGGCTGCTGCGTAGTACTCTACCGTAGTACCTTTAGAAATGTTGTTTCCCCTCATTTTTTTTCTTTGACAATTTTTAATGTAAATAGTTCATTTTAAATAATTTGTTTTATTTAATATTTTATTTTCAAATAAAATAAAGTATCTGCATCTAAGATAGCATTCTTTATTTTATTTAATTTTGTACAATATGTTTTGATTTAATTTATTTTTTTTATGTTGTATTTTCAAAGTTTAAAAAGTGGCTTGTTTCAGATAGCATGCTTGAATTTATTTTATTTTGTATAATGTGTTTTTAGTGCACAACAATTACAAAAAAGAAGTTTTTTGTTGATTAGTTTTTCACATATATTGTATTTTTGTGTTGTACATGTTAATTTAATTTCAAATTGCAATCAATTTCAATAACTTAAAATTGGTGGTGGTCAGGAGGCCATAGGAGCAGAATGCAGTCACGTCCTGTCTTACCATACTATTTTATTTATTTTGGTGAGATTACTCTATTGTATATTGGACAGTAGTGTACTTTGCTGTAAACATGATTCCAAAACAAACAACTAACAAACTACAGTTTACAATCAGTCCTTGCATTCAAATTAAGTGTCTTGTCAAGATAATTTTCCTGGATTGTTGTTATTGTTAAATTGATAAGTTGTTTTATTATTGTTAAAAAATTTGACAGCTTCGTATAGTACCCTAAAACCCTTTGCAGAACAAGATGCAACATTTTTATTCAAAAAAAAAAGTTAAATCTCCTTTTCCATTGCTTTAAAAATATTGTCGTGTTGTTACTTGAAAGCAGATGTTAAAGGTTTTTTGCCCAGCAAGTCTCTTCAAATTGAAACGGTATTAGGTTCAATTTGTCTCCAGTGGATTTTCCGTGCTGAGGCCACTACTGAGGCATATATTTGTGTCTCTTTTAAGTGCAGGTGCATCAGGCTGGCTTGACCTGTGATTTCTCTGAACTGCCTCACCACATCAGCAGTGAAGAAGAGATTCAGCAAATGCTCACTGCCATGCAGCTCTTCCTGGAAGCTCTTCCCAAGCCCACCATAGTCACCGTAGCCAGGTACATCACTCATTTAGAGCTTTCAGTAAAGTACATTGGCTTCCCTCAGAGATTGGTTTTCAAATTACAATTTGTGTTTTTCCTTTGCTCTGCATTAATTAACTGTGTTATGTGGGATATAATGAATGTTCATAGACTAGGTGTTGGCCCAGAAGCAGATGCTTTTTATCTGAGCGGTGGAAACAGATGGTGTTATGTGAAGCTCATGTCTCAGTGATCCGTTTGCATGCCTTTTAATGAAGAGAGCCGCACCATTGCATTCATCAATAACACCTTTATCTGCGGGAGTCAGGGGAAGCTTAGCCCTTCATGCTTCGCATGAAGAGTTTTCATTAAGTCTTTTAGTAACCTGTTCACACACCACAACGGCATGCTGCTTTTTAATATTCTTAAGATAAAAAACCTTATCTCTGCAGTTGTTTAGTAGGTGCAAAAAATATTGAAAAATGCATTCAATATATCTCCGGCCATTACGGGAAAGCTATACTGAATGTGATTTGTCATAGTCTATTCTCTGGCTGTCAGTAACAGTAAGCTTATTTTTATACCTGCTCATAAATACAAGTTAGAGTCTCCAGAGCCTATTCTAACTCACACAGACAGAACCGTTTGGGCAAACACACCTGCTAAAAGCTAAACCAATCATCTTTGGGTCATGGTGGTAAGGTGTCTAAATCCAGAGCGTGTGACCTCCTGATGGAAAGGCTGCAGCGGCAGGACACCCCTCTGCTGTGCTACCCGAAAAGAGTTTTCTCTGCAAGGTGTAGATGTGTATTTAAAAATGTCATTTTCACATTTGAAACTCTAGAAACTTGCATGGGAAAATGTTTTGTTCATTTGGCACTTTCAGTTCTATTTTATAAATCAAAATATTTTTACAGATAGAGGTACTTTTTTTTACAGATAGACTGAAACATCACTGTTTAGTTTAGATTGTTGTATTTCTTTTATTAAGGCATAATTATACTATGGAGTCTTTGTAATTTGGCAATGAAACATTTATGTTATTGGGTGCTTTAGAATTGATTTACACAAAAATACCTAAGAGAGAAAAACTATTTCTAAATTTAAATGTAGGTTGTTAGTGTGTTTGCAAAATGATCATAAATTCAGTATCCTCAAAATGTGCTATTTTCTGATTGCTTTAGTTTGCGATGTCACAAAACTATATAGTTTAGGTTGAGCTATTTTTCCCCAAATCCAGTCTATTTTGTGTGTGTGGTGTTGTGCTGGCTATGAGTGTGAGCAATCTATGGAGGCCGATGAACACTTCTTAACCAAAATGACAAAAACTAAAGACTGAAATTTAAAACATAAATGAAACCATATTGCTATATGTGCTATATATATATATATATATATATATATATATATATATATATATATATATATATATATATATTAATAGTGCTGTCACATGCGATTAATTTCAATTGTTTAATGAGTAAAAACGTAATATGCTCGTAGCGTTACTTATGGAGCAGCAAGTTACATATAGACAAAAATTACACAAACTAATGGAACAGCAAGCTACATATAGACAGAAATTACACAAACTAATGGAACAGCAAGTTGCATATAGACAGAACCTTGCAGGTAGGTTAATACTATTTTCTCCGACTCTTGTCTGTTTTGTGTGTGTGCATGCGCGCGTCCGTCTGTATGTACGTGCGTGTCCACTGTCAAGATATGCTGCATAAAATTCAAATAAATTCAGAGTAGTGTATAACAATATTAAAAAGATGAAGAAGAAATAACATTTGTTGTTGAACAATGTCATGTAAATAAAATAAATTTTCTCAGTGGCATTGCCAGCCTTGTGCCGCTTGAGAAAGGAACAGAGTCAACAGAAGACGATCCAGCCTATAAATTCAAACATGATTTTACCTCAGACTAAAAAGAAGAACCTTGTTCCATGGTTTAAAGACCTAAAGTTTCTTTCCAAAGATGAATTATTCTAACTAGCATGTGCACAGTAGCTGTACTTCAAAAGAAGAGTGTTCTAGTTTGTACTGATAATAAAAGAGTGTAGCTAGATTAGATGAACAAACTTGTGCCAATATCTGTAGATTTAGACTGACGAGAAAGTGGTTATGTGGGAGAAGATGATTTAAAGAAATAGGTAACGATTCTAATTCCTCTTTAAAAACAGCTCCTGGATATTTGAGGAGAAACTTTATTGATGTGAAAGAGATTGATTTATTTTGCAGCAGCAATCAAAAGTTTTTGCGTGTTCCTCATTCTGCGCTCCCTGTCTTCTTGTTCAAACACCACAATCAAAACCAGTAACAGGGTTTCCACAGGGTCTAAAAAGTCTTTAAAAGCCTAACATTAAAAAATACTTTTTGCACATGTCTTATTTTTCTGATGTCTATGTAAAGCTCAGTTTAATTCTGTTATTGTTGCTTGGTTGATTCTGTAGCTTTTATTTTTATTTTGTTTAACTAGTCCCACTATATGTTGCAGTATTATGACTACAAAGCAACATGCAACAACCAATCAGCTCTCTGTTACTGACATGAGTCAGTAACTATCTAGAATAGTAAAGTCACCACAGACACGTGCTAGTTATGGGTGAGTACAGGTGTAGCAAAAAAACACTTGGCTTGCAAAAACTGAATATAGGTGTTTTGTTGACGTCGGTTTCTAACAATGCAATTGAATAATTTTTATTAAGAAAAAAAAGTAATTAAACTGGTAACGTTAGACGTACCAATTTTGACACCTTTATAGGTCTTAAAGGTGATTCTTAATTGTCTTAAAATGTCTCGAAAGGTGTTACATTTCACATTATGAAACGTGTAGAAACCCTGAGTATGGATTCAATCAGGTACAGCTGATCTGAAACATTTTTTTATACAGTGTATACTTTTACATAAATATTTGCACATATTGATAACAGTCATTATTCACACCCTCACATTATTATTATCAACCCCGAAAGTTGAAAAACTAAATCTACTGATGTTACTTTTGTTTTCTAGATCGAGTTTGGATGAGTACTGTCCAGCTGAACAGGTGGAATCCATCCAAAACAGTGTTCTGAGCATTCTAGAATCCATCTTTGGCTGTTTAGATGTTCATAGAGAGTATGAATCGATACAATCGGAGAACACATCACAGTCTTCATGAGGGGCCAGGTCAAGTCCATCACTCTACAGACTGCTGATGCTGCAAAGCTTTTAAAACCATGCTGAGATCTGAAAGATGATGAGTGCATTTGTAACAATGCCACTAAAATGTATGGTTGCCACTGAATTAATGTCCTCCCAGGAAATGTTTTTTAATGGAGGGTGTTCTTATTCATGTTTGAAGTGGATTGAATCATACATAAAAAAGACATTTTATTGTGTTTGTAAACCCTGAATAATATATTTTTGTGTTGTCAGCTGAATGGGTGGGCTTTAAATGGAATATAAAAATCTTGTGTGGATTGAATGCTGAGGCATTCATCCTTTCTTATTCAAACCTCAGATTGAGAACAGCCGTTGCATTGATAATGCAGTTCACTCCTGTCTTTCTTTGAATGTGTTGCCAGGTGCGTTTCAGCTGTCTCTTGTCTGAAGCCTGAGGTGCGTACCAATTTAGAGTTTGTACGTGGCACTTTCCACCCGCACACACTTCTAAAGCAGCCAGATCAAGCCTGAGGTGACTTTCAATCCCATGGAGTAACCTACAATGCTGTTCTCATCTTGGAAATTGTCTGAATTTTGTTAGTAATTTCTTTGTCGAGACATTTGATCAATAAAATTTTAAGTTATTATAGGTCTGTGTCTTTTTTTCCATTTTATTCAGTGATGTTGTTTTTAAGGCATTCACTTTTATTGTTAAAGAGAGAGAAAAACTAAAATATGATACTCATGATTTCACCAAGGTCATCAAGTTGGTAAGAGGGAAAGGACATTTTGCCATGATTCATTCCTATAAAATCTTTTAATATTCAAAACATAATAATGTAAGGTAATGGACTATTGAAGTGAGAAATACATTAATTATCCATGTACATTAATATTTAATTTACTTTCATCATTCATGTGTAATTATAATTTTTTGTCAAAACATCCTCATCTTGAAGGGACTTCTCTTTTGATTAAGTGTTTAGCAATGCGAGGGTGCGCCAGCTGTCAATCATATGCAATCATTTAATGGCCTCATATTTTAATCATGGCGTGAATCATTTTCCACTGGATCATTTTCTATGTGTTGAAAGTAAACGTGGGTTCAGTGCATGCTATTTATTATTATTTTACATGTGAGCCAGGTAGTATCTATATTCATAGTATGTTCATAGTATTTTTCATTGTAGTTATTAAATAGTTTCTTCTTTTCTAATGATTTTTAAAAATCAGATCAGTAAAACAATCTGGCATTTTGGGTTGCAGCTCTACTTCCAGTCTTTGTAACATACACAAAAGCCCTCCCATTTGGTATTTACTTTGGTCAAAAATTGTGGAATTGTTGTATTACATTTATTAGGTTAGTAAAAAAAATGGAAAAGCATTTAAAAATACTATTAGGTTTTTATTGATAAGCCATCATCGGCCACAGCCAGAGCACCCATCTCAGCTCTGTCTGTGTCCACGTTGGGGCCCGAGAGTCTTCTCCCCTAGGCTCTGGTCCCAAACACAGATATGCAAATACATTTCAGTTTAAGTGTTTCCCTCAAGATGTAAAAAACAGATAAAGAGTAGAGTTTGTCATCTCTCTAAATCTTCTGAGGGTTGACTTCATGAAAGGTGCATTCAATCATATTCCTCTAACCTCAAAAACTTAGGATTAACAGACAGGGCTAAAAAAATCCTATTGTTAAATTAGTTTGCTTAAAATGCATTGCTTTTTAAAATGTGACTAAACAATAGCAATATTTAAATATTTTTGTTTAAAACAGGTTTTCATTATTCTGAAAAAAAGGTTATTTTAAAGTACAAAAAATGAAGACAGAATTAAGCATGTTGAGGGTTAGCCAACATTTAATAGTCAACTATATACGGAACATTGTGATTTAACTTTTAATCTTTCATTGACAAAAAGTAGAATGAGCTATAGTTGATAGTATGACATTGATCTGTTACAAACACACCCTCAAGGGCTTTGCAGGGAAGACGATTGGAGCGATTGGTCTCAATTACTCTGGCCAATCATTTAAAGGCAGTGGATAAATGCTCACTGGACTAAGCACCTGTGACAGAGGATCCTCGACAGTAATTGAGCTCAGTCCTGTGGAAAAGAGCCTGATGCACAGCCTTCAATTCACCACCTAGTATCCTCACACTACCCCATAACACCGTGTGTCAAATATATTCTGAATTAAACGAGTTCAATAAAATCTTGAGCATGCATTGACTCAGCTGGGCTTGATTATAATTCATTTATGTTCATTCAGAACAGCAAAAACCACAGTGTGCCCTGAATTCACAGTCTGATAAACAATAAGATTGAGAACAAATGGTTGTTCGTGCAATATTTGACGTCAATTGGGTCAGTTTATAGCAGGTCAACTCAAAACTCCTTTTTGTTACAAAAACGTAATTAACGTTTTTCCATTTTTCTAATTACAGTATGCTTTCAGCTTGTGATTGAAAGAGGAGAACGTAGATGTACTGTAAACAGTGCATTTTTAATTCTTTCAAAACAAGCTAGTGCAACTAATTAAAATGTGGTGCCCTTTTAATGCTCTCTTTTTTTCTTTTTCTTTTAGTACCATTAAGACTCATCTCAAATATAAGAGTTCTAATAATAAGCTAATGGTTTTTACAGAACAACAGGAAAATAAAACCCATTAGCCTTGCTCTAAAAGGAGTTTATTTAGCCTGCACTCACCCTAGAACAGTCACTCTTTCACCTTTTTTAATTCTTGTGTTTCTTCATTCTTAATTTAATTGTTAACTTAAATACGATGTTGATTTATATTTTTACACAGACCCATTGTCGAGTCAGTTAACTCAAGTTTGTTTGTTATTAAAAGGCAAAAGGTGTATTTTTAAAGGAAAAACTAAAATATGATGCATTTTCATTGCTTATTATCTAATAATAATGACACCAATGCAAAACAGAGAACACTTAAAGAAAAAAAACTCTTAAAACTGCATACATATGAAGAATGAAATGCCAATGTTGATCAAATTCCTTCTCAAAGACTGCCTCAAAAATACAATTCACACTGTGTGATAAAACCATTTAAGTGTAGCTACGCTGCATGTTAGTCATCGGGCTCCAGGGAAACCTAGCAAATGACAGCTTTAATAAATGATCCTTGCTGGGTTTCTTCTACTCATTTCCTCTACTTAGAAGCTGTGTGTGGCTTATCAGAAAAATCATAGAATGTCATTAAAACCAAGCCTTTGGATAGAGAACATCTGTATATTGTAGTACATTGAAATGATATAAGCTAAAGGATATGAAAGTAAACAAGGTTTAATGTTTTTATTCCTACTGTTTGAGGAAAAGCAGGCTTAATCAATATTAATTTACTCTCCAAACTGCCATGACAATTCCCTGTGGACTTCCTCATCTTAGTAGATGCAATCAGATCAATGCTGGTTGTTACATGCACCCATTTGGCAAACATGTTTATGTTAAAACTGAACATCTTTTTTAACAATCTCATTTGAAAGTGGATTTAACATAAATAGTTCTGCAGACTCAATCAATACCGAGTAACATTGAGTAGCTCTAAAAATGAAAATGTAGTTTATTAGCCTCCTGTCCCATAATAGAAACAAGCAGTACTGAGGAGCCCCATCCAGGCCCTTGGATCGGATCTAATAGGTGTGTGCCAGATTCTGAGTGTTCTCATCAGCTCTATATATGACTGCAATGAGATGCAAGGAGCCACTGTGCACAGCATCACACTCCCTAATGGATGCTTTTTATGCTCACCTCGTCCTCAATTTTCTTACAAGTAATCATAGGATGCAAAATTAGCTGTGCAATAGCAATTCTCCGTGATTATGAATAACATCTTACGCCATTAACCAGATTATTTTGAAGCTGAAATTGAAACTGGTACTCACTTTTCTCTGGTACTCACAGGGATTTAGGAATGTACTAAATAAAAAATGTGGGTCAGTTTGCCTCCATGAGTTTCTCTTAACTATGATAAAGTCTAAAATACTATACTAAACTATACTAAAATAGTATTTTTTATAACTGATTGCTACTTTTACGGAAAGACAGCAGACATAAGATATAGGTACATTTTAGAAGCTTCCTTGAGATGCAAAATATTGCCTGTGTTCAGATGTTATTAACTAATTGAGTAAGTGTGGCAAGAAAATCAGGCCAATATGTATATTGAATATTGTGCTTTGATATGATTTGTATGCATTAAATGCTTTTTTTCAATTAGACAGAAATTTGACGCTAACAATTTTGTTAAAATACATTTTTGTACCTTTCGATTTTTAATGTTTTATCTGGATATTTTTTTGCATTTCGTTTCACTTTACAGAAGGAAATGTCTTGGGCTTTTTTGGTCAAATTTGTAATTAACATAAAAACAGACAATATAAACTTTTTGTAAATGATCAGATGGTAGTAAATCAACTTAGGCAAACAGTAGCTTTTAGGCAAACAGTCGATTTTAGAAAACAGTAGCTTAGAATTCAAATAGGAATATTTTTGTGCTTGTGTCAAATGAGAGATTTTTGTTGGAAAGGTTTCAGCTTATCTAAACGGATTGGCATGATTATCCCTCCAACTGGGAATAAAGAGAGTGTTCAGTTGGAACATATGTTGTAGACGGGAGATTTGAAGGAGATGGCTGGGAGTGAAACACAGAGAACATTCAGAAACTTAGAAGAATATCACAACATAAATTCAAAAGGAAATGTAGGAACGTTCACAATAACCTACAGGAGCAAAAGGATGCTGAAGACAAAGAAGAACAAGTGATGCTGAGATCATACACAACCAGTTGAAAGGACAGGGAGTGACAGGATTGCAAGAGCTTATGAGGTGTTGACATTGTGCAGAAACTCAAAGTCATCAGAGAACAATGGTGTGCCAGTGCATGAAGTGAAAGAAGTCTGGGACACTAACATTTCACCTCAAAAATTTCCCTTTCAGAACCGTCCTCCATGTTAGTGGTTCCCAACCTTTGGGGTTTTTTTTTTATATATCACACATTTTTGTATATGTACATGGGGCCTCAGGGGAAAAGGTTGGGAACCACTGGTCTATGTGACCAATATACTAACTGTATATGTGCTTTCAGATGAAGATACTTATGTTGCGTTATTCTTTAAACAGGTGTCAATCAATTAAGAGAATTTTTTTTTGAGGACATTCCATAGGATCTGGAGAATCAGAAGCCAGGGATGGAAAAATGGATAAGATACCTGTGGATGGACTTGAGGTTCCGATGAGGTGTTGCTTGAATGAAGCTGCACTATCAACCTTAAGCAGAGCTGAGGCAAAAAGTTGCACTTCTAGAACCATTGTCTACGGAACCAATTTAACAACTGTATATCTGCTTTCAGCAGATTTCTAGCAGTAACAAGCCTTGTAACAAGAATGATACATGCGATTTTAACATTTTCAAAACAAATAATTTCTAATTCTTTCTGGTCTTTGGAGACTTTTGACTCAATGTTTATTGTTCAACCTGAAGATTTATTATTGGTAGGAAATAGAGCTAGTTTTGGGGAATGTTGATTCCTACACTATTATATAACTTTGGAAGGGGATTTTAGTAGTGATCAAAAGAGAAATCACCTGTTAGGATTTAGCTGAGTTTAGATTCATTAACTTAAACCCTTCCTTATTATCGTCCACTGAGAATTAAAGTATAGTCCAGGTAGTGATATGTCAAATTTTTTATATTAAAATATTGACTCGAATAAAAGCTAGGTAACAAGATCTAATTTTGATTTCAGCAAAGATATGCAAGGTGAGACAAACAGTTTATTTACTTGCAGACATAAAACACTACCTAAACACGCGCACAAACATTCATACGAGTCCACTTACACACACACACACACACACACAAACACGCGTGCGCGCGCAACGAGACTTGCTTCAGTTCTGTAATTGAGAGTGCCTGTTTTTGCCATTCCTTGTCAGTCTTGCTACGTGTTGAGATGTTTAAGATGATGCCAGATAAAGCCTAATGAAAGGATCTGAAGGTTTTAAAGAGTCCACACGAAGACAGGCCAGGCGTTCAGCCTGGTTTGCATCAAAGTGTGTGCATTTGTGCTCAGAACAGGAACATAGTCTTTGATGAGAAGAGGATTGTGAGAAATTGATGATAATCTTGAAGAGGCTAAGGCTCTAAGATGTGTGTAGGTTCATCTTCCCGCTTTGCATTTAAGAGCGCATGGTAGGCCATTATGGCCACATGATAGAAGAGTCCAGCCATGGTCAGATGTGCACACAAATTGAACAAGACCATGTGGAGGTCTTGAGGAACTGAGCATTCAACTGAGAAGAGTGATCTGCAGTGAACATAGAGCTGTTGTATGTGTATCTAGGAAGAGCTAACGTGACTGGAGGAGCGCTTTTGATCCTTCCAGATTGTTCTGGGGGAGAGAAGGCTCCAACAATAAAATCTCCCTGAGTGACTTAAGGGAGGCTAAAAGTTACATCTTATCAAATCATAAAATACCACTTATATATTTGAATCAGGCTTGACCTAGGGTAGACATAAAGACCCAGCATGCGTAATTTCATTTTCTTTTTTTTTACCTGTCCTGTCCTACTTCAAAGCAGCCCCATGAGAATGGAGGTGCTTCGTAGGAATTGGACAGTTTTGCTCTTTCCAGGGAAATGAAGATATGATATAGTATTATAATTAATCAATCATATAAACATACATCAGGACATAATGGTGTTAATAGAAAAAGGGGAACGAGAAGGTGAGAGGTAATTGTGGGGGAAAGAGTCAGGATTGAGTTGGAAAAAAAAAGATTACATACCTACCTTAGCACATCCAAGCAGTTTGTTAGAGTTTTCACATACATACATACACACACACACACACACACACGCACCCACGCACACGCACACGCACACACACACACACACATAAATATATATATATATACTTTTATATTATATATTACTTGGAAGTATTTCAACGGTACACAATTGATTACGCTCACAAAGATATAGAAATATTTGATTAGTAAAGGTTCTTTATAAAGCTTCTTTGTCCTAAGTGATTTTCGCTATAGTCAACAGTTCACTTTAAGTTCACAAGATGATCTTTTTGATTTACTCCACCAGAGTTCGAAGGTGGACTTTTATGCTCTGATGACAACAAGCCTTATTTCAGCACAGAAATGGCGATCAAAGAGTCCTTTATCCAGGAACACAATAATAATAATAATATTCAATCCATGGCCCTACAATTGTCATAAACAGATTACAGTATTGGACCAAAGTGACAGAAAAAGAATCTCAAAAACAGGTGAAATTACATTTACTCAAAATTGTCATTTAATAGAATTGAATTTAAAATGTTTATTCTATACTTTAGTAAAACAATGCCGAAAATTATTTTCAACAAATAAAATAGGATGATACATTCATTAGTGAGAGGAACAATCTTGCTGACAGGCTGGATGGATCAAATATTGAAACCCAGCAAGAGTTAAGTGCTTTCACCGTCTGTGCTTATGGGAGCAGTTCGATTTCAAGAACAAGAAATCAGATTCCTGACATTTGCTGCTTCTCTGTATTTAATTGTTCCAAGACCCTCTAGATCTGCACTGGGATCTCGAGCATTTAATTTTAATCTGCCCTGTTCTTTCCTTTCCATCCTTTTCTGCCTCCGATAAACCTCCAGCTGATGTTTGAAATAGTTCAGACCTGGCTATATTAAGCTCAAACCTTTCATTTTAGACAGGCTCACTTTTTACAATTATTACATGTTGTTGTATTTTGTATTACTGTTGTTTTGTTTTTTTTGTATTCTTATTATATACGGTGTCCTTGAGTGTCAAGAAAAGCGCCTCTAAACAAAATGTATCATTTTACCTTCATATATTACCATTCAGCTACATTCTTCAGCTAAAGCTGCAACAAAGTCATCAAAACTGGATAAATAAAACTGGACCTCAACCCTATGCAATGTTGTTTAGGTGAGCTATACTATTTTTCTCTAAAATATTAGTCTGCTCTCATGTAAGATGTGGCTAACTGATTACATCGGTGTCTGTTTTGGTTTTAATTCTATTTTTCATACTCATTTTGAATTTGAAACCTATGTGATCGTCATCCATTTTTTTAGTCAGTTTCAGTCACCCATATTGTTTTTGTTTTATGTAGCCATGTGTTATTTGATTTTTTTGTTGCAGTCAAGCCCCTTTGTTTCTACTACTCTTTCTTGTTAGCCAATTCCAGTGCTTCACATTTTGTATTTAACTTGACTTTTACACTCCCTGCTCATCATTATTTATGTTAGTGGTGTATTCTGTCTGTGTGAACTGTGTCCCAATTGTTGAGAAGTGAAGGGAAAAGGAAGAGAGAGAGGAAGAGGAAGAGGAAGAGGAGAGGAGAGGAAGAGGAGAGGCGAGGCGAGGCGAGGCGAGGAGAGGAGAGGCGAGGAGAGGAGAGGAGAGGAAGAGGAAGAGGAAGAGGAGAGAGGAGAGGAGAGGAGAGGAGAGGAAGAGGAGAGGCGGGGCGGGGCGGGGCGGGGCGGGGCGTGCGGGGCGGGGCGAGGAGAGGAGAGGAGAGGAGAGGTGAGGAGAGGAGAGGAGAGGAAGAGGAGAGGCGAGGCGAGGAGAGGAGAGGAGAGGAAGAGGAGAGGCGAGGAGAGGAGCGGAGAGGAGAGGAGAGGAGAGGAGAGGAGAGGAAAGGAGAGGCGATGTGAGGAAGAGGAAGAGGAGAGGCGAGGCGAGGAGAGGAGAGGAGAGGAGAGGAGAGGAGAGGAGAGGAAGAGGAAGAGGAAGAGGAGAGGAGAGGCGAGGAGAGGAGAGGAAGAGGAGAGGAGAGGAAGAGGAGAGGAGAGGAGAGGAGAGGAGAGGAGAGGAGAGGAGAGAAGAGAAGAGGAGAGAGGAGGAGGGGAAAGAAGAGGAGAGGAAGAGGAGAGGCGAGGAGAGGAAGAGGAGAGGCGAGGAGAGGAGAGGAGAGGAGAGGAGAGGAGAGGAGAGGAAGAGGAGAGGAGAGGAGAGGAAGAGGAAGAGGAGAGGCGAGGAGAGGAGAGGAGAGGAAGAGGAAGAGGAGAGGAGAGGAGAGGAGAGGAGAGGAGAGGAGAGGAGAGGAGAGAAGAGGAGAGAGAGGAGAGGAGAGGAGAGGAAGAGAGAGGAGAGGAAGAGGAGAGGAGAGGAGAGGAGAGGAAGAGGAGAGGAGAGGAGAGGAGAGGCGAGGAGAGGAGAGGAGAGGAAGAGAAGAGGAGAGGAGAGGAGAGGAGAGGAGAGGAGAGGAGAGGAGAGGAAAGGAAGAGGAGAGGAGAGGAGAGGAGAGGAGAGGAAGAGGAAGAGGAGAGGAAGAGGAGAGGCGGGGCGAGGCGAGGAGAGGAAGAGTAAGAGGAAGAGGAGAGGAAGAGGAGAGGCGGGGCGGGGCGGGGCGGGGTGGGGCGAGGAGAGGAGAGGAGAGGAAGAGGAGAGGAGAGGAGAGGCGAGGCGAGGAGAGGCGAGGAGAGGAGAGGAGAGGAAGAGGAGAGGCGGGGTGGGGCGAGGAGAGGAGAGGAGAGGAGAGGCGAGGCGAGGAAGAGGAGAGGCGAGGAGAGGAGAGGAAGAGGAGAGGCGAGGCGAGGAGCGGAGAGGAGAGGAGAGGAGAGGAGAGGAGAGGAGAGGAGAGGAGAGGAGAGGAGAGGCGGAGAGGGGCGAGGGGAGGAGAGGAGAGGAGAGGAAGAGGAGAGGAGAGGAGAGAGAGAAATCCTGTATTTGAGGGCTCAGATGATATTCAGTGTTTTGGTGGTTGAACCAATAAGCATAGAAAATGCACACACACAAAAAAGTACTGATCTGTGGATAATTTCTCTTTCAAACTACTTCATCAGATTCAAGAGATGGTTATAAGTGAAAACCACAAGGTAAGCCATTACCTAAATGTTTTATTTTAATTTATGTCTTACTTACTTACCTTAAAGGCTGTTTGTAAGTCCTTAAATGCACAGGTGTGCCGGGTGAAATCTGCAAATGGATTAACAAGTAAAGTTACTCCAGATTAAAACAAGAATCTCAAAATCCTGCATCTACTCCACCATTGCCCAGACTAAAAACTAATCAGAACTTTATATCTGTTCATTTTTTGTTGAATAACACTATGTCAAATTAATTTATACTATAAATGTTTACACAGATACAACTGCTTTACCATCTCTTTGCTGTTGTTTTTCAGTTAGAGGTAGAAGAGTCGTATGTGTGTCGAGGAAGAAGCCAGCTGGCACAGAGCTCACATGTGTCATCACAACTCAGCCCAGATGGATGATACTCTTGTCCCAACGGCTTAGTCTTTTATGGTCATCAATATAAATCATCAAATGTATGTCGGACTCATCAATTAAAGAGATGTATGCTCTCATGATAATCCTTTAATGGGATCTCTTATTAGGTATTCATAGAGCTGTTAAGGAAAGGATTGTTTATTGAGCTAGTTTGTTACTTTGATCAATGGAGTCAAAAAATAAAAAAGCTAAATGTAATGTTTTGATATTGTAATTCTAGTTAAAGGTGTAGAAATTTGGCCAAATGTGAGACAGGTTGTACCCCCACTCTCATCCCCAGATGATGGGCTGCTAGATTGACATGATCGTTATCAATTATGGCGAGCAAAAAAGATGTATGTGGTTTAAGGCTTAGAAATTGTTTATTTAGCTATTATTATGTAATATTGTACAGACAACAGTCAAAAAGAGTTTGATTTGCATAAAGTGGATCACATAGGTCAGCTCAAGACAAAATCTAACCTGATTTCTGTGTTTGAATGAATGAGAGCATTCATGAGAACATAGTGTCATATTATACCACCGAGCGGTTTTAATAGCGACCAATGATATTGTTAACAATTACCATTAGCTATTAGAGTTTACATTCATTAACTCGTTTTATAAATGTGTCTATAATATAGGTAGAAGAAATTTATTTCAGAGCATGCATAATGTTTATCGATAGTACAGAAAAGCTTGTGTCTGATCTCGTCCAAGTAAATTGCGGTTAGCGCTAACGCAGCTTACCTGTTCAGGAGAAATGTTGCTACTCCAGCCTTGCTTTTCATTTTCTGCCTTCAGAAATTGTCTTTCCAAAGCATCACCTTTTTTTCCCTCAACTCATTATGAAGGTGTTTTTTAAAGAATAGGATTAGGGCCACTGTAGAAAATAAAATTGGAGTTCTGACTTTAATCTCAGAATATTGACTTTAATCTCAGAATTCTGACTTTAATCTCAGAATTCTGACTTTAATCTCAGAATTCTGATTTTTTTTCTTGGAATTCTGACTTTAATCTCAGAATTCTGTCTTTTTGTTCTGAATTCTAAATTTAGTCTCAGAATTTCGACTTTTTTTCTCAGAATTCTGACTGTAGTCTCTGATTTCTGACCTTAATTTCAGAATTTGTACTTTTTTCTCAGAACTCTGACTTTATTGTCCCATGAGAACCTTTTTCATCTACCTTATGCTTTACATTCACTTAACATGGAAGTAAGCGCCACTAGCTGATTAATAGCCAAAGGGCATTTTCACATATATGGGGAGGAAGACATTATTTTGCTTGAAAACAGACGAGTGCAAAAGGTTCAAGCAGAAAGCAAGTGATATAGTGAATGCTAATTGCATCTGTCAATTTAGATAATGTCATATCACATCCTTCCTGAACAGTTTATAAAGTAGCATAGAGAATAATATGTTATCATCTATTATTTAGATAGTACCTTAGGATAGTTAAAATGCTTTTGGGTTTCATTCATCTTACAATACAACACATTATCTGTTATTTTTGTTATTTACTAATTTGACCTTTTCTTATTTTCCCACTTCCTAAATGCAAATTCTCCGTTTCTGTCTATTTGAACAGATTAACAGTGATGTTATAAGGTTTATGAAGTTACAACCCTTTCTACAGAAACTGAATTGATCTCTTTCAAAAACAACATCTTTTTTACTCTTCCATGTTAGATTTGGATGAATTAATCAAGCTATCTATCAAACTGTCTTTCAGTAATAAAGAAATTCTCAATCTTTTAGCACATAAAATAAGATCATTTTAATAAAAAATACAGTTACAGACACACTCATTTCTGAGAAAACAGTCAGAATTCTGAGAAAAAAAGTCAGAACTTTAATTGTATTTTTACAGTGGCCCTAATCCTCTTCCGTAGTGTTCTACCGTGACAACGTATGGAAGTTTAGTGCCTCTCTCACAAAAACTGTTCACAGCGTGTGTGGTTCACTTCAATCTGGCAACCTGAATTATGCCTCTGCGATTGGACAACCTGAGGGAGGAAATATGTCTGTCAGCACACAAACTGTAATCACGAACACAAAGGATGTGTTTGCATTCCCTGAATTTCTAAGTGCTAATTTTCTTTTAATACCAATATTTCAGCTCTATTAGTACTTTAATCGAGGACAATAGCTTTATGTCTTTTCACATATAATAAAAATTTTCTGATTAGTTTTGGTTCAAATTTTACTTTTTAAAAAGACAGTTTGTATCATGATGTAAATTGATTTTAGTATATTGCCAAAAATGTAATATAAATTCAACACTATAAAATACAGGAATATTTGTAAAATAATAAATGTATGTAAATCGCCATTTTAAAATAGAGAAATAAATACTTTCTCATTTTTTACAGTGAAAGATCAACTCTAGAGGTTATGAAGAGAAGAAATATTTAGTTAGTTCAGGAGAAATAAAAAACAATGGCATTTTTTATTCTTATTGCATTCAGACTTAAGTTACAGATTTGATAAAAAATTTTCTCAAACTTCTACTCATAACAATCTTCTAATCAATCTCATGAAAGCATTTTAAAAAGTATTAAAAATGAATTCATCTGTATTTTCTGCAGATAGACAGTTATTTAACTGTAATTATTTTGAAAACGTATCGGACCTATTTTAAAGAAAAAAACTAAACTTGTGTCAAATCAGTAAAGGTATCCAATTTAAATATATATCTTCTTAAGAGTATATACTTTGAGAATAATTTTCATGATAAAACATCAAATATAACCTCGCAGTAGTGCTACAGACTTTTTTGTTCTTATTTCTTCCCAGACTTAGAGTTAAGCATCTCCTTGCATATGCAACAAAATAATGAGTCTTTCCGTGATGATCTCAGGTTTTTATGAGGTCGCAAACACAGAGCTGAGATTCTGCTTTTGCTCAGATGTACAAATTGATCTAAAATGCACAGACAACCCTTTCACATCTACTTTCATGTAGTTTCAAATTGACTCTATTTTACATTTCATATGCTGAGATGACTTTTGAAACAGTCTGCTGTAACATTTGCAGAGAAAAATAATCAGTAAGTGGCAGAAGCACTATCCATGTCACGTGTAGAGAGAAAAAGATGCCTGTTATTCAACGGTGAGATAGAGCATGACCTGTAACCAAAGAGACGGCTGTTAAAGCACTTATGAAGAAGCAATTTCGAAGAACAGGGTCAGAGACATTTACATGTGAATGAATTGTAGCCTTGAATTAAAATGGCACACCATCAGCACAAATAAGGTCTTTGAGTCACATCTAAAACGATCGATAGAATACTTAGTCATGACCTTTAGAAGACCTGAGGATGAATTTTAATTCCTGAAACCAAACCGATTGAAGAGCCTACATTGTAAAGTTTTATGTCTTCAAATTACTGCAACGAGGTCTTTTGCATAATTTGCATCACAAGGCTGTATCTTTATGTAAAATGTATCGAAGGAACATGTTAATGTGATTCTGAACAAGCAGCCATTTGACTGATTTTGACTGACTTCTTTAGTTTCTATTAAGCTTTCAGGCTTTTATAATAGCATGCAGCTTTTAACCACAGACAGAAAGCCTAATTGTTTTTCTAATTTTTGCAACTGAAAAAGATTCCTGGTACAGGAGGGTCCCTGGGGTTTGGAAATAGTGATTGGCTCTTAATTAGGAGTCTGTCCAGCAACGAAGAAGGGCAGGAGGGTAATTTATCTTTTAATGATTTAGTGGAACTGATTCAATATAAGCATCTGCACTGTACCTTAACTAAGAATTAAGAGCGGGAAAAAACAGACGTGATCATTTGTTGTTTTTTGAGTAAAAATTTTGTTTTAAAAAAACTACCCTAAACTAAATACATTTTGTTTATGATTGACAAAGAAAATTGATGCTTCATCTGGTAGAACTTGAATGTGTTTTATGCAGCTCTTTGATCTTGTAAACATACACACTGCTGCTTTGTTTTTTTATCATACCTAAATAATTTATTTATCTTAACTTTAAATACAGACTGGCCTGACTTGTTTATTTTGGTAGGGACTAACTTAAATTATTTAATTATGCACAACTTGATTTATTAGATCACACAGGTCATACATTTTTATTAGTATCGATTTAAACTCTAATCAAAGTTCTAGCATTCGAAAGATATCTGGCACCAACCTTATCATAACTGATAATGGTAGCAAAAATGGCATGCTGAAATAGAAATTTTGAAAGAAGTGATAGATAAAATTTCAAACATTATCTTATCATTCTTACATTCTCTAAGCAGAGCTTCTTTCAGAATATGGTTATAAACCATTAGCAGCGTATCTATTCCAATACACATTTTCCCTGAGAGCCATTTTCTCACACCTCATTCTCAACAATCAGAAACACTTTTTATAACACAGCATTATCTTTTAACATTGATAATTTAGCATAAAGCGCACATAAACAGCTTATTAACAAGAACTTGCTGATTATCCACAATGAATTGCAATATTGTGAAACTTCCAGTGTTTTAATTTAGCTAAAATGTAATGAGCAATGTTGCATAACTTAAAACAGAAACATTGTTCAGCTTACTTAAACTATAAAATTTTACATACTCATAAATATCAATGAAGTTCTACCTACTCAACAATGTTAATTAATATACACGTATTGTAACATTTTAAGATTATTCATTTTAAGATTGATTAATTATTCACAACATTTGGGTTTACAGTGCATGGCATTTTTCTTGGTTCATACAACAAATGATATCAAATCATCCCAGCTGGTCCCACAGTAGCCCATCTACATCTTAGTATATAAGCATCCTGTTCATCAGAATTCATTTACGATTAAAAAGCCTACAATCACCTCTTTTATCACTCAAATCTTGTATTGGAGTGTTGACCCAGAACCCTTTGATGCCGGTCACTTCTTTTCAGTATATTCGCCAAAAACACACGTAATAAAGTATGAACTTGTGTGTTATAGTGTATTGCTGAATTATTTATAGCTCAAACATTTATTAGTTTATATTAGAATATATCAGAGAGTTATTGGGGCTTTTCGCCTAATGTTGAATTGCATTTTAACTACAAAGTAGTGATGCTTTTGCTGAGTTTTGTGATGAGCAAGAAAAAAATGACAAAATAATTGTGTTACCTACATAGACTAAATAGCAAACCAAAACAATCAATGCCTCACTGTACTCCTTTTATCAAGATCCAGGTAATTAGCATGTGAGATGTTCGAGTTTTACCTGTGCTCTGGTGCTGCTATCATCATGACTCCACTGAAACCACAGCTAAATCCAGCTCAACTGATTGGCACACAGTCTCCTGTTATTATGAAAGGAAGCCCATGATCAGAGACACCAGAACTGAATCACGCTGTTAGAGCGGGTGTCAGCGTTTGAGCCATATAGGCAGAAGTGACAGGAGAGCTGGATGATAGCTTTCTCCACATTTTTATGCCAACAGCATGCTGAGAGTGCCTGCAGCAACATTTTCTTCAGTAAATTTCTCTCACGTTGGCCTTGATTTAAAGGTCACCTAATATCTCTAGTGAATGTACTGATAGAAATGGTGAGAACCTGGTCTTCCTGAAGAATATTTTAATGAAATTGTAATGTTGACTGTAGCATGAAAACTTAGGCTCAGTGACTCTAAAACAGGCAATGAAAGTCAAAAATGTCTTGTATTCACATTTTGTAAAAGAAGCTATTGTTTAGTTAATATTTTCTTTACATCGTACTTCCAAGCAATGTTTGATGTATGATGAATAAAACTGTAAGGCGTAGATGAGTGAATGTCTATGACAAATAAAGGTTTTACTTTCCAGAACCCCAAGTGTGCTTGCGTATCCATTGCTCATTTCTTGAGGGTGCTCTGTTGAAACGTCCTATGTCTTCTCCCTTGATTTTATGTATGATCTGTTATTAATCTTCTGTAAAGCATTTTGAATTGCTAATCTGTATGAAAATTTGCTATATGAATAAAATTGCCTTGCCTTGCCGTAGGATCAATCCCATTTAGTTGTGACATTTTTGGTTAAAACTTTACAATTATTGTAATTGTCATATTGTAACTTTAATAACGTTATAGCTTGAGAATGAGAAGGGGGGAGAGATATGGGCTTGTGAGTGAGAAGCCTCATCTTTAATAAAGAATCTATAAACTGTATTTATGTGTTCATGAATTATATCATAGTGAGAAATAGACAATTGAATAAGTTTTTTTAGACTGCACTCCCCTCAATATCACTTGTTTAAAGTGAAACTAGATGTGACATTCGACTGGTGCGCTCTGGAGTGCTTAGATGTTCCCCACTTTGTACCCTCTGCTGCGATAAAACTTATGGTAGCATATTTCAGTATTTTAGCACACTTTGCTGCCTTTTTTTGATAGGCCTTTGAGCTTTTCCTCTTATGTCCCCTTTTGCTTTTAAGAATCGTCCACTTGAATAGATGGGCATGATGGCGTATATGGCACTTCTCCCATAGCTAAAATCTCTCCTGGCCCCCTTCATATTTGCTGCCAGCAGAATTGTGTCACTGCCAGGTGAAGCAGCAATTCACTTCATATGCAACTGGGGCAGAAGAAACATGTGAACGTACACCGAAGCCATGAGTGCCAGCAAGCTGAGCAAAACTATACAATACAAATCCTCCGAGGACAGTCTCAGTTTTTTGAAGAAATAAGGAGATATTTTTTTCTCTATGTTTATATGTTAAGACATTTAACATTTTATTTTGTTTAATTCCATACAACGTTTAAAAGAAACTCAACTTTTCTTGTATTTTATAATCTAAGAAGCATATATTTTTATTATATTTTTTTTCTTTTCGTAATTACACTCTGGTTTTACCCTCATTATAGTTACAAACTTTTAAATGAATAAATACAAAATAAAATCAGGCCATCAAATTTAGTGTAATTTTAAGCTAACAAGAAAATCTTTCAGCCTCAATACCAGATTTGATGTGGCTTTATTTACAAAGTGCAATGATATTACATATATTAGATAGCATCTTAACTTACAAAATACAAAAAAATAGAGTCTGAAATACATTTATCAGGCTGTGACAGCCCTCAGGCTGAATGATCGAGGCACCAGTATGCAAACATAAGAGAATCACTGTTGTCAAATGTTTTGCACAAATCTCAGATTCACAGCAAACACAAAGCCACGAAAAGCTTTTATTCAGTGGCATGCTGACTTCATGATATCTCGCTTAGCAAATCAAAAATTTTAGATCTGTATATATTAATAAACACTTAGCAGCAAATAAAAAATAAAAGTCTTTGTGTGATTAAATTAGCTCATCACAACAAGGAATAAATTGCGAGCATGACCACAGATTTGCTATAAACTGAGTTCCAGCAGAGTTCCTGCATCATCTAGCAACAGTTGCTAAGTGCTCTCCGGCAGGTTAGCATCTCAAAGGCAACATTTATCCACAAAGAGAGGCCAGTCCACACCAACAGCAGCAGATCTCCTTAAAGGTTTTCCTCATCTCCTGGCTTCTGAAAGCATAGATGAGAGGATCTATGACTGAGTTGCACATTATAAGAATCAGATACATGTTAAAGTGGGACATGAAGCAGACGCAATAGGGATTCCGTGGACAGGAGATCATCAAGATGAGGTGTAAGAAAAAGGGAGCCCAGCATACGACAAACACCCCCAGGAGGATAGTGATGGTGATGGCCCCTTTCATATTTGCAGCCTGCAGAATTGGGCCATTTCCAGGTAGAGCAGCAATTCGCTTCATGTGCAACCGGGCCAGAAGAAACATGTGGACATAAAGTGAAGCCATGAGTGCCATCATGGTAAAGAACATGCTAATGAGGCAGATGAGAACTGTGGGGCTTTCTGAGTACACAATAAAAAGCACACCAGAAACTGTGCAGAAGGTCCAGATACAGGTGATGATGGTCCCCGCACGCCTCTGCGTCATGATGTTGTGGTAGCGCAAAGCATAGAAGATGGTGATGTAGCGGTCCACGGCAATTGCCAATAAGCTCCAAATTGAGGCTAAGAGCGAGCTGCAGATCATTGAGTCAAAAATGTTGTCCATGTTCTTGATGATGCTCTCCCTGTTCGTCAGATTACCCCCTGTGATGAGGGCCATCACAACTGTCTCAGAGGCATTGGAAACACTCACCAATAAGTCTGCCACCGCTAAACTGCATATGAAGAAGTACATGGGAGAGTGAAGGTTCTTGTTCTTAATGATGGCGGCGATGACCAGAATGTTTTCCAAAAGACTCACAAGCCCCAGGGTGAGGAAGACCTCTGTCGAGATGAGCAGCTGCTCGTAGCATCCAGAGGCTGATCCTCGATCACCCTGCGAGGACTTCCCCACTGGGAAAGCTCCCTGGCTGTGATTCCGATATGATGGATGAAGTGCATGCTGATGCGAGGTGTTCATTTCCCTCAGTTGAGTCTAAGTTAGTCAGGTGAATTCTGCATCATCAAGCAGATCAAAGAAAGCAAGTCCAGTGTAAGCATCTGTTTCCTCTCCTCTGTAATGGTTCTTCCTCCGAACTGGAAAAACTTCACCAAAAAAATATCCTCCAAAACAAGAGAAATACAAAGGAGAATAGGATACAATAACAAATGACTGAATCTGCAAATACTGAGAGCTCTAACAGAGACAGTCATGTGGAGCAGAAAGCTCACTGTCTCCGGAGTGTGTAGAGCACTTTGGCAGACAGGCTAGTGAGATGCTCTCGCTCACTCTGCTAAGGTCTCGCATGCTTAAAACAGACTCCACCTCCAGCTGAATGCACCAATGAGAAACGTCTTAGATGTATGAATGTAAGCTAAAAAGGTCAGTAGATGAATGGGGTTGCCTTCTAGCTTGAAAAATCTTTTCTGGAGCAAGTGACAGAGAGGGGGAATGGTTGAAGAATTCAGCATGCCTTCATCGTGGGTGTGTATATATTTAGACACTTTCCCTGCACTGAAGCCGTTCTCAGCATATTCAGGTAAGCAATTCATAGCGAGTCAAAAAAAGCAGTTGAATAAAAAATGTGAAACCTGAGTCTACTTGATTTCACCTACTTGAGCACCCTTAGCAACAACACAAATGGAAGTTGTCACCTCACTTTAAATGAAGTGTGAGTAAATAGTTGAAAATTCTGCCTGTTGTGAAACAATCAATTCCGCTTAAAATATTCCTGTTACATTCAATTATCAGGATCTCATGCAAGGGGTATAACATTGATTACAAGATATAACAAAAAAAACTAGAGCACATTAGATAAAATTGTAACATGAAAACATTAGCACAAAATGAAACAGAAAACATATTTTTACAAGTTTGGGTAAATACTAGAAGGTATATTTAGCTGTACAATTTTTAAAACAGTGTGTTTTTTTTTAACTAAATGTCAACAAATTACATAAAGGAGGTTAAATAAGTTGTAACAGCAATGCTATAATAAGAAAATAGCAATGATAACAGAGTTGACAGCTCTCATCAAACGGAACAGAAGAAGCAAGGAAAGTAAAACCAAGGGTAAAAAAAAGACGCCAAGAAAAACTGAAACACATGAAGAGAACAATGACCGTTATGACGTATTTTCCTCTGTATGTTTACCTATCCAAAATATTCAAGGTAACCATTCATTTTAAAGATCATAAATTAGGTGTAATCCTCAATGACTAAAACACAACTACAAGCAATGCAAACATATACTCTACTATATTAGTTCTATTGACACATGTAAGTATGTACCTTGTCCAAGTAACTGACAAATTGCAGTAAACTCTTGCTGTTTGTAATGTTTGTTAGTAGACTGTTTATCTGGTCCATGTTTGCTTTAGCATACAGGAAAAACCATCTGCCAAAATATTTCAGTTGCTGCCATTTGCGTATTGCCCAATAATCAGAGAAATAATTTGGTTGTAAATAAGTTGTTATGACAAAAAATGACAAAATATTGAACCATATATAACTGTTTAAATGTGTTGTATTTGTGTACATTTTGGAAACGGACCAATGCAATTGTTGTTAATTTCGTTCATGACATAAAAACCACATACATCTAGAGATTGACCCTATAAAATAAAAAGTAAGATAGGATCACACAGATATTCAGAGGGGTGTCAGTGTTCGATCTCGCCAGCTCATGGTTCATGGTTCATAGTTCTAAACAAGCCCTCGGCACCATTGCTCTTCATAGACTTTCAATGGAACAGACCAACCACGATTGTAGTGAATAAAATAGATGTTTTTATTATTTGTTTAGTATTGTGTATTTTCTACATTTTAAAATCAATTATGTGTAAATACTTGTTTATATACGCATATTTAAAAACCCTAACAGATCCACATTATTGGCGGGACTCAAATATTTGTTAAAATGAAATTAACATGTCTTTTCTTCAATGTCAAGATCAGAAATCATAACACTCATCAAAACTTACCAAAAATGTTTACTTTATTAAAGACATTTCAAACTCATAAATTATATTTTATAATATTTCATTATTTTGTCATTAAAAAAACATTTCATGTAACTGCACATTTTAAGCTCTTTATAGTCTATTTGTTCTTCATCATCTCTCTTGTCCTGTGTCGCTAACCGATTGTTCCTACAATAGCCAATAGGAGTACAGGAGGCAGGCGTAGGATTGACATTGTCTCCAGAACTTCATAGCTGGTGTATCCTTCAAGTTCAAAGATGGTCTTCATTGCTCTGGTGATCACAAGGGTACAAGCTTCGCTTTCCAGGACCAGTGGGTTGTTTTTGATGTTGTTCGGGAAGGAATCCCAATTAGTCCCAATCGAACCTGGAGCACAGAGCATAGAGATATCAAATAAATTTTTTTACCATTTTATTGAATGGAGCCAATAAGTACAGCACCTCTGGTGGAAGGGGAAAAAATCTGATTTTTAACTCTTGCTAAACTCTTGCAGTAGTGTAAAATTATCTCGGCCAAATCCAATCAGCGATCTTGGAGGGCTTCACACACCATGCTGCTCTGGCAAATCAATGAGAATGATGTTGATTCCAGTTTTAGTGTAGGTTATAGAACCAGCTCGAAGTAGGTACTAAAAACTGTGTCGGTTCCAAAGCCAGCACACAATGGAAGTGTAAAATATTGTGCAGAACCGTACAGAACTGTGCCGTGGAGTGTAATGGAAAGTGCCATTAACGAACAATAAGTGGCAGTTGTGGTCTGGTGGATAAGGAGATCTACTTGTGATCAGAAGGTTTCTGGTTCGAACCCCACATCCACCGAGTTAAAGGTGGTGTCAGTGATGAAACACTTGCTACCCCATTTTCAACAACCACAGCGAGAATCTGTAGTGCTGCATTACATAATTTTTAATCCCAAATTGCAACACAAGAGAAATTCTGAACGGGATCGATGACACGCAACTGATGGAGGTCAGTCACATGACAAATGCAGTGAATCAAATCTGTCTGTATTCTGACTGTCGAAAACACTACAGTACAATCTAGAGAGTTAAATTAATTCTGATCTGAGTCTATTTGGTCCTAATCTATATAGAGTTAAATTAACACAGAACCTCTCAATTTGAATCAGAATAATTTAATGTTTAAATGTTTTTCTATTTATAAATATATGTAGATATATTCATAGCAAGAAAATCTGAAGTTTGAAAATACATATATTAAAAAATCTATTTCACATTATAGACGTCTTGTACAATTTGGCCTTTTGGTAAAAAATAATTGAGTACCCTGGGATTAGATTAACTTAATAGAGGCTATAATATTGTGTAACGCTATAATAATAGTGTTTTATGGCTATGCTACCAATAAAGCGTCAAAAAGTGTCACTTTCTGTAAACCAGCAGAATGGCAGCTGTTTTTATCTGCAGGTTTGTATATTTATTGTGGAGAGAAAGATGAAAGCATCAAGCCTCGCACAGGGTAAATACTTTCTCAGCACTGATGCATACAGGTGCGTTTAATGTTTTAAACTAGTTTTTTTTTCCCATTCAAATTCAGAATTATCAGATTATTAGCAGATGGGACAGTACAAAAAGAAAATTGCATTTTATCAAAAGAAAAAATTGTGTGTAATATTCCTTTTAAAAATAAGTTTAAGAATACATAAAACTAAAAATGTAATGCAAATAGTTAAACTTTTCCCAATATTAAAGAAATCTCAAGAATCCTAATTCTTTTGGAGTTTTATTGACCAAAGTTGAAAGGTTATGTGGGCTAATTTATTTATGTCTCAGGGACTGACAAGTAAAATCAAACTCAATTAGGTTTTTTTTTACCATATAATATTTTGTAAAAGATTGTTGGAGTATATTTATTTTGAAATCAACAGATTACCTAGGTTTATCCAAGTCTTATCAACAAGCTCTTAAGCCCTGGGAGTTATGTTACATGCATTATTTCTTCCAACATAAAACTATTTTTGGACTAATTCCTATATCACTGTCGACAGAAAACCTTTAGTCATGCCAAATTGGCTTTTTTTAAAGCTTTATGAGCAAATGGTCTTCTATTAAACATAAAGATCATAATTCCATTTTAAAAGGTATTCCCGAAGGCTTACTATTACTGTTAAAGGTTCATATGATCCCATACGTTATCTATAAATAGATCTTGTACTTAATTGTTTTGGAATACACTTTAACAAAGGCAGAAAGTAGAGAATTATATTGAACACAGTCACACTACTGTAATTGAGTACATTTCTCATGTTTAAATAGTTTTTAAATATGTACTTTTACTTGAGTAGATGTTATTGTTACTCTTACTGGAGTAAACGTGTATATTAAAACATTGTTAAGTGAAAAAGGAAACAGCTTTTATGAAATAGCTCAATTGGACTAATCTCCAAAACAGCAGGACAATTCACCGATTAAGATCCAGCAGAATATTCAAGACTTATTTCAAATCCACACCATTTGATAATTTTACTTGTTTTAGATAGAAAGTTCCATATTCACAAATGGGGGGTGCCTAATTCTAAGCATTGTTTGAAAGAGCCTGTGATTTCATGTATATATGGAAAATACAAAACGTTGCGGGAAAATGTAATTTGTATTGATACGTGAAGTGTAAACCAATTTTACTTTTGTGTGTGTGTGCACTGTGCCAGTGTGCATGTGCGTGGGTGTGCGTGTGTGTGGGTGTGTGTGTGGGTGCGTGTATGCGGGTGTGTGTGCGTGTTAACTGCAGGGTGATCTTCAAGAAACCACCTTAAAGTTACCTTGACTCTCAAGGTTCCAGTAGAGAAATCAGCCATCTGCTCAATGTGTAAATGGCCATGGGCTTTTCTTCTCGTAAGGTCCAGATGTTTGGCCCAGCACTGGATGCCAATCAGAACCAAAGGCTCAAATGTCCTGTCTTGAAACAGTGCCTGAAGGATTTCAATAGCTCACAAAAACTGATATTTCTGACTTCATAATTGAATTGTAAAAGATGTTAACTTTACCAATTAGCTCGGTTATGAATTTGAATGCTAATTGTTCATATTAAAATTATGTATTTACTAGCGTCACGGTGGCGCAGTGGGTAGCACGGTCGTCTCACAGCAAGAAGATCGTTGGTTCTAGGCTCGGCTGGGGCAGGTGGCATTTCTGTGTGGAGTTTGCATGTTCTCCCGCGTGGGTTTTCTCCGGGTGCTCCGGTTTCCCCACAAGTCCAAAGACATGCGGTATAAGTGAACTGAGTAAAAACGATTGCCCATAGTGTGAATGAGTGTATGAATGTTTCCCAGCGATGGGAAGGGCATTCGCCGCGTAAAACATATGCCAGAGAGTTGGCGGTTCATTCCGCTGTGGTGACCCCATAAGGGAAGAAAGCCAACATGAAGATGAATGAATGTATTTACTCACTCATTTATCCTTAATTTTGGTTAAATTGGATGATAATAGGCTAGTTAACTTTTAAAGTTTGCAGAGAGTTCAAACATTTAACAATAGGTTTGCATAAACAACACAGTCAGAACTAAATTCAAACAATATACAACTTAGAAATATGAACCAAAAGCAAAGTGTTATTGTTTACGTTTACATTGATATTGAAAATAAATTACATTCAAATCTAATTTAGGTTTCTACATGATATAAGAAACTTCCTAGAGTATGAGTCAAGGGGTGTTGACAAGAAAGTTCATGGGCAGCACATACAGACAAATAATCTATGAGCTTTGGGTGGTCCACCTAATTATCCTCTTAAGATATTCCTTTATAATGTGACGGAGGGGTCATTGGGTTTCCGTCACTTCCAGAACCCAAAGCCCTCCTTCGTATATCTTCCCTGTATGTGTTTGTACATGCCAAAGCTGCGTATGCATCCAAGGCTTAATTTATGCAAGTGCGAACTCGTGAATTGGTTATGAAAAGACTTACAGCTCTCTCTATCCTTGTCTCTTAAAAGCTTTCAGACCAATCTCTTCCCAGAGAGGTGTAATGTAATTAGGAAAATGAACCAGAGAGCCCTACAGAGAGGAGTTGGTGAGAATGTTTGTAAAAATGTGAAATTGAATGAGAACATTGTATTAATCAATCTGGAGCATTTCGTGTGCTACCACACAATTATTATTCTAGTCCGATCATGACATTCATTGAGAAATTTCCGAGGCGGCTGATGAAAATGCAGGCGGTGTCGAAAGAGGTAACCTACAGGGCTGCTAATTCATCCCACTGTGCCAAGAAACTGTAAATTATTTGATGTTAGATTGCAGATGAAGTGAAAAATTGTTATTTTTTAACCCACTGATAACTCATTTTCATGATAGATCAATCTCATTCTTAGTCTTATTCATGAAATGTTCTATTAACGTATATTTTTCTACATTTATAACTATTCCTTAGTTTGGTCATGTAAAGCAATGTAATAAATTAAAATAAAATACAGGTTTAGTTTTTTGGATTTGCATGATATTATAAACAGATATAATTATACGACCAGCAACTGTACCCAAGAACATTGCAGGTACTGCAGTAGTGCTGCTGTGAAGAAACATAAATATTCAAATCACATTTCATGACACAACAGAACACAGTTTTATGCCGATTGCCTGAGCTTGGAGATCATTCACTGCACTGCAACTGGACTGGTGCTGTTTTGAAGATGAACATGATTTCTGTTAAAACCCAGAACACTAAAATAGAGCTGAGAATGGATCTGTTCCGGGTAAATATTTAGATTGATGAGTTTAGGTAATTATTTTAGAAATAAACAGGGCTTTCTGAAGTCTGCAGATTGTGGTTTATTTTTTTACTTTTGCTATTTTGAGTTCAAAGGATAGGATCATAGGGTAGAAGCCATGTAGAAACCAAGGGATGATGTACGTTGTGTTGGTAAGGAGGAAGTTGTGATAAAATAATGTGGTTGAACTCAGTGAAATCTGATGACTCAAACTAATTTAAAATGTTATTTCCAACATATTTAAGGTACTGCATCATAAAAACTAAACTTTTCAGACTTTTTTTGGGAGTTCAAAACAGCTTGATTGCCGTGGCCTTGTAATTTGGCCACAGTCCCCCTCACTGACCAATCAGATGAACCAATAATGCATCTCAATGAACAACAGAAGTGTAAAATGTAGAAGACTTAATTTTTTGCTAGGTTTTTGTTGGAAGTGGTGGCAGTGAAACCAGCAGGGGACCTCCTCGTCTGGTCTGGTGTTGTTCACCTGAATAGCAGTGATAGGACACTACAGTGAAGCTACTTGGAATGATACATTAGAGGATGTGCCTTTCTGTGGTCTTTGAAAATCAAAGGATGTCCCATCAAAAAGAGTTGGGATGTAACATAAATGTGTAACTCCAGTACAATTGCTTACATGTCTCTGACCTCCACATCCCTGCATTGTTTAAATCTCTCCATCTACTGTCCACTAGAAAGTCAGGGTGCAACAAGCGCTCTGAAACAAAATATCAATCATAATCAGTGTTTAGCTGTCATTCTTAATCAAACTCTCTCCTTTGAATCTATGCATTTTTGTACATTCGTAAGAAATATGAATTATCTTTGGCCTGCTGTGTCACGACTGGAAATCAACTGGTATCCTGTTACATGGTACATGACCACTAAATGTATTAACGTTAAAACCATCAACATCTTCCTTTTTTATTTTACACACATTACAAGGCCTTCATCAATATCTCTTCAATTTACCTCACTGGTCTAATTACAATTTTGATTACATTTAAATTATAGTTTGTGTTTGAGATCTTACATTTTTTTATTTTGTAAAATATTTAACGACTACACCTTAACTTTGATTTGGCATCATCCTGAACGCAATTCAGGAATTGAAGTCTGACTATCACTCATCACGGATATACTATTCATGCAAAATGGAGCATAATTGTTAGTTTGTATTCAATAAATAGTAATTTCTTCAATCAGGTCAAATAAATTGCTAATATATTACATTTTTAAAATACAGCTGGAAACAGAAAAAGCGTAGAAATGGCTGTGGTGATAATGACAATTTTATAGGGTTTTTATGTGTTAAAAAATTAATGATAGCTTTACAGCTTTACAAATGTAGCATTTAATGCATTTAAAATTCTGTCATTTACCTATAAAAAAAGGTTTTTGAATGTACAGCATGCTTGTAGATATCATATAGATATCATATAATATATATATATATATATATATATATATATATATATATATATATATATATATATATATATATATATATATATATATATATATATATATATATATAATAATAATAAATATACTTACAGGTAAAGCAATATTTACCTTGAATTTATCCATAGTTTGTAAGAGACCAAATGTCCCTCCATGTCCAACATCTGCTATGATGTCACTAAACATTTCCATGAAACAATATTTCACAAAAACTTTTAAAAGGGTCTTTACTGTATTATGGAAATGACAACACTTTCCCACAGCTATATTTTATATAACATGCTATATTAATGCTAGTCACTAACAAAATAGTATAATTTATTTGACTTATATACAGTCTTAAACTATGTACATCTAAAGTTTGAAAATAATTAATATTTTTAAGCTGAAATTTTTAAGCTGAAATTTAATAGCTTGGGAAAATGTGTTTTTGACACATAAGGACATATAAAAGTATGTCAAAATCATAATATAAAGGCAGTAAAATGGGTAAAAGCTGGTTTTATTGCTAGTTTGAAAAAGAAAGCAGATTTTATTCTTTTAAAATTATCTGTATTTTTAAAAATATGGCTAAAGAATATAAAAGTGTACCTGATTGAAGCAATCCAATTATATAATTACAAACACAACATTATGTATGTGGGTTATTTTATAAGTTAATAAGGAAATATTTGGCTAGATTTATTTGCCAGGTCTACCATGCCCTGAATGACCAAAGAATGCCTTAATGTAGAGAGCCATGTAATTAACACAAAATAAATAGCAGACACTACATCCTCAAAAGGTCAGGTCTTTCAACGTTTTCTAATGAGCCGAAGTAATTGATGTGCAACGCTATATACCGACAGAATGATTCCACCACGCACTTGACTTCTCCTTGATGCAAACATAAATGAATGTGTCAATCATAGGCAGCAGTGCCTCATTAAAAAAAAAAAAAAAAGAAGAAGAATGACTGTTTATAAACTGATTATTGACTATTAGTTCTACATGATGAGGAAAGGCCTTTCAAAGCAAATTAGCATTTTGCTTATAAGTTTTTATTTTATGATCATTAACGAATGATTTGTTTTTCACGATTATTGCAACTGAAGAAAGCTTGGTAATTATAAAAAAACTGTGTGTTTATGCACCAAGGGTACAAAAAACTGTCTACAAAATATTCCAGTTAAACTTTTTTCATCTGAGCTGAATTTTTTAACAATTGCATGACATCTGATTACAAAAACTCATAAAACATTAACAAACTGTTGAAAAAAATATCTGCAAATTGAAGGAGATTACAGTATAATTTAACATAATCATTCTTATTATATCAAAGTATAGCTGTAATAGTGAAATATACATTTCTGAAACACAGGAATGAGTTCTTAGCTTTTGTACTGAATACAGTATGTAATAATGAGTACCTTTTGAACTACAGTGGCTAATGCACTTCAAGCACACAAGCGGAACAATTGCACATCATTATTTCTAGCATTTCAGCAATCACCTCTTTCCCTGCAGCTCAGCCCGAAATTACTGGGAGTTTGAAGGAAGCAATTGGTGGGCAAAGATTACAGTGCATGTTATAAGTACATTTACTTTCAAAGTGTCCAGCTACTCAATTTTCCTTAACGTCAGGCCAACAGATCTGATTCAAAAGCTGAATGCACAAGATTTGCTCGGAATGAAGCATTAAAGCAGCCAATTTCACTGCCAACTCCATGTGTGCCTTTGTTTAACTCCGGGCATCACAGAGAAGATACGGCTGATGAAGAGGAGACATATCATCAACATTTTATATGAGATTCAAATATAAAGGCTATAAGTCAGATAAAACAATGTCTTAAAAATTTCACATGACAAAAATCCCTCCATATTCAGACTTTCCAACCAAAAACAATTTTCAGACTGCTTGATTTAACAGCAAGAGTTCATCAGAACTCGTGTTCATGCAGTCCAAATGCCCATGTAGTTTTGTAAGATAGCTTTTGGAAGATAGCTGTGCAGAGGAAATGACCAGAACATCCTAGAGTGGTCTAGAACAGCCTGACCCTTAAAACTGCACAAAAGCTCGCTGTGATCTCAGGAAGCACAGAACAGATGAAACTACCAAACAGAGATCTCGAATGCTTCTTTGCTTCTTTACAGAAGTCTGCCAATTAACATTTCCTTCCATTTTCTGTTTAAAGGGTGGTTTAGCCATGTTGGTAGCCTTTCAAACTGCATCAAAAAACTTTCATCTTTGCTTTGACATTCTGGTCACGAAAGATTCAACAAAGCGACAATCATTAAATATTAAATAATTCATTAGTGTAAATAAAAAAATATATATAATATTAATATTAATAATAACAATAATAATAATAATAGTAATAACAATAATAATATTAATAATAGTAAACTTTAATTTATAAAGCACCTTTTCACAAAGTGCTGCACAGAGAAGCACATAAATCAAAAGTATGCACAAAAAACAACATAGATATAGTGAATAAAAAAAGAAAAGAAAAAAACTTTCAAAATGAGATTGATTATGAGATTTAAATATATGGAGTTAGAATGATCTCAAAAAGACTTTTCAGTTCAGAAATAAATAACATAATTCAAATGTAAAAAATCCAATTCGTAAATTCTAAACGATTTTCGTATATTTCCAAGTGAAAGCATAAATATTCCCGTCAACCCGTACACGTCTGCATTTTACCTGAATTCATTTGAAAACAGGTTCACAGATTTGATTTTATTACGTTGTTCAGATGCTTCTATTAGTCCCTCTGGATGTGAAATGCATTTGAAAAAATGTTTTATTTAAAATAATTCTGCTGATTTATCTTGCTTGTTTACAGTAACCAAAATTTCAAGAAAACATAAGGATAAAAATATCTTGTTTTTACACTTGGCACAGTACAGAAAGAAGTAAGATTGAAAAATAACAACTTTTTTATAGTGAAAAGCAGGGATGCAATCCAGCAGCTCACACTTGAGCACTGGTTCTCTAAAAGCACCTGTACTCATTATTATGTGCAAGATACGGCTGTGCTTCCATTCTCCCTTCATGGACAGGAGTTACTCACTATTGCTAATGGAACTCAATGCCTGGGATTTCTGATTCCTGTCTCCTACCATATGGCATGTCTTGTTTGTTGCTTCTGTTTATATTGTTATTCTAGGTTGTTCTACATCATCACCTGACTTCTGTTTTTCATTCTGGAGTGCCCGAACGTTGATGTGTTGGTCCGATGTTGTTGTTTAGGTAAAAGAAAATGAAGCCATGACCAATAGGATCAATTTCCACCTCAGTGTGGATTTCACAAACATATCAATCCTCATGCAGATGTTTTTTTGTGAAAATACTCCTCTGGTTGTTGTTTTTTGTGTCTGTATCATAAGACCTTCCATATCAACATTCAAGTGAAAATAATTCAGAAGTTTGGACTGATGAGTGGATGATTGTTTTCAATATTAACTCTATTCATAGCACTGATTATGGGCTACCTTCTTCCTGGCCTATTTGGGTCCACTTATTTTTATTTGATGATCTATAAAACATATCAAGACCTTGTTTACTTTAAAGCTGTCTTCAATTAAATAGCAATTTATTTGATTTGACAGAGAAGGGACAACGTTTTCTAAACAAGAGCATTGTATGAAGGGTAAAGATGGACTGAATTAGATTCAGAATTCTGCAAAGAAGCAGATGGTGTGAGTAATTATGTTTTTCATATAATTTTATATAAGACATGAGTCATTTTAAGGCATGAGAATTAGTCCAGGCGATCTTCATATAAATTATATTTCAATAATATGTAATAAAAAAGCAATGGCACACCTGTGTCTGTTCATTATGCGTTCTCCATTTAAAATGCACAATAAACCTTTGTATGTATTCACCTGATCTTTCATGTAACATCGGAACAAAATGTTTATTACTAATGATCTATCCTGTCGTGTCGGTAAAACAGTTTCTTAAATTTCCAAGCATTGAAGTTCTCAGATTTAAGATCAATTGGCTTGTTTTTATGAGAAAGAATGGGATAATTCTGAAATCTGCTTGTCAATAGAAACATCTAGAGTTTCTTGCAACAAAGTCACTTGAGTTTTTTTTTTTTTTTTTGACTTTTACACAAACATTTGTACCATTTGAAATATTAAAAAAATACTGTCAATCTTTTTGCAAGCTTAGTCAAAGTGCTTTTAGTATTGGAGCACTGAGTGGGTGTTCTTTAGAAAGAACACATAGCCTTAAAACCTAAAATAATAGGCTTAATGCAGTCAGCCCTGCTAGTCACTGTTAACCCCCCCCCCATCTCCTCCTCCCTCTCTCTCTCTCTCTCTCTCTCTCTCTCTTTCTCCCTCTCTCTCTCTCTCTCTCTCTCTTCTCCTCTCTTCTCCCTCTCTCTCTCTCTCTCTCTCTCTTTCTCTTTCTCCTCTCTCTCTCTTTCAATAATTTACATTAGAATCCTTTTTAAATGGATGAATTTTTGAAAGTTGCTAATTATGTCTTTAAATAATCATTATTTATTTTGGTAAAACAATTATAAAATTAAATATCAAATTCTAAATGATCATTAATCTTGTTGAAATAAATATAGTTTCTTTGTTTTTGTTTTTTATATTTGCTTAAAAACTTTTTTTTATCTATAAAAGCAAATGTAACACATTTAGAAAAGGCAAACAAATTAAGTTTTTGTGTTTACATTTTGAAAACTATACCACTCTTCTGTTAAAACTAAACAGCAAAATTGTATACACTTTCATTTTGTTTACAATGATCAATAAAAGTAGTACATACATTAGTAATACATTGTAAATATTTATGTAAACCATAGTAAACAAACTTCTGTACACCCTGCAGTAGATCCTACCAGACTGTGAGATGTTGTTTTCTTCTAAGTTAGAGATTGAGGTGTGAAATTATGTTTACTCAAGCAAGCAAACAAGCCTGCAGGGGCTTCTGGGATGTGATTACTGGAAGCCCAATGAAAAAAAAGAATTTCAGTTCTTCATGAAGTGAGAGCTGGAGGAATGAATTTAAATAAACAACCCTACTGTGACCTTTAGACCCAAGAAATAAATTAGGATCTTAGAGACTGTTTTGCATGGAAAAATGGGTGGGGAATTAAAAAATTTACATGGGAGCTTCTTTCGTGAATAATGAAATATAAAATAAAAGTTTTTAATGGTGAGCCATTACATCACCCAAAACAAAGTCAGTGAGTCGTTGAAAGTTAGTCTTGCACAACCAGAATATTGCACAACCCCCTGAAGGTTAACGAAGCATGTGTACACATATTTCAGGTTCGGTTCAAATGAATTCTAATGTGATGGCTCAATTACGTTGCATTAGAGGGTTGAATAAGTATGAAAGTGTCCACCCAAACTTCACTAATGGACCGGAGTGGGACTAAAATGTTCAGTCTCTGCCCTGCTCTATATTATATAAAAACAACAACCAAAACACATAGAATCTGGAAAAAGACAGGATATTATGTGAGCTGGACTAGCTGGATTAACTAGAAGCCATTGGGGGCGATATTCCTAGATGTTGCTTGTCATTTAAATACAAGATGAAATCCCTGGGCTGTTTTTTTGTGTTCCTCGGGAACTGAGAGAAAGGCCCTGTGCACCCATACCTGGCTATTTTGTGACCGCGCTTTTTAAAAATTTGATTATGCTTTGCATCTACACAAACAGTACCAGGCACAGCATTTCAGTGTAACCAGTTATTTTTGAAAACGCCAGCCAAGGTGGCCAAATAGCAAAAAGCATTTGGGCCGGCTCCAACTAGAGCACCTCTCCCTAGAGCTTAACCTCTTACCTGCAGATTCTGGAGATCAGAAGCACAGTGATTCTGAACAGAGGCCTTTTGTTTCTGTGTTAAAACAAGTGCCATACCAGGTGGAATGCTATTATTTCTGCAGGCTACAGCACTGCTTATTCCTCATGATTTTAAATTTTTTATATGCTTATATTCTCTTCAACTATACTTAACATAATCGTTACATTTGCCCCATTTGAATGTTGTACATTATTTCATAAACAAGTAAAAAATAACACATTTCAAAATGGAAAAGTTTATCTGCAAAATCACTTAAAATAAAAAAAACATTCAGTTCTATAAAAACACATTGAAAAAAGTCAATCAAGTTTACACTTTCAAATATAATGAGTGACAAAAAAATTTATGTAAACCTTTTAAATTTTCAATCAGAGTCCTAACAAAAAAACCTAGCTGAAGAGCCCCAGTATGTAATTTTAACTGAAACACGTCTTAATACAAACACAACAAATAATGTTCTGTATTTGCGATTAGTTAACACAAATTGTCTTAGAAAAAAAACTGTATGTACTTCATTAAATCAACTCAAATTCTGACTGAAATCCATTTGCACTTGCACATAAGTAAAGCTATACCAGATCATAAACATATAAAACCACATTACTATCGAATTGCATTTGTTTACTTCTATTATTAGTTACATTTGTAAAAATGCTTTTTTGTTTGGTTTTCCTAAAAGTGTCAGTTAATGCATTAATTCACAATCAGATAACTAATCGTTGGTAAAGGCAGTAATTAATATATAGGTTTAATGAGTTTAAGATTATTACATTTGTTATCCATCATTAACTCGTCATGAAATAAAGATTAATGCTTTAAATGACCTTATTGTAAAGTGTTATTTTAATATTTAACTTCACTTTGTTTGGTAGATTATCTGCAATAATATACTTATCATTAAAATGTATTGTTTTCCAATTTAGGCTTCAGGCTTTTGCATCAGTTAAAATAAAAATAGTGAGTAAATTTGCTCATGCATGTTCAGGCCCTTCGGTTTGCTGAAATGATCTCCTACAAAGTTTCTTTTTCTTTACCTTGATTGACGTTCACCTTTAACCCCTCGCTGGATTATATTATCAACAGAGCTCAACCAAAGTATGGTATTCATGTTCAGTATGGCCTTCAAAGTGTAAAGAAAGTTTTTCAGTTTGTTTATTAATATTCACCACAATGTCATCTCAGTCAGTTCCAGGAATGAGTAATGGAGTTAAATAACTACAGTAATTACAAGTGACTCTACTGGAGTGTGAGGAAAACCGTGGGGACCCCCGTTTGAAATTTGTTTCTTTCCAGTTCCTGTTTTTTTTTTTTTTTAAGAGTTGTTGGTATAGCAAACCATTAGTCATGACTACATTGGGTTGCAATGTTCTGTGTCACAAGAATTCATCGATTGAAAAACCGGAAAAACCTCTCTGTTCACGCTAAAAAGCCTGGGGCAGTTAAAGCTCTTCCAGGAGACAAGAATACAAAAGAAGTCTTACTTCTCTGAAAGAGTTATTTTAAACCTGAAACTTTTCTCCTCAATAAACAAGGTGTTCTTCGGTTCATTTCAAATATGTTTGACTTTTTTCAACACTAAACAAAGCATATTTATTATTAAATAAACAAAATATTTACAGATAATGGACTTAGTCATGAATTCAGAACAAGGTAAGTGGTTTCCCTCCTTGTTTGTTGATGGTTCTCATATTTTGCCTACAAAGGCAACCCTTCTCCTTTACGAGTTTCTTGTAAATCTATTTTTGCTCTGAGCAAGGCATCAATATTTAGCATTGCAAAAACTGTCATGAGAATTGATAAGTGATCAAAATAAACAGTTAGGTGGTGTACTATGGTGAGAAAAATAGCCATCCGTTAGTCAGTTTTACCTCTATGCCAAATCGTCTTTATAGAATAGACACTACATGTTACCATGGCTGCGCCTGGTACAAGAGATGTTCAAGGTCTAAACATAGAAATCATTTAACGAATGAAACTGATGGAAGCAACATGGTCAGACATATTAAAAATCATTGAAATAGAGAATAAAAACAAAACTCACCAGCAAACATACATTGTGCAAACAGATTGAAAGAGTTATTGTGGTTTGTTTAAATAGGTTCTGTGTCATAACATGTCTTTTCTAAAGCAAAGTCACCAGCCTTTATATTAGAAAATGTTCTCATATAGACAAAAAAAAAACTAATAAAAGCAGTTAAATGTGTTTAATGTCAGAAACATAATATACTTTATATTGTTTGCCAGTAATGGATGACTTATAGACAGTATCATAAAACTATTTGAAATTAAATAAACAAATAAATAAATATTATGGTAGCTCCATCTTTTGGTGGAACTGTTGGTTGTTGAAAATAAGACTCAACAGAGGAGATATTTAGCCTTGAGTCATTTGCACAGATTGGATGACTCATTCACAGTATCATAAAATTATTAGAAAATAAATAAATTATTGATTGAAACTATGTAGATTTGTTCCTGAACAACAGAGGAGATGTTTGGCCTTGAGGAGCCAGCTTAAAGGATTTGTCGTTTGAATTTCTTCCCTTTTTTTCTCTTCATGCTCAGACATGTTAGACTGGTGAACCATATAATATCATTTGTGTCACACAACTTCAGACAGAGATTAAAAAGACAATAAAGTCAGGCTTGTTTTGATCTTCATGTAATAAAGCTGCGAGTGCATTGGAGTGTATTGGAATGGACGTGTGTTGTGACCACACCCACCGTTTCTTTGAGGATTGGCTGATTTGCAGCCCTGGGGGAGAGGTGGAGGATGTAGTCTGAATCTCATATCGCTCAAACACTTATCAGACTCCTGATATTAACAGTGGATGTCTCAATGAGAAGGTAAATTATACTTTGACATGTTTTCCTTGGGTCTTCATACCTGGTTTTTCATACTTCGTTCATTCTCTTGGTTGCTTTAGTGTTTAGTAGCCTTCAGTTACTGTTGCTGTTTGTTGTTAAACTATGTAGTTGTCTATCGGATGCATTCAGTTGTACACTGATGGTCTGTACAGTGTACAGTGTTATGTACAGTGTATACGCTGTATGTATAAGTATGTACTGTATATCAGTTTCACATTTACCCATTTAATTTTAACACTAATTTTTAAAGATTTCATTCATAGAAAGTTTGTGATCAAAATGTCAAGTGTATTTTTATATTTTTAATCAATTAGTTTATTCGTTCTTTTTAGTTATGTGAGTCATTTATTACGGGATTTAGTTAAGATGCAGTCTGTACATTTTCTAAAATAGTTATGACCTAGTTTGGCCTGGCCTGGCCTGGCATGTCATGTAACAAATCAAACTTCTAGCCAATTAACAGAAGAAATAAAACATTTTTACTATTTGTTTGTTCTAGGGCATACCCATTTTGTTGATCTCAAGCATACATTTAATTCCAAAGATGTCATAAAACAGTCTTAATTAAGTCAAGTTTAAGTTCAAATATCTGACAAATATTGTCATAGAAAATGTTTACACACCATAAACAGATTTTTGATTTCTAGATGTGTTAAGATTACAATACGACATGTACTATAACTCTGCGTTCTAATATTTATGCCAATATGTTCAATAGCAAACTAAATTATATTTTTACTTAAAATGTTGCATACAATTAACAAAACATAAAATGATCCTTGCAATAATGTATTATCATTTATTTACGTATAACCTTTACAATAGCAAGAATTGAATAGACCTGCAATAATATGAAAATAACACTGAATACAAAAAGATTGATCAGTCAAAAGTGGACAAACTACAACTATAGATGGCAATTGAGCAAATGACGGCTTGTAACATTTGTGAAGTCACCATATTTAGAATGAAAAGAGAGAAGTCAAAATAATAATAACAATAATAATAATAATAATAATAATAATAATAATAATAATAATAATAATAATAATAATAATAATAATAATAATAATAATAATAATAATAATATAGCCTTCCTCTAGTTTCTCATGAAAGCTGTAAGTAAAGATTTTTTATGGCATATTTTATATCTTAAAATAAATGTTTCTACACACTGTATTTTGAAACCAACACAACTGTTTTTTATAAGACTTAACAAAATGCCACACTAGCTGTACTGTTTGTACTTGTGTAAATCTTTCAAATATTAATTGATGTCAGTTTCACTTTTTACAGTACATTGGCAAATGTTAAAACAAAATGTTTTTAGAAAAATGAACAAATTAGATAATGAGACACTTTTTACCATCCAGTTACAGTACTAAGTGTAAACCACATGTTATGTAATTGTATTATGGGTTTTTTAGAGAAAGTAAATGTAGTAGAGAAGATACATTACCATCACTAAAATACTAATCTTTTAAAACAAATGAAAAAGAATGAATTCAATAAAAGGTTGTAAACAGGAAAGGAACCCAGATCTTGTGAACGTGCAGTCTGTATGTTGCTGTGAGTCTGTTTATGTGGGTGAAGGTCTACAGGAAACATCATGGAGTTGACAAAAGATGATGGGCGGCACATCGACAAGAGCACACATGACACTGGTTCTATTGGAAACACTGATGACGGCCTGAAATATGATAGAGGGAGCATAAGCCATGACTTCAGCTGCATCCACAGCAAAGGTACAGTAAATATGCTCATGAAAGGCTGCTGAAAAGTCAGATCCAACATGATGAACTACAACAATAGTTCTGGAAATCATTTCTAAAAGGGACTGCAGCCCAGCTTTGTGTACAGAGCACTTTTCTTTTTCCATTTTAATACCAAATATAAAGCCTGTGACTGAAACATATTCAAACCCAGAGAAAGCAAGAACAAATAGCCGTTTGTTCTGGATGGCTTGCTATTCAATTATCTATTCAAATATTGTACCGACGTTATGCTTACAAGGCGCTAAGCCATTTTGCATTGCAGAATGTTATGTCCAAAAACATAGTTTTAATTAAATTAAGCAACAATGTATCCTTAAGCGCACATTTTGTTCAACATTGTGGGTTCATTTTACACGTGTTGCTTGTCATGCAGCATGCAAATGAAACCACACAACTGTGCTTCAACGGCTCTTGAAACAAACTACCCAAAAAAAAAAAAGAGTTGCATCACTTTCCTGCAAGATTGCATTTTTTTCAATGATTTCCTCAACATTCTGATTGACAACCATATGGTAATGCGATGGCTAGAGACAAAATGTGGTTTGCAGACTAAAACTGAATCATGTGTAAGATTGACAAACACTTTTTGCTCAGATTTGCTCCCTGCTGAGGGTGGGGAGGAAGCAACCAAACACTTCCTGCAAGAGCTCATAAACATATTGATGTCATACATCAGCAAGTCCTTAAAACGTGGCTCTAAAGTTTTGGATTTCCACCATCCTCATCAGCTGAAGGATGGTTTGGAGGGATTCAGTTTAGAGCTTTCGGACCAGCCAGAAAACCTGGAGCAAATTCTGGTGGACTGCAGAGACACACTCAAATATGGAGTTAAAACAGGTGAGATAAGCTAAATAATATAGGTCATAGAAAGTGATGTAGAGGCTTATCATGTGGTTTCATGTTGCTAGGTCACCCACGATTTTTCAACCAACTATCAACTGGGCTTGACATCATTGGTCTTGCAGGAGAATGGCTGACGTCCACAGCAAATACAAACATGTGAGAGACTAGCTATTTATCCTTAAAAATAAAATGTTCAATTATGAATAAGGTTTATATTGTTTTGCATTGTTGCAAGACTCCAGTGTAGCTTGATCACTGTTTTTGTAACTTTATAGTCAGGTATAGTACTATAGTATACCTATCGTATTTTCAGTTATATTAGGGTCATAAAATATAACCGATACCTCTCCCAGATCCCAGTATAGAATAAAGTAAGTAAGCCGCAGTTAAACTCTATTCTGGAGATATTGTGTTAGTAATTTAAAGTAACAAATGAACCTGGCATACGTGTTTTTGTACTGCTTTTGTGCTCAAATAAGAATTCTTCTTTTACAACTCCATTCTATCAGATTACATCATAATTATTGGGATTACAAGTATAAACTTGAGACTTAATCTCAGAACTGAGGACCTCTGGGCAAAAGCTTCAACGGAAACTATGTGGCCCAAATGGTATGCTATATAAATAGACTTATATATAAATATTGCTTCCGTGCAGGTCAGCCAAACATGACTTGAGGATCAGGTATGATTATCCATAATAGACACTTCTTCCAAGTGTACATTCAGCAACTGGAAAACATTGCAAGTGAAAACAAAAAGCCAGCTAGTGTCAACCATGACTCCAGGTCTTGAATGCAGTCAAAGATGTGATGCCTTGTTTGAATTTCTGTCAGAATAAAAAGAAAGACATGATCTTACCAAAAAGGCTACAAGGGAAAAAAGGCCATATTGTAGAAGTTTATGGCATGCTTCCACGTGGAGTAGATGAAGTATATCTCGAAAAACTGGGGGCAGATGTAAAAGTAAACTTTCAGGAAATAAGCAAGAGCAAATGAACTTTATGACACTCTAACCAAAAATGTGTTCCAAAAAGGAATTCATGTCTCTTAGCTTGGAGTTCAATCCCTGCAGTGTTTTAAAATATGCCGAAACAAAACAAAACAAAAAACATTTAAACAATTAATAGGCAATCATATTGTACAGATCTACAATAACGAAATTCAGATTTTGTTTCGAACATTGCTTTTTTTTTCTTTTTTTTTCATGTGCTTCAGTAAGGTTTGGATGTTCGTGGAGGGGAGTTTTGCTTCTGTGAGCATACTGAAGGACATGTTGTTAAAACATTTTTGTAAAGTTCCGTGTACGCAATTTCGGGAGGAGCGATCAGATAATTAGCGAAAAATCTGCAGGTGTTTCCAATCCCTCCGCTCGCTCAAGAGATAAAACCGTAACCACTCCACTTCCAATTCGACGATGAAATGTAAAATTCCCTCCGCCACCCCTGTCTCCACATCTCATGGGGGGGGGTTCTTGGGCCCGGATCGCTTCTCACCTCGAGGCCCTCCCGTGGACAGCTTGCCCAGTATGCTTATCTTAATCTCGCCACATACACTTGCATTTTCTGCGCTAATTCTATCTAAGCGAACTCGTGAACTATACTTTACTGAGTTGTATTAGTAATCTCAAATATTTATTTTAACATTTTAATATATTTAACAATATTGAACTATGTTAAGGAAACTCAACATCTGAGTAAAATCAAGTAAACATAATTGCTTTTCTCTTGCAAATAATACTATTTGATTTTACAGTGTGATGTTTCTGTAACTAGAACTGAAAAAATAAAAAAATTAAAATGACTTTTCTAATTAGCATTTTTGTAATAACCTAATCAAACAACTTTCATTCTTTATTCCTGGCTCCACACGATGGTGATGAGCTCTGACCTTTTCTTCCAAACAGGTTCACTTATGAAATCTCCCCAGTCTTTATTCTAATGGAGGAAGTTGTTCTAAAAAAAATGCATGCAATTATCGGATGGAAGAAGGACGATGGAGATGGCATCTTTTGTCCAGGTAACAAGCTGAAAGCGTAACGCTGCAGCATCCATTATTGTTTTTGTTACGAGTGCTGAACATTGAAACATTTCAATTATTAACTTTGCATTAAACAACTGATGGTTTTCTCTGCAGGAGGCAGCATGTCCAATCTTTACAGTGTGATGTTGGCAAGGTTTCATCTCTTTCCGGTGGTGAAGACCCATGGGATGGCTGCAATCCCTCGCCTGGCGCTGTTTACCTCCACGCACGTACATGATCTCATTACTGTTTTCTTCTCTCTCAGCAAGCTTGCTGCGACTCCTCTACTTACTCTTTGAGACACATAGCACAGACCCTTTCTGTAATTACCTCCTGACCCTTAAATTGGGAGGTCAGACTATACCTGATCAGCTGGTGATAATTCAAATATCACTTGTTATGCTAAAACAAAGGTCAGCTGTTTGGCTGTTATTGTTTAACACTGACTTTCCTGATTAGAGCCATTATTCAATCAAGAGGGCAGCAGCAGTTCTCGGCATTGGCTCTGAAAACGTGATACTCATCAGATGCGATGAAAGGTGAGGTGGATGAGTGGAATCCTAATATCATAATCTGCAGCTTCCAGTTCGGTGATATTAATAAAACTCTCTGGTATCTCTCTAAAAGGGGGAAGATGATCTCATCAGAGCTAAACTCCAGCATTGATGAAGCAAAATCTAAGGTTTGTCAAATGTTTCATTTGGTTCTTGTTTTTAAAAAATCCTATTGTGAAGGCGCAATTATCTTGGAAGCAGATTAAGCATTTCCTCAATGTAACTATTAATTTTGGGATGTCAAGAAATAGATAATGTGCTAAAATGTAACTCCCCAGTGCAAGGCTTAGAAACAATAGCTATCAATTATGTACCATAAATAAAAAATCAACCTTTTTGATAAAAAATAAAATTGGGGTAATATCGTACATTAAGGTGTTATGAATGTTTAATGAATGCATTAATTGTCAAAGTCAGGTAAACTGTTTCAAGTTAAAAGTTATCTTGTAGAAATATCAAATATTAATATACTTTGCAATTAATAATTAAATTATGAGGACTTATTCCAGAGTTATACATGAGTGAATACCCGAGTTAAAAGTGAGTAAATACGAGACTAACTTTTTACCTATGATATCAAGCTGTCAACAACTACTTTTGTGATGAATTTATATATAATGTGTATGTTAATAATGTGCTAAAGCTGAAAATATATATTTGTTTGCTGTATGTATTTTTATCTCCATAGGGTCTTTTCCCATTCTATGTTAATGCAACGGCAGGAACCACAGTCTATGGAGCCTTTGACAATCTGAATGAAATAGGAGACATCTGTGAGCAGCATGATCTGTGGATGCATGTGGATGTAAGATACATGCCCTAATGATATTCAAACATTGAAATAGTTTAATGCTTTATCATATGTACTCAAATTTCAAAGGCTGCCTGGGGTGGAGGCTTGCTACTTTCTAAGAAACATCGAACAAAACTTCAAGGAATTGAAAGGTAACAATGGAGACGATTTATGACTGCATTTCTGGAATCTCTGCATCAAAGCAATTCCAAGGTCTTTATCTATTCTGTGAATGAACTGGTGAATAAAATGATACACCGGAAGAATGAAGGCTAATCTAACTCTTGGACATCCAGTTCTTGTCTTTTTTTAACAGATAGACTGAAAGTAGTGAAACTCTATCTAGTTAGTATGTTGTGATGGATGGAAGCAAGCTGTACAGTTCCATTTATATTTTGTACTCTATAATTATGTGACGAGTCCATTTATGATCTTATATCTGGATTCTGTTAAGTAATTTTGCTTGGGCAGCTCCAGCTTAAATGTCAGCAGTCAATTCTCTAGTTGGTTCTTCACATCCCTGTGTTTCATTTTCTTTTAATCGTCATACATTGCTACCGTCTGTGGCATTACGCCCAGTTCAGTGGCCGATTACTTCTGCAATGTAATTCAAGTACCTTCTCAACAATTGTTGCTTTTAAAGGTGTGTGGTGAATGTTCGTTGACATTTACGATGTGAAAATGTGTTCGAACATGTACCCGTCTGAGTTCATGTCTGCAAAGCATCCTTTGATCTTTACTCCAAGAATATATCTTATGAAAGAATCAGATGAAGACAAACTCATCTACCTATTTGACCTTGAAACTTTTTTGTTCAGATGTGTAAGTAATTACTTGTCTATCTCATGTCTATCTTTCATTTGCTTTCATCTAGAGCCCAATCTGTGACCTGGAATCCACACAAAATGATGGGTGTCCCACTCCAATGCTCTGCGATTCTAGTCAAGAAGAAGGTAAGCTGCACGATTAAATGTAAAGTCAAGATGTCAAAGTAAAATGAACAAAGAAATGAACATCTGTCTTTTATTTGCATAATTTTCAAATGGCTATTAAACCATTTTTAAATTACTTTTACATAATGCGTATCCTATTAAATGATGAAGTCTATTAAAAACATGTAATTATCTGTTCCTTAAATGGGATCAAGGGAATATCTCTCTTTTAGTTCTGCTATTTCTCAGTGCTACCTTGGATACACCAGGATTCTCCTAGAGAAACTATAGTACTATGTTGACAACCAGGGCCAGGCTCTGGGATGGTTTAACTCTTACCTGTCTGATTTGTTAATGTGAATTTAGACTCATCAGATACAATAGCAGTAATGTATGTAGTTCTGCAAGGATTTGTTCTGGGACCAATTCATTAATCCCCCTCTGCAAAATTATTAGAAGACATGGGGTTAGTTTCCCTTGCTTTGCAGGCAACACCCAGCTTTATATCTCAGCAAACCCTAGCAAACTTTCAAAGCTAAATAAAATCTGTTGCTAATATCAATGAATGGATGAATTAACATTTCCTTATGCTAAATCCTGGTAAAACAGAAATATTACTTATTGGCTCAAAAAAATTATTACAGAATCTCTCACTTTTAAATATGGAGCAGGGGACACAATTCCAGCCAAGCCCCCCCCCCAACCCCCCCCCCCCCCCCCCCCCCCCCCCCAACTAAATTACTGTTAGTTTCAGAATATGATCACATTACACCGGTTCTCTGCTCTCTTCATTGGCTCCCTGTAAACTAATTGCCAGTTTAAGTCAGTTTAAATTGGACTTTTATAGAAATTCAGAAATTACTGGTCAGCTTACTAAACATTTTCTTTATACTAATAAACTATACTTTACAGTCTACTTTACAGGTAATATTGTATGGTAGTTCTATTTATCCTCAATATTATTATCTAATAGGAATTCCTATTAACCCTACCTAATCCACACAAGTCATTGTGAAGCTGCAATGAAGCAACTGATAAAAAAAAACGCTATTCAAAAACACATTAATTGTTTGATTAACTTTTGTTTTTGCTTAATTACTTTCGATTCACGGCATGCAAATAGAAAAAAAAATTGTTGAATGTTGGTAAAAAACTAAACTGTTTTCAACAAGTCTGAGTTAGTATAGATAAAAATAGAAATATCAGCACTATAAGAACATACCTGACTGTTAACTTCACAGCACAACAGACTGCTCAGCATGCAGGACTACAGAAAAAAAATTATGTACAAAAGCTTTGTTGAGAACAGTAGGATTCTTCACAGCTTTCGGTAAAATAGGTACTCGTTCACTATCACAAACAAGAGCAAAGAATCTGTTTTGTTGGAGTGGTCATTGAAAAACCCCAGGAATTTGTTGTTCTCAGGGCCTCCTGCAGGAGTGTAATCAGTTGTGTGCAGACTATCTCTTCCAACCTGACAAGCACTATGATGTGTCTTATGACACTGGAGACAAGAGCATTCAATGTGGACGCCACGTCGACATCTTTAAACTGTGGCTCATGTGGAAGGCCAAGGTAACAAGTCTAAATCTTTGACAAAACACACCCAATGGATCTGCAATGCATTATGTACGAAAACGCTGCTATGTTTGAAGCACCACCCACCAAAACTCTTTTTCTTTTAGTAAAATGTAAGACCTGCTCAATACTTTGCAGGGCTCGGAGGGTTTTGAAGCACATGTCAACCACTGCCTGGAAAATTCTGAATATCTTTACTACAAGCTGAAGAAAAGAACTGACTTCCAGCTTGTTTTCAAAGGAAAAGTATGTTTCTGCAATTATTGAGCATACTGTATAGAATATGATTTTAATACAGGTCAAAGATCATGGTTCTTCTGGTATGTACTTCATGGTACTTTATTCATTTATGTCAGAATTTTTTTCTCTTCAAATCTCTTGAATTGTTTCAGCCTGAACACAGTAATGTCTGCTTTTGGTACCTTCCACAACGACTTCAGGGGATTCCACCAGGCCCAGAGCGAGACAGAGAACTTCACAAGGTGAGTCAAGTCATTGGGATTAATAACGTTTTTCTGTATTCTCTAAGGAGCATACTGATAATTGGTCAGTTTGATTAGATGAAAGGGAGCACGGTGGCGCAGTGGTTAGCACTGCTGCTTCTCAGTTAGGTTACTGTTTTGAGACCGCTCGTTGCTCTATTGAAGGGGAGTTTGTATGGTCTCCTCCTGCTTACACCTGCTTTCTTGCTACAATGTTCTCCCATAGTCCCAAAATGCTTCTGGTGAATTGGTGACTGAGTGAACATGACCCTATAATGGACTAGGAACCCAGTCTTTCACCTAATATGAGCTTTTGATTGTAACCAGTATCTGACTCTAACCAGAGGAAATTGAAAAGTACAAATAATCATTTGGTAACAAATACTTGAGCAAGGCATAAGAAAAATATCCATATCATTCCATCTCCAAATCATATACAAATCTTAATGTTGAAAACTCTGTATGAAACTAGAACCTAAGGAAACCAAATTAATATGTGATACTGACTATATAAAATACTACAAAACAATTATTAATAATAATTGAGTAGAGAATATGCAATGTGGATGATAAATTGCATAGTGATAAAACCAAACTATCAAATTATGAAGTGATGTTGATTTCGTCTCAGTTCCAGTTCAGAGCAAGAAAATGGTAATCATCACAAATAAATATCGGGAATAAAAATCACAACTCTATGTTAGCTAAAACAGTTTCATTGGGCACAAATGTCCTTTTTATTGTCATAATCTCCAGATTTCATTAATAATATTTTAGCTTTTATATGATGCTTTTTAAGCGTCACGGTGGCGCAGTGGGTAGCACGGTCGTCTCACAGCAAGAAGGTCGCTGGTTCTAGGCTCGGCTGGGGCAGGTGGCATTTCTGTGTGGAGTTTGCATGTTCTCCCCGTGATCGCGTGGGTTTTCTCCGGGTGCTCCGGTTTCCCCACAAGTCCAAAGACATGCAGAATAAGTGAATTGAATAAGAACGATTGCCCATAGTGTTAAAGTGTGAATGTGTGTGTGAATGTTTCCCAGTGATGGGTTGCGGCAGGGAAGGGCATCCGCTGTGTAAAACATATGCCAGTGAGTTGGCGGTTCATTCCGCTGTGGCGACCCCGAAAGGGAATAAAAGCCGACATGAAGATGAATGAATGAATGAATGATGCTTTTTACCAATCACCTTTTAAATGATTGTTGAAACTCTGAACATAATTTAATTTTTCAATTAATTTTCATCTCCTTTTCTGTTTGCCCTTTCTAGCATGCTTGTATTTAGCTGATTACATTCATAATTTAGTTGATAATGACTAGGATATGCATGCTGTGATTGGTGACTTTTGATTACATTTGTTAAAGTTAATTTCTAGGGCAACAAAACTGTTGACCAGGGCTCTAAACAGAGTAAAACATCATACACAAATTCAATGGTAAAAACATAAAATTGACCAATTACTGCCAACTTAGATCCAAACCAAATGTCAGTTTAAAAAAGATGACTCATTAAAAAAATATTTAAAAAAGAATGTCCAATGGTATTGTTTTCCAGAGCTGGGAAACAGCTGAACTAAAACCCGACCACCCCTTTGTATTCATCTTGTGAACCACTAGAAGTAGCTGACTGGCAGAGTACAGGGAACCCAGGGTGACCACAATCAACATGGCACTAACTGGTCTTCTAAAGATGTAAAAACTAAAATTATCGTTTTTTTAATCATGTGCTAAACAGGAGCTTCATTCAATTTGGTGTGACATGACACCTCCTTCTGGACATTGTTAAAAAGTGACAGGCAGCATTCTGCACAGCCTGCAGTCTTGCCACAAATGAACAGGTGATCTTGAAAGATAATGCATTAAAACAGTCGATGCATGAACTAATGAAAGCATGGTAAAAATTGTCGTACTTTCTTTCTTTCTTTTTGTCGAACTTTCTTAATTAAAGCATTTTCCTTTGATCTTTGTACACCAATCGTGCTGAATGTTGCACATAGACATAAAAAATCACTACTCATCTCTGAATTACTCCCCCTCCCTCCTCTTAGTATCATTACAGAGCAAATTTAATTCTTTGAATTCTCGCAGGTGGCTCCGAAAATCAAGGCAAAGATGATGGAGGAAGGGTTCGCCATGATTGGTTATCAGCCACTGCAAGAGAAAGTGAACTTCTTCCGATGTGTTTTCTCAAACCCAGCCACACAGAGGGAAGATGTGGACTTTCTGGTGGATGAAATTGTTCGTCTGGGCTCTGAACTCTAATTTGATAAATCTTTTTTGTGCTGGAGGAGACTTATTTATTTAACGCTATCCTTCATTTCATCTGGAATCAGTTATTAAAGAACTCGGACATCTCTATATTTTTTTAGGTTATTGTTTGTATATGCTGTTTTTATTAATTTATTCTTTCACAAGGTAAAGTCGCTCTATGTGATCTGTTTAGTAGTGGGAAATTAATTCCTGAACAAAGCAATAAAAGTCAAAGTTGTCACTGGATTTTCACAAATTCTGCAAATTCAAAGGGATTGAAAACTTCATTATTAGGAATAAACTGCTCAAGGTTTGTCTCAGTTGAATTCATCAGTTTTCCTCTTGTGCCCCCTGCTGGTAAAATCTGTACGGGACTATGTGTTCAACTTTTTAAAAGTATTGTTTTTTTTAATCAAAATACTTCTTAAAAATATATAGTTCACTTTAGAAAAACAACAACATAAATTCACATTTCTTCAGAGAATGAATAGATAAATATCAATGAATATTTATAAGCGTATAAATTACTGCAAGTGTAAATTTTATCTCAAAAATGCTCTTTCAAATTTTTTAACTGTCAATTTTAAAAGCTTTGTAGACTAAATTTTTTTTTAATTATAAACCAAATGTAAATAATCAGTAATTATTTTATGTAGTAAATGAAATCCACCCTGCATATTCACAAGACAAAATATTGTGTTAAAATAAAATTATTCAAAAAAGTGAACTTCATGTTGTGCTTAATTTCTTACAGTACTACATCCTGATTGCTGTGCCTAATTTTTCTTCCATTTAAAAAAAACCTTTTAATTGAGAATCTATCAAAACTACCCCATTTTTGTCCATTTATTGTCATGTTACTATTTTTTATTCATCTATTTCCCAAAACATACATTTCTAAAGTCAGATGCCAGCACCTGTGATGTTTGTGACTGCAAAGATGGATTGTATCAGTGTTGCGTGTTAATGGCCTCTTGAAAGGCCTTAGGATGGGTGATTTAGTAGAGGAGAAAGCAAGCATTGGACAACACCATCATTCATCTACAATGCGCTCTGAAATCTGAAGGTGATGCAAATGATACTGTACAGTTGACAAACGAGAGGTGTTTGGGGCTGTAAAGTGCCGGCCGGAGGGTAGGAGCTGGTTGCCTGGGTTAGCAGCATTCAGAGGGATTTTGAGAGCCCTCTCTCATTCTGGAGGTGTATAGTTTTGTTAGCAGTATCCAGAGTGATTTTGAGAGCCCTCTTTCCCTTACTGGGGTTGTACAGTTCTTGAAGGGAGGGTAGGGGAACTCCAATGATCTTTTCAGCAGTGCAAACTGTCCTCTGGATGTCTGATTTAAATGTTGAGCTAAACCAAACAGTGATGGAGGTTCACAGAACAAACTCAATTGCCACTGAGTAGAACTGGGTGAGTAGCACCTTTGGGAGGTTGAACTTCTTCAGCTGACACAGGAAGTGCAGTCTTCTTCGCAACAGTGTCAATGTGGGCACTCAACTTAAGGTCCTGTGAGATGGTGGTTCCCAGGAACGTTATTTAAGAATAGTTAGAAAGGCTGTTGGAATTTTGAACATGAAAAAAAAACACATTGTGAAGTTGCTGCATACCATTGGGTCTCAAATTCAGTTTTGCAGCAGTGCAGTTTCACTCCAAAAACTGACTTTGAGACCCCCGCTGAGTATGGTTCTCTACCTCCTCTATAAAGAGATGTAAACAAAAATGCCTTCTTGTTACATATTGAATTGAAGATTTAGCAATAATTGGTTTGTAATGGTATTTTTAAAAAGGTTGGTGAAAAAAATGTTTGATGTAGATCAAATAGCCTCCCTAGACACAGCCTATGTATTTATGCCCAAAGACAATAGTTTTTGGTCCATATATTTCAACTCATTTGAGCTACCCTACTAAGGCCTGGTGTGCTTAATTAAGACATCCGAGCCTTAAAAACGATATATCATGTGTTTGTGTGGAACTAACAAACTAAACTGCTCTAGGCAGGAAATGACCAAAAAAAAAGTTATATTGGAACATATTTTTCCTTGGGTCTCAGGAGGATAAAATACAAATAATGAAACATATAATATGTATTACATCACATTTACATTAAATACCTTCAATGCATATTAATTTAGTATCATCTTAATTTTTCAGTGATTACCAGCAATCATTAATAATCAATAACCATTTATGATCAATAACCAAGACAATGGATTTTCCATTCAATTTAATCAAAACTGAAAAACGTAATTGTAAAATACATACTTTCTGTCACTGTATTACAGAAGAATTTTGAATGCAAACACCAACAGGTACAACTAGCAACGTTCATCACAAACATATGTCTCATGACTCGAGACCAACTGCATTTCGCTCTAATACACCACATGCAAATACAAGGAGTCAATATAGGGTTGTTATCTGAATATTAGAGAGAAATCAAAAACATGATGAATATGTGTTTCAAACACCTGATTCCATTTTGAAGAGCTAAAATAATCATTCTTTTTCTATGGTGAATATGAGGCTAAAGCATTGATACTTTAATATTCAGAGAAGTTGACTTTTAGAGAATCCTCTAAACATTCCCACTACTAAAGCATGAGCAAATCATCCCAAAACGATAAGAGCTTTTAAATGTATACACATCAATGAATACATTAAATATGGATTAGACTTGAGTCAGATTGGGCCCAAATACTATTACATACTTGAACAGCACACACTTTAATCCACGTAGTCAACCAGAATTCACCTGATATCCATGACCATGAGCTTTGTTGAAGATTTCAAGTCCCTGTCCCCCACAGCAGATACATTTCCACCTTAAACAGCTTCACATCAACCACAAGAAATAATAGTAAATCTTTTAGACACACAAGACATATTATGCAGCACAATACCCAAGAGAAAAATCAAAATGAATGCCACTAATAGAACAGTACAAACCCCTGTCCATGCAGTGGTCTTAACAGTCACTTCCTCTGCCATCCTACCCTCAACCACTTCATCAACCAGAACATGATCATGCCCACTGGAAACGTCCAAAATGCCAGTGCTTTTGGAGCCAAATCGGCAAGCTGGTTGTGCCCCATCAGCATCCATAGGCAGCAGGAAGCAGCCATTGCTGGGGAAATGCACAAAAATAGGGGTATGTTCAGAAGAATGGGAAATGCTGATGACAGAAAGTACTTCTGGGTCATCAGGAAGATGGGTGACTGATAGGCCACTTGGGATTTGTGTTAGGCACCGACACCATGGGCAGCGGATCTCTCTCTGGCTGAGCCTCATCTGGCTCAAACACACGGAGCAGCAGGTATGCTGGCAATCCAAGAGTTTGGGACGGCGTCGGTGGCTGAATTCATTAAAACAGATCTGGCACTCGAGTCTGGAGTTCTGTGACAAGTTATCGGACATCTTTAAAACATGGCTGTTACAAAACAATTTTTGGGGGTTTTAATGATGGTTTCCTTGCATTGCCTCTCCAAATCACTTGATTAGAAAGCTTCAAATCTCCTCTGAAATCTGTGGAATGAGACAGGACATTGCATCAAAACAGATTGTCAAGACTTTTGGCAGCGAGAAGAGATCATTTATTATGCATTAGATGTTAGCTGAATTAATCTGGACTTAGGAAAAGGTGTCCGGGGTAAGTAAACAAATCAGCTAGGATTAAGATGTCCACAGCCTAAACATTGATTCTGAAGAATGATGGGTCTTTGAAAATTAGCCGATTCTTAATATTAAGTCAAGCTCATGAGCATCCACAATCTAGGCTGGTGGAACACATGTGAACCTAAAGCAAAAGTTAAAGCAAATGAAAATCAATATCTGTCTGCAGTAGTGTTGAAACAAAACTGTGAAACACATCTTAAGAAATGATCAACGACAAAAAAAAAAACGCACTGTTTTCATTTCATCACAAATCCAGTCACCTTGACCGTGTACCATAATGGGATGGCAATACCTTGGATAACAAGTAAACTCCTACATCCCTCACTGCTGACCTTGTTGTATTCTGCTTTGCTTTTTCCACACTATTTTGCACTGATTGTTTTGTCTACATGTACTGTTTTATATTTATGGTAACAACATCCAAATCTAAGTGACCTTGAAGTGATTAGTCAGTGATTAATCACCTTCATGTTGTTCCATTAGAGTCCTTCACTCATACTCAAAGAAAGATTGAAGAGAAGTGAGCTCAAACATGAGAGATATCACCACTGATTGATGCATCTTTTGACATGCCGATTTCAGTACAGTTTCAAAGTATTGAAAATGCAGGAAAAGCAATGCCACATTTGATGCCAGTTAAAGGATTTGGTTTAATTTGTGATGCAACAGAAACGCTTTTTGTCTGGAAGAAAAAAATATTTTTGTAGAACCCCCATTCATGCTTCCTGTTATGCTAAGTTGAACTGATTATAAGTTGAATAAAATACATTTTATTGAATTGCAGTTCCACTGAAGTCAAACACTTTTGAAAAGTCAAAACACTCTTTCAGGTGCCATAAAATCTACACTGGAAATTAAAGGAGTAGCTCATGGGTTTGTAGGAACAATGAAAGACAAAGTAGCAAAATGTAACAAGAAGAAAACTCAGGGTTCGGCCATTACACAGTTATCCCCAGCAAGGGTAGTTGGAAGCCAGTTAGTTGGACGCATGTACAATGATAATTACTTTGGAATTAAATATTTTTAAAGATTAGAGCAATGTATGCTGTGAATCTTATCTTTGATAGCTCAGAAATCTGTAAAATGTATTAAATCTGAGGAATAAAATACTAAATTAAGTCTAAAATCTAGTCTAAATGAGGTCTTGTTCTAATCAACAAGATACAGCCAAAAAATAAAGCTTAGCAAACATAGATGACCAAGTGATTCATCATCACTCATTTATTACCACCAAAACTCAATTGTTCTTCATTCCCAATGAGTTACTGTGAAAGCTTGAGCAGATTGTGTTCGTCACATATTTTGCTGCAATGGTCTCTGTAGAAACATGCAAACAGGTGCACGGAAATCACACTCCTATATGTTTAGTATGTTGTGTTATGATACTCAATTGCTGTTAAAATAAAGCTGTAAATCATGACAATTTTTGTGCATGAGAAATTGGAAGTATGGCATGTGAGCATGTGAAAGCAGCAAAATTCGTGAGACGTAAAACCCCTGAAAACGCAGGGAATTTGAGTAAAATGTTGAATATATTTAGTAAAATATATATATATTCTTTTTTTTTTTGCTTGTTTGTTTGTTTTACTGTTGTAATAAAAACTAAAATATTGTCAGTATCTCTCTCATTCAATAACATTTCATTGTCCTAACCATTGTTCAATTCAGCAGACACCACAATTCATGAAAAAGGATTGTTTATATGCACACAATGACGGCGCAAACTCTCACAGCAGAACAAATTTCCCTCAGAAGCAAGTGCAAAATGTGACCTAGTTAAGTTGAGCCTGTAGGCAATATTTCGGAAACCTGCATGGCATGGCCATTAGCATGCATGAAGCATGATTTCCTCTGACCTTATCAATTCCAAATATGTCCTACCTTAATCGAAAATGTATTGCCTTCAGGTAGAGTATACCCATAATGCAATAATTTGGCTCAATGTTAGTCACAAAAGAAGAAATATTCAAAGCTAAATGAAGTGTGCAGGTGCTAGGAATGTCAATCACCTGAAGAAAAAAATAACAGATATCAAGTGGCTTGTGTCTAAATTCTCAGCACTCCAGAAACCCATTTGTTACACTCCTAGTAGGGACACTGTGATTTGGTCATATCAGCATGAACCACAAACAAAACAATCTCAATGTGCTCTTCTCTTTCAAGTCATAAGGTTTACACAATGTAAGTAATTGCTCATGTAGGTATAATACTGCTTCATCCCTTGAGGAGAAAATCATTAATAATGCAATTAAGCCTGCTATTGTTGCATCAACGGATGGTTGGATAGATGCCCTGAGGGCTTATCTGCTGTTAGGTTTAAATTATCTTAAAACTTCATCCTTTCTCTTTGGGATTACAAATAAAAAAAGATTAAAGATAATCTAATGAACTACTTAAGCAACTGGCAAACTTTCAATTGAATCACTACATTTTGCCAACTCTGAAAATCACTGATACATAAAATATATTTGAACACCCTATTATGGTTTTTACCCTCTAATTTTAAAAATGGCATTTCCATATATTTAAAAACAGAAGTTTCAATAATTCTATAGAATATTTAGGAATTTAACAGATATCATTTCATAATATTAAAGTAATAAAAATATAATATTTAAAAAGAGAATAGTCATGGTTAGTATTCAAACTCTGAACTGAGAAGCACTTGTGCTTTCAAGTCCTGAGCAGTGGCCATTAACTATGGATTTTAATCAGGAATCACAAGCTTTATCTTCTCCACCGACTGATTGAAAAAAAAAAAAAGATACAACAGCCAGCAGATGTTAGGGATATAATGGCACCTTTTCAATCAGCAAACTTTGCAGTCTTTCCAATAACGCAACAGCAGTGTCAATTATATTTAAAATCATAAAAATTTATTATTATATAAAATTAAACCTGCATATTACTAATTATATAGTATATATTAATCTGGTTCTGAGACATTATATACACATAATAGTGACATTGGGATATGGTTTAGATAACAAATGGTGTATTCTTTCATGTATCTATTTATAACTGAATCAAGACCAGATTAACCAAAAGAGAGAGGTATCATCGACTTATTAACCAGATATTCAAAATCTGGTTGTTATTATTAAAAAAACCTCTCTCACACGCAATGACTTCAAAGAGCAAACTAAGCAAAAAAAAACTGTACAAATCTATAGTGCCATATGTCATATTTCAAGACGACAGACATAAAGCAAGAGATTGCAACCATTGAATTTGTCTTGATAATTATGCACCCACTGTGTGAATCAGCAATGTAGATTTTAAAGGCATAAACCATCTGAATGCATGAGCCTGACTTAAACCTTGTCCAGAAGTATCTCATTCTGTATGGTTGGTAGTTGCAATAAAGACTTCAGAAAGATGGTGATTTCCTGAAAGCACTTTGCTTTTCAGTAGCCTGTTGTTTTCTGGAATTCAAGGACAATCAAAATATAATATACAGTGGTCTCTCGACATCTGCACATGGAAATCAGGTTACTGGGCAAAAAAATTATCTGTTCCAATCAGCATTCTCAAAAGGCTTTTTTGGTAGTACCTGATAACAGAAACCTGTTTTCCACATTTACATGTATCTGATACAACAAAAATGGATGGAGTGAGCACAAACAGGTTACTGATGCACATGTAAAAGCATTCAATGTCTAACAAAGTGTACTACTTTTTGTTTAAAGAATCAATTCTTGAAATATCAACTAGATAATCAAAATTCATATGTCCAGTGAGTTTCAAACAAAAATAAACTTTAAATAGTTTGAAATTGATTTAGTCAGTTGTTCAAACATGACTTACTGATGAAGTTATAGCAGTTAAAACTGGTGACAGTGTGTATTTAACATTTTTTACTTAATTACAACTCCACAGTTGACCTTGGTTTGACATTACACTGTCAAGTCAGGCCATCACTGACCATATTTATATTGCTTCTGTGCTTTAGCATGAAAGCCACCTCAGCATTATTTTACATTGCTTAATTTCCCAGAGCAACTGTGCCATTCATGAGGGAGAAACATGCCAATCTATCACATGCCCCATGTGCACATTATACTAAATTATATGAAAAAAAGACTAAATATATTAAATACTTGGTGAAGCACAACCTTGTAAATGTCTGGGGATTTCATATTTGTGCATCAATTTATTATTTAATGCTGACCAAGCCATCTTTCAGCTGACACACAAGTTCTTACCAGGACTGGAAAAATGGCATTCTTCTACTGAAAAGGAATGGAATGCATGACTGAGGAAGTATAAAGGGATAAGAAGATGGTACAGACAGATATGATCAACTACCAAACTGTTTTTTTTTTTTCAGATTTAAAAAATATATAAAAACTGATTTCATGTATTTTCTGTTCGAGGTCACTATTCCAACTCGAAGGCAGAAAACTGATACAATGAAACAAACACAAGAACAAAATGTCAGGACCATGCTACGCTGGACCATCAACCTGATTGATGTAGCTGAAAAAGTATCCATCAGAAAGAGGGAGTTCCTAGGTTGTGAAAATGTCACCTAAAACTGAGGCTGTGTGGTTTTCTCAAGGACAGTGACTTAAGAGGGAACGGAGATGATCATTCATGTTCATAAGCTACTTTTTTTTTCCCACGCCGTGTGTGATGTTGGTTTTACAACTCAGCACCATCAAAGTAAACAATCCAGACCTCTGAGACATGCAGGGAGATGGTTCTTTTACCCAGTAAATTCATGACGACCCCTCACCTAGGTTTATTTCCAAGATGAGACACAGGGCTTGAAGGAAGCAGGGTGTGTCTGTGGCACACATCTGATAAGCTGTTAACTTTGAACTCAAATGTTGTCAGTATGGCTGTCAAATTTACAGAATCCTGTGATTAAAGTGCACCGCATATCATCCACATAAATCTGCGTTAACAAGAAACCAAAAGCATTTTTTTCCTGAGAAGTAAGTGGGCCAAGAAAATTCTACTAGTCAATCATTGCGATGAGATAACGCAAGATAATATCAGAGGAATTCAGCTTGGATTTCACAGTAAGGTCTAACACACCCTCCTTTATCACATTTTAGCATCAGTATAAACAGCATGCAGACTAGCTAACCCAAACACATAACCAGGATGCATTGAAGTTATGCACATTTAGACTAGTTACCAATGTCTATGTTTCTGAAAGTCTATTCGATCCCTTATAGGCATCAAGAGAACTTGCAGCCCATGATACCTGTACCCTCCTAGATAGGCTGCCTGCTCTCAATGTTTTGACACGCGGCCATTGTTGCCTGTCTGCACACAATCAAAACAAGCTTGAACCGGAAAAGACACAGACCAGCCTAAGATGCTGGGTCTGCATTTAAATAAGTTCATGCTGCACTACACTTATATGATAAACAAAAACAAATCTCTAAACAACTTTTTTTTAGCTAACTTTAGGATTATTCTCCTCGTGTCCTACGAAAACAGTTATAACGGAATTCATCAAACACACGCGAACTATTTCAAGTAAACAACAGGTCTGTTTGTTCGTTCGTTGCTCGTTGGTGACTGTTTTTGTCAATAATTAAATCCTGAATCAAATTTGAAGTGAACGCACAAAGTAAAAGTCCTTTTGTTTCAATACCAGATGTCTCTTTGTAGCCTGAAGAAAGAAGCACTTACCATCTCTATCGATACGCCTTCTGCCCTCTGCTGCTCTCGCATCTCACGCAAGACAGCCTCATCTGTCTCCCCTCTCTCTCTGCATCTGTCTCCCCTCTCTCTCTCTGCATCTGTCTCCCCTCTCTCTCTCTGCATCTGTCTCCTCTCTCTCTCTCTGCATCTGTCTCCCCTCTCGCTTCATCTGCCTCGTTCAAAACGCTCCACTGTAAACTGCTCTCTTCCTCCCACGGGGAAGCCTATTGGAAACCACATCTGCGAATATAGTTGTTCATCCAATGGGGAAGCCAGCCAATAAAATTACTACGCCCTTTAAAACACCGCCCACAAATCTTCAAGGTAGTTTTATTGTATCTAACGCAGGTTAAAGTTTTCAGGTTGTGTTAGGTTAATAGTAATATGCTAGATCTATTTGTTTACACCTGTAAAGTAGATGTAGGTCAGTTTATAACAAGTCAAGTATTATCAGACAGAATGTTTGTTTATTGTTTTACAGTGTTAGAAAGAGAATTACATTCAGAAACACTATATACTACAACACTTCATGTGCTACTATATAAAGCATTTTTAAACGGTCTTTTACTTGAGGATTTATTTAAAGCTACATTTACAATTCTAAACATATAAATCAGACTCTTAATTTTCTAAATAAATGTATGCAGTAAAGTGTAAATGTATTTGTTCTGTTCTGTTATTCTGTTCTCGATTTAAATGAGTCCAGACGAATCACATTTGCTATGTTTTGCAGTAAAAGTTGCATTTATTAGTTAACAAAAACTGGCAGCTTTTTATCAAACATGCTTTCAAAACCAAGTTTATCACAGAAAATATTACGCAGTTTATGGTCTTGAGATTTATTCTGAACAAGCAATGTTCATTTGAATTAGTTTACTAAACAGATTGAGACTGTAATATAATTAGAAATAACCTATTTACAATCATTTTCCACATGCATGAAATTATTGCACTTAAATGTCCAGATTAATTTAACATCGAACATTTAAATGTCTTAAATATTAAAATATTTTCAGAACTTTTACAACTCATTAAGATATATCAGTCTTAGTCTATTTAGTTATTTTGGCCTTTGACCAAAGTTCTCTTTCAATACAATAGTGCATAAAATGCATAGCTGTATACCATTTGGGTGTTGCTGAAATACTAATTTTGACCACTATCTATTCCACTACACACCTTGTTATTTTCACGCTTGCGTTATATATTTTTTTTCAACCAAATATCTTATTTTATCTGTACATTATTATTTTTATGGTGTAGATTTTAAGAGTAGCATTTTCATTTGCACATTTTCCCTCAAACAGCAGACCATTGTGTTTAATGGGGAGAAAGAAATGGGTATAAATAATATCGGTTACTGGAAGTAACAAGTTATTCATCAGTGTGTGAAATACCTTATTACATTTAAACAGGACATTTTTTTCTTGTGAAATGAGAGCACATGTATTTTGATTACAAGTATTCTCTAAAAAAAAAGAACACATTAAGAAAACGATACAGAAAATAAATCACTAATAAAATAAAAACTAAATCAACCAAATTAAAGTGCAACGTCCATACTTTAATGACACTATAACACTGAACAGTAAAATAGAGTGTTAGGCATGTCAACATTACACAAACATATAAAATCACAGAATAATAAAAACAAAGACACATCTGGACTAAGTGGCCAAATTGCCAGATTGTCCACTTTATTGGTCATCCTCTTTTTGCTTTAGTTCCTGAACTTGCTGGATTTTCAGTGCCCAACATTGTAGACATGTCTCTATGTACCAGTCCTTGACCATGCAAAAAAGGCCATCAATTCCCAGATCTGCACATCAACCTGCAAAACTAATCCTTGAAAGCAAGGTCAAGATCAAGTCCAACAAGAACAGCCACAAGGTTATATTAAGATGAATGCTTAGCAGTCAAACAGAATTAAATTGAGCACTGAAAACACATCAGTTTCACAAGCATATCTTCAGTTTCATAAAGTCAAGAACAGTGTCCATGTGTATATTTAATGAAAGTGCAATTTACTCAAGTTTAGGGTAATACATTCAAGTACTACAATAGTGCATTGTGATTTAGTATCTTGTGCCTCTTTTCTTCAGAGCACCTGAAGACAAACCCAAATAGGTTTAGCATTAAAAATTAAATCAATCCATTCATTAAAAAAATAAATAAAAATAATAATAATAATATATATATATATATATATATATATATATATATATATATATATATCTTTCTTTACACATACCTCTGCCTCTCTGACAGTAGGTGACCTCAGTCTCATCATAGTCATGGTGTTCACCTCTTGGCCTTTGCTGATGAATTGTTTTACAAGACGACCTTCTCTGTGGAGTTCTCACTACAAAAAAAAAGAGCATACATTAACATTTTAATGAAACAAACACGGGACATTCAACTAATTTAGTACTTTACCTTGATCCTGAGGTATGCTGGCTTGCCTCCAAGTCCTTGGTTTGGCACCACAGCTTGTCCAATTCTCTTGGTCCGACATAACACCCTCTCTCCATTGGACCTCTAAAAATATTTTTGCATTAGCCAACCACAAAGACTGCATTAAAAAGCGAACAAAAAAGTAAGCCTACCAATACAAGGCCGGCACAAGGCACTCTTTTGAATTCTCTTATCAGCTTTAGCCAGAGCACCATATTCCTCACAGTATTCTCCTTTAGGATGCCCCCGAGCCTGCTCACGTACATCACAGCTCTCCTGGCCTTCACAAAGCAGCTTCCTGTGTCTGTGTTTGGCACAGTGATGCCCACAAGAGGGCAGCGTATGCCTAGCACAACACTTTCTTTTAGACACCCTGGGAGGAGACTCACAAGCACTCCGCACCTCTCCTTCAAAATCATAGCCACAGTCTTGATCGGACACTTCATCCCTTTCAGGATGGCTGTGGTCAGCCATTTTGCACATTCCAACCTCATCCTGTAGACTTGATCCACAGCATGCACATGTTCTTTGGCAGACAGAGCAAGTTTTCTCCATGCTCGTAAGCTCTTTTCGTGAGCGAGCTGGCACATCGCTGGTTTCAGTCAGCCTGCCACCACCCACATACACATGTCCTGGAAGAAGATCAAGGTCTTCCACATCGGTGGAGAACATTTCATCCCTAGAGGAGAGTTCATCTATCGATGGACTAAGGACACTTTGGCGCTCTTGGGTCACTTGAGGGTAGTAGCTGTATGAATATTTGCCACCGATTGAGGGTAGATAATTTTGTGTGGGCAATAGCGTTGATGGAGAATCCAAATAAACAAGAGGGTCAATCTCTTGTTCAAGACTGAGGCCAGTTGTAGTCTTATTGCAGGGTAATCGAAGAATTTGATATGGCAGATCAAAGTCTTCGGAGAGCTTGATGAGAGGTTCCATAACTTCTGCGGATGCAATACTCAGCACCGGCTGGTCATCTGGTCTCTCCATTTCAAGGCTTTCTTTTGGGTCGGTAGGGTTTTGCACACTGCTACAAACCATAATTCCATTCCCTGCTGGATCTCCATTCTGACAGTACACTTCATCAGAAACAATCTGAGAGCTTTCTCCCACATCAACATAATCTTCCTCCTCCTCATGAACAGAAGAGCTGTCAATAGGGAGCACATGCGATAACACGCAGTCATCCAATCTGCCTTGGCTGAATTCCGCATCATATGCAGAATCACTATATGCATTAGTGACCTGAATGGCCTGCTCCTCCTTGCCTTCCAGTGACATAAGGTCCAAGTTAGACTCTTGGTTTAGGCAAGTTATCTGGTCTGAATCAGGGGTGGAAGAGACCTTAAGCCCCTTGTCACAGCCTAGCTCGCAGACCTTCAGACTCTCAATTTTATCCATCAGTTTGTTGACTGAATCACTCGGCTCTGTTTGAACCTCTGAACAGGCAGTCTCCCGGTGCATTCCAGGATTCTGGAAGTGATGACGCACACGCAGGTCATATGAAGCAACTGAGGGGAAGTGGGGGTTTATTCTTCTATAATCAACTGGCTGCATGGGCGCATGTGGAATCACATACCCAGGGTATTGCATAAACTGATAAGGGGCCATATAGGGACGGCCAAAGTGTACAGCTAAAATAATAGAGATTAGTTAGAAAAGAACTAAAGATAAGTGCAGCATTAACATCATTAAATGTGTTGGCTCAAACTTACCTGGCCCAGGAAAACCGTAGTGGCCATATGGATTCATGGGCCACTGATACATATAATAAGGATGCGATGGTGGTTGAACATAGAAAAAAGGTCTTGTGTGGTTTACAGGTTGGTGAGGCTGCCCCACTCCCATTGATTGTGAATTATTATTTATTCCTGCCAATACAGACAAGTTAAATATAGACAAATACAAACAATCAGAATAGCTACACCATACATTCACTAAAAAATTAACTCGTTGTTTGCAAAGAAATCAATACCTTCCATTTCTTAAGATGAGACTTGGAAAGATGGCACAGGACACAAAACACCGCAATACTATGGAAACAAACAGATTTTACCACCTCATACCCTACAGTAGAAATAATCCAGAATGTTTAGCCCCAATCCTAACATCAAGGATTAATTACTGAAACCATAGACCAACCTTAGATGTGAAAGTGACAAAGTGGACTTAGTTGTGCATTGAGCGAGAGCGACTAACTCTATCGTTGAATTTGTGCACATTAAATTTATACACTCGGTTTGTTTTCATAGCAGCGTGAACACAATCAAACATGGCGGGGAGACAGGTGTATCCAATTAGTTTGGAATAAGCGTTATCCCAAAACTGCTGTATTATATCGGCCTAAACGTCAGTAAAGTTTTTTCAAAACGTCAGTAAAGAAGTTGTTTCAAAATAAGTCACATTTACCGGTGTTAATCAAACGTAGTTAAACCTTTCAATAAATTATAAAATGATAAAATGCGATTGATTGGTTTCACAACCATTTGACGGCGCACCGTCATATTGTTTTAATAACTTGTGGAAATATATCCTATTAGCTTTCCTTTTCCCTCTTAACTCTGTTATCCATTTACAAAACGTTTTGAAATGTTTTCCACCTCTTTACAGCGCCTCACTGCGGATCAACGTGTTCATCACAACAGTGTGAATGAGCGGCTAGTACGCTGTCAAAACAAAACGCGGTGAGTAACGTTAAATGTTTATTGTGGTTTAATGAAATCTCCTGATAGTTTACCTGAATGACCTAGTATAATTACGTCTGTCTGAAATGTTGCTCATCGTAAAACGATACTGTAATTTCAAAACATTAAGTTAGCTTGCTAGCTCCAATACAGCGTACATATAAACAAACACAACGTTACACTCGTTCATTTTAGGTTAGTAGTAACGTTTGCGTTGACAAATACAATCAACGAGCCAACACAAAGAGTATAACATTGTTATACTTTGGATTATAGCGTACGTGTTTCTTGTCAACTGTTATGGTTTCACTTTCCATTCAGTTAGCTTACTAGCTAGTCTGTGTTTAAAACGGTAAACAATCACGTGAAAATCGTTCATATTCATAATGCATATATTTGTACATTAATGGAGGGCATCTGTGTTGGTTGACCAATTTTACAATTTATTTGAACCAAACATATTTCAAATAATAAATATTTCTGTCGTGAGTAACTAGTCCAATATGGTCATTATTTTTATTTATTTATATTTTATTTTATTTTCACGTTCAGCCATGGCCTCTCTGACTGATCAGTTGGAGGAGTTGAGGGTGAGTTCAGAAGGCAACCTATCAACTTCAGGCTCTGCCCAGGAGACCAGAGCAGGGGTGGTAGCCATGGCCATTGTTCCTCTTCCACCCTCCAGCAAGTATCGTTACATAGCTGCAGAAAGCATGCTAACAGAGAACAGTAGTGGAAGCAACAGGAAGGAGGTAAGAGCTTGTGTAATTATTTATTTCCGTCTTTCTTTTTACATATATGAGCCCAATGTAAAAAGAGAATATTCAGCTCTGTCTTCATGTTTAGAAAAAAACAGTTTTCTCATTAATAAGAGACCATAGCTGTTGTATTCTTCTGTGAAGACAAACTAATCTATCTCCAGCATATTACCAATGTAAATTTTCATATAAACTCAATTTTGACAAAATTGTGTGCACAGCCAAATAAATAGGATATTCTCTAGTGGTTAACATAATTTAACATCATAATTCATTTGAAACCCAAAATTTAATCAAGAGATGTGGATAATTTCACAACTTTCTTATCTGTAAATGTTAAAACTGATAAAATTGTTTCTTTATTTTTTTTAGTTAGATTAGGTGAAAATGCATATATATATATATATATATATATATATATATATATATATATATATATATATATATATATATATATATATATATATGTCACAGTGGCGCAGTGGGTAGCACGGTTGTCTCACAGCAAGAAGGTTGCTGGTTCTAGGCTCGGCTGGGGCAGGTGGCATTTCTGTGTGGAGTTTGCATGTTCGTGCATGATCGTGTGGGTTTTCTCCGGGTGCTCCAGTTTCCCCACAAGTCCAAGACATGCGGTATAAGTGAATTGAGTAAGAATGATTGGCCATAGTGTTAAAAGAGTTAAAGAGTGAATGTGTGTGCATCCGCTGCGTAAAACATATGACAGAGAGTTAGCGGTTGAAGATGAATGAATATATATATATATATATATATATATATATATATATATATATATATATATATTATTATTCTTTTTTTTTAATTTCTTTGTTTTTTAACCTTTTTTCCACATTTTCTCTAGAACTCGCTCTATTTACCAAAATGTCTGTGTATTAAGATAATAAGATTTGACAGAAATTTGGGTTTCACTCAGTATTGTTTATTTATGTTAAACCAAAAACATTTGTACACCCTTTGTTTTGTACGTTCATTTTCATTATCTTTTTAGTCATTTGGCAGTCTCCAGAAACTTTCCACTGCTCTTAACATATTGGAGAAGTATGGGTCCAACCTTACCAACCCCAACAGGCCAAAGTATTGGCGCACTGTAAAGTACAACAATCCTGTCTTCAGGACCACTGTGGACTTTGTTCAGGTTTATAACTCTATTAGTCAATAAAAAATACCGACATCCTTTTTTTTCCAAGTTAATCTTCCATTTTCAGGGTGGCAGAACAGTTCTTAATCTGTATGGCTACACTGATCAGCAACATGACGGCTTGAGTTTTCCTGATGACGTTCTTCAGCCAGATGTTGGCAAGGTAGCATCAGTGACTCTTGAGGTCATGTGTCTTCGCTTGGAGCTCGACATGTTAATCAAGGTCTGTGATGTGAAATATTAAATTTATTCCGTATTATGCCTTGACAGCTTTTTAATTGAGATACTTTATTGGCATTCATTTCAGGGCACCCATCCTCATCCGGAGTTTTTTGAAAGACTTATACCCTCCCTAACTGTGCAGGTAATTTTATAGTTTTTAACCATTTTATGCGGACTGAAAAGAAAGGCACACAAAGCATAAATGATAGCCTTGTTAATTTAGCAAAACTGCTATATGATTTAATTTTAATATAAAAAATTGAATGTTTTTGATGCGTTCATATAAAAAAACTTGCAGAAGAATGATACTTTTGTTGCACTGTATTTATAACCAATTTAATTGGTAAACCTACACTTACAATTAATTTAAGAGCTTAATGTAGAATAATAATGTGCTCTCTAAGTTCTGTAAAAAAAGTTATTAAAAGGACAAAACCTTCTCTGGAAGTTGCTTAACAAAAATTGTTACAGCATCATGCCTAGCTGCCCTATATGCGGTCTGTCTCTGTGTCCTAGAGTGAAGTGATTCTAGGCTTTTAAGTTTTCAACTTGTAAAAAGAAATAAAAAGGAAAGTTTATCGATAATCCATAGAGGTACTAATTACGAGACCTTGGTCGATTCAAATCTTCTGAATAATAAACAAAGAAACATAAATCATAAAAACATATAACATGACTGCATGGAAAGTGCAGCCTTCAGTGGTGAGCAAAACAGAAACCTAATAATCAATTGAGGATTGGGTGTCTGTAGCGACTTCCAATCCCAGTAGTTACTTTAGAAGTTGTCAGCTCCAGAAAATGTCTGTGAGGCTCATGCATGGCTCAGCGTTCAACTTAATTACCTTGATTTATGTGGCATTAAGTTACATACAGTTGCATTTATGTCTTGTGATATTTAAGATAATTGCATGGATGTGTGGGATTGCTGTAAATTGCGATAGTTCAGTCTGTGTTGCGGTCAACAAAAATGAAGGCTACCAACAACTTCTTCCAGACTGCCACCTGTGTGAGTGTGTTCATATTTATGATCTGACCCCAAAATAAAGCTAAAGCTGTTTCCTAGGCTGTAGATATAGTTTGATATTTGGATGCCAGGGGTGATTTACTAATTATTTTTCTAATACACACCAGGATGATGAAGGAATGTGCACAGATGCCGTTGCTTTCTCTCCCAACGAGAGACCATTGGAAACACAAGGTCATTCATCAGTCTCCACTCCTTCTCAGCTCAAATCTCCCTTCAGTGCAGCTCTCTCACTTACTTCTATGGCCCCTTTTAAGCAGACAGGTGAAAAACTATTATATGCTCCATTTATTCTACAGTTGTTTTTTAATGTTTAGGTATTCGTTTGTCACAACTCGAGTCCGTTTGGTTATTGTTTTGCTCAGCAGAGCACTGCTCCATATGTGGCATCTTTCCAGTCACTGCTCACTGTCCTACCTGCACTCAGAAGCTTTGCACAGAATGCGATCGACTCTATCACTCCCATTCTGGACGTTCCACCCACATCAGGATCCATGTGAATTCCTCAAAACCCACTAAACGGCTTAGGTAAGCAGCACTAACCATTTCAATTGTGTAACCCATTTTAGATGACTTGAAATAAACACATCAGCCACACTAACAAACAAAAATGTCATTTTATTCTAAATGTGTAACTTTCTTTAGCTCATCACTGTCAACATGGCAGTGTTCACACTGCACAACGGTAAATACAATGCAGCAGGTTTTATGTGAAACATGTGATCGGCCCCGTTTGTCTTCTGCTGCTTCGTCTCTACAAGAGGAACCATCACAGCCTTCCACAATATCTGGTCAGTCTGTGTTTAAGGTTTCTTTTTTCTTGTCTTTTTAGACCAAGAGTTAACTGTTTGACTTTTGGTATTCTCCCACTTTGATTAGAGTGGCAGTGTAAAAGCTGCACAGTGGTAAATGCCGGCAGCAGCATTCTCTGTGAAGTGTGTGAACGTCCTCGTCTTGCCACCAAACCTGTCACACCATCACGACCAATCGTCTCTGCCATGGCACTAATGGACAGTCAGGTGCCAACATATATTACGTGCTTTTGAAATAATTTTAGTGTTTATTATATTTCTGTATGTGCATGTGCACCAACAAATCTCCAAAGCCCATTATCTCAGCCAGAGTACTTTTTAAAAGATATATATTTTGGGCTTTCCATGCCTTTAATGAAGAGACAATAGAAGGTTGTTTTGGGAAAGAGATCGAGGAGTGGGTCTGGCAAAAGATGAATTTGAACTTTTGTTGCCAGGTGTATGTGTCTACACACAGGCCGCTCTTCTATTGGTGCTGGTAATAAAATACATCTTAAAGTTGCAGTATGTAAGAAATTACATAAAAGTAATCCTAAAAGGGCAGGAGACACAAGTTTAAGTACTAATGTTACTGAAAGTTTTGGTGTAAAGAAAATATATGTAATGAATGTATATTCTGTCTTTGTGATTAATTTGAATTACATGGTGTCATTACTTTGATTTCCCACAGTGTGGTTTCCGTCAACGATGATGATAATGCAATGATTTTGTTGACAAACCTTTTTCTTGTGACGATAACGAGATGATGGCGAGCTAAACATGTTTCTTTTTTGACAAAAACTTGACGAGATGCCTGCAAATTTTCGTGAACAAAAATGTTAATGAAAGGATAGTTACATGTTCAAAATGCGTGACATTTCTGCTTTTCATGATTCGTGGCTGTAGTCTGTCCTTCAAACTGTAAGGATAGAAATAGTAACGTAATATGAATAATGAAAGTGTCAAGTGTGTCAGATAACAGGCACGAGATAGAGGGGTGCGCAGGAAGCACGTGGACGAGAGAGTGCGGGAAAGATGGAAGAGAGGCAGTCGCGTCTAAAGGCTTGGATGAAAAGTTGGTTGAGTTATTAGGAAGGTGTCAAATAAGTGAAGCAAGAGTTGAAGCAGTCTGTTCTGGGCTGTTATTCAGCAACCTGTCTTTCTGGAGGATAACTAAGAACCCACGTAAGCAAACACGCTGAGTGACATGAACATGAATTCTTCTTCTTTTTTGAGATTTAGCTAGATGAATTCTCATCTCAAAACTCCAGACCAAAATAGGCTGCTAGCTTAATTAGCAAACGTCTGTTGCAGTCTATTAGCTTGTGTATGTGTTATTAACACAGCTATGAATGACTGCCTAAAACTCAGATGCAAACGCAGTATTTTTTTAGCCAATTTTCTGTTCCTCTTGTGTGTAGATGAACAGAAGAACTGACTTGTGTTCTTAGCAACAGAACCACATGTTGCTGGTGATCTGTTAAAACAGGCTACCTCCAGCGCTATGCATACATGTTTATTGCATTGTAAAAAAATAAATACAGTTGCCAAAATGTTTTTGTTCTTGGCTTTTGTAGATATACCATTGTGATAACACTTTATTTTGCGTAATCCTTACGTGATAATGCATATGTATCATTGTTTTTATTATTGGAAAGCCTATCAACAATCTCACAATGTGAAAGAAGCCTTAATACACAAAAATAAATGTAAATACACAATTTCTAACATTTAATGTTTTAATCAAATATATATTAATCTATATTGACAAAATTAGACTTAAAGCTTTTCTTTTTAGGTGACTAAAACTAGACTAAAACTTTTTTTTCATCGACTAAAACATGACAAACTATTACACTTTGAAATTATTAAAATGTCACTAAAACTAAAATCATTATTGTCAATAAGACTAAAACTTGGATGGCTACCAAAAACAACACTTATGCGAGGGGCCCTTGACTCAATGAAAAAAAAATTGACACTTATAATAACTCTTAAAAGAATTGGGATAAACGTTGCTCGATGCTTTTGTTTCGGTACAAGATCTGTTGAAGCCTGTATAATCACATATGTCAACACGACTGTTTAAATAGTTAAATAATAACAGTAGTTTATTTTTCTGATAAATGTTTACGAGTCACTTCAGTGCTTTCTTCCAGTCGTATCTCGGATCTGCGTGAGGTCCTCTTAACAATCGTCTGATTGGTCATTCGCAGATAATTCTGGGTTGTAAGGGCATGTGAAGCCTGGATTGATGCTGGTTTGACTGAAGACCACATAAAGCGCTCCAATGTGCAGATTGCAGAGCCGAAAAATTATAGTTAAGACACCCTACAAACTTTGTGGGCATGTGTGATTCAAGTTCACGAGTCCCCAAGTGCTTCATTTGGGACCGGGCCAAAACCTGAAACCTTGTCATGATAAAAACATTTCAGGATGACTTCAGAAACATAATAGGAAATCAGTTGATTGATGTGATTGCGTTAATGTTATTTTTAAAACCTGAAAATAAATTATACAAAAAATACAGAACGATTTTCAATTACATTTTTGCTTTACTGGCTGAGCATAAACGTTTTGTTGCAGGATTGAAAAAAATTTACACACTTTCCTGATATTTGTGAGCTGCTATATATATATATATATATATATATATATATATATATATATATATATATATATATATATATATATATATAGGACCTCTTATCAGAACTTTACATAACATTTCTAAACAACGTCTTGCAGACTTCTCCCACAAAGTTGTTTTCAATTCAAGTGTTAATAATCTTCATGGAAACAGAACTGTACACTTTTCACTATACTGCTTGTAAAACCTTCACAAGTAAGGCATAATATTTTTAGTAGAAGAAAAAGCAACATTTTATGTGTCATCGAATACCATATAAAACAGCAAATTGAAAGTAATGTAGCATCTGTAGCAACCTGTAATCTGGGAGCAGGGTGTTTTATTTTCTGCCGGTGTTTAACTAAAAATAAATTTTAATGGCTTTAGATGTACAATTCAGGCCCATTATCTTTATATCAAAGACAGGCTATGTGGTTTATAAAATACTTGTAAATTACTTAAAAACTACATAGAAATTAGTTGTAAAAGAAGAAGCTACAATATATTTTCAACTATTACCAACATAGCTATAAATATTTTTTCTCAAAAGAAACGGCGTCTAAGCGCTATAAACATACAAACTGTTGAAAAAACAATGTGGTTCAATGTGCCTATCTAACCTATCACTCATCCTGCAGCTGATGCTGATCACCTGTTTGTTGTCTGTAACTTTTTTTTAACTGTTTTTTGTTTGTTAGCTTCTGTTTTGTCTTTTTGTTTGTTTTGTTTTTTTGGGTGCTGCCCGGTGAACTTTTCATCGATGGATCTTAAGTTTGTATATTCCTTTTGCTGGGGAGGTGACTAGCACCTGCCTCAGTCAGTGAGGCTCCCTGGGACTTCACAGAGGGAATTCCTATTTACTCTACCTGATCCACACTAGAACTTTGGGTAGCTGCTTTTAAAGCAACTGCTAAAAAAAGCTCTAAATAATATAGATTTAGTCAAATAACTTTGAAGACCATGTATGATCATGAAACAATAGCTAGTTAATTCATCCATCCTCTGTTTGTCTCTATTCAGTGGGTTTGCCAGTTTTGCACATATGTCAACAACACACCATCCATCGTATGCGACATATGTTGCCTTACACGATCACAACCTGCCTTATCCTCCTCCAAGCCCCTCCCACTCTCACCTGTTAAGGACATCCCAAAGGTTTCAGCTGCACCTAAAATCATGCCTATTGAAGACCCTGATATGAAAAGGCAGAGACTGATGAGAGAGGAGGGACTTAAACTGATTCAGCTCATTCGTGTAAGTCAGATTTATATTGTGGTTTGAGCGCCATTATACAAAGATAGAAGCATTTATTCTGTTTTTCTTTTGTCAGGAAGGAGAGAAGAAAGGAGTGAGCCCAGAGGAGGTATACGCCAGCACACGTGTTTCAGGAAATAGTAACGTGACGCCATATGACTGGTTGAAGACAGAGCTCCCACATGTTCTCGATGAGATCTGTGTCTTGGCTACATCCTGTCAGCAAGATGCACAGGCAGACGGTTTAGTGGCGAGCAGTGGCCTTGATGAACAAAAGGGGAAACCTGTGCCTCTGTCTAGAGCTGAAGCAAAACAGGCATGGCTGGCAGCCGGGGGTGATAATGAGAAGGCTGTTAGACAGGCTCTCCGAGACCGCACAGTTAAAGTGAGTTTTGCTAACTTTTAATACTGGTGGATTCTTGGTGAACTTGATGTTTTTTTTTTCTGTGTCTTTTAGGTAAAAGAGCTTGCTACTTTGGGATTTAATGATGTGAGTCGCTGTGAAGAAGCCCTTAGGCAGAGCGGAGGAGATGTGAGGGGGGCTCTCATCATTCTGCAACGCCCATTACTGGAAGCTTTCCACCAGCGCATGTGGAGTGACGAGCCGGAACCCCCTATCGACATCAACCACCCAGATAAACAGGTAACTGACCTTTCACTTCAATGCCAGTTGAATCAAGCCCTGTTCAACTCACTATTCCAAAACCTGCTGGTCATTTTTCAGTCATTTTTGTTTTTTGTTTTTAGCATATTTGCCGTAGGCTGCTAGCAGTCTTTGATCTTCCCAGCTGGGGGCGCTGTGAGTTAGTGTTGGCTCTATTGCGAGACCCTTCAGCCAATTACATGCTGGAAGATGTTGTTCAGGCTGTGCGTGAGTCACATGACAAGGACTTCATTCGACGTATCCTGAACAAGGAGTGCCCCTGCTGTCTGTCAGTTTTTCCTCACAGCAAGGTATGTTGATTCAGCTCCGTTACCCTGAATCATTTCCAGGCTCTTTTATTAATTGCATTATCCTCTCTGAAATTAAGAATGAGGAAGTATTTTCATTTCATCATGTAAGAATTATAAGCTTTCTTTTGTTGAATTTTAGCATATTGGTGTTTTTAAGGTAAAAAAATTCTTACGTGTCATAAACTGATTTTAACACATAGCAGTAGGAGAGCCCAAAAGTGTTTCCTCCGTTTTTAAAATTCAGCTAAAATGTTTTGGTGCAAACCATTTTAAAGTATCTTTTTTAGTACCCCCTTAAAAACCTTGAAACAACCTTAAATCAAGGGATTGAAATTAGAGTTTGTTAAAAAATTCTCAGTGTTTCCTTGCTGGGTTGTGCTTGTTTATCTTTTGTGTAGCCAAATAAATTAATCTTTTGGATAGCCAAAACAAATTTTTTTGTCTGGGACACGCTTTCTTTTCATAGTTTATTCAAACTGTTCTACTACGGTAACACTGACTACACTTCAATAAGCATGTACGTTCTTCATTGAGATTACTGCATTAGGGGTTCATCTGATTGGTTAGTGGGCGGTGCTATGGCCAATTGTCATGGATGCATTCATTAAGCTGTTTTGAGCTGCCAGAAAAAGAAAAAAGGATAACACAAACATGCACGAATCAGTCTGAAAATGACTTGAGACATGTTTTTCCTTTTTTTTTTTTTTTTCTTGTTCTTGTTGTCGCTATGGAAAAGAATGTGTGTTATTTAAAAGCTTTCCATCATAATTCTGGATCTTTTTTCCTCCCTACATTTAGATGCGGTCTCTGACATCATGCCAGTGCTCTGTCTGCTGTGGATGTTTCAAACAGCATTTCACCATAGCTGTGAGAGACAAGCACATTCGAGATATGGTGTGTCCCGTCTGTTCAGAGCCTGACATCAATGACCCCGAACACCTCAACAGCTACTTCTCCACTCTGGACATACAGGTACCAAAGTGGAGTAAGAGAAAGTGTGATGATGGGGAAAATCAACTTGCCTAATACATGCTCTTGATTGCACAGCTGAGAGATTGTCTTCACAAAGACGTGTATGATCTCTTCCATAAGAAGCTAACTGAGCAGGCTCTCATCAAGGACCCAAAGTTCTTGTGGTGCAGTCATGTGAGTGAACCTTCCTCTTCCTCAATTTTACTGTGATCTGGAAGGTTTATGAGGTTTTCTAAGGCCTGGTTACACAGATGTCTTTTTTTTTGTTTGTTTTGGAGGAAAAAAATAATGCTACTTTTGGCAATGTTGATTAATGTTGAAACTTGATTTGAGATTTCGCATTGTCCAACATGAATAAATCAACATTTGCACACTAAAGCGTTATTCAATTGTCATTTTGTTTAGCTGATGTCTTCTCATGAAACATTCTTGTTTTGTTAGTGCTCATATGGCTTCATCTATGATGGGGATCAACTTAAGGTCACCTGTACTCAGTGCAGGAACAGCTTCTGTGCACAGTGCAAAAAACCTGTAAGTGTTCTTTTGAAGAATCAAGAAACAGTGTAGTATGTAAAAAAAAAAAAAAAAAAAAAAAATTCTAATGAGTTCTTCATTTATAGACAACTCATCAACATGTATACAAGGTTCAACAGTTGAACCTTGTACATAAAGATAACTGATAGTGTCATAAAATGTAGTGTGAATTATAACTGTCGAATAAATCTCCTCATTTGTTTGTTCTTTTTCTTGATGGAAACTGTACAATTTAAAAGATTTATGTGTACTATAGAGGAGTTTTTATACTATAGCAATGTTCACTGTTAGGCGCTTTGTTTTAAAAACATAGAATTTTTAGATAATTGAAATGTAATAATTAAAGTCTCTGTTGGGTTGGAGACGGTATATAAATTACTCAGCATCTTTAAATGAATTTGCAGTGGGAGACACAGCACAATGGCCTCTCCTGCGAGCAGTTCCAGCAGTGGAAGAGGGAGAATGACCCTGAGTATCAGAAGCAAGGTCTGGCGGGATACCTGCGGGACAATGGGATCAGTGAGTCACCATCTGTTGTCTCCTGAAACTTCTGGTTCCATAATTAATGGTCAGCAGTAACAGAGCTTTGGCCAGGCGCAGGAATGTCCTCGGTACATGCTGCATCCCTGTTCTGTGTGTTTGCCTGTTTGTTTATTTTTATGTGTTTGTGGGGAAAATCTAAATGAAATATTCATGTTTTCACTCATGGCACATTCTTATCATGACTTATTCACACCTCTCTTCTTCTCACTATATCCAGCCTTGCTTTGATGTCAGTCTCCTTTGAATTATACGTGGCTTTGGAGACAAAAGTGTAAATATAAATGAAAAATACCTTTAATGGTGGTATATAAAAACTTGTTGTTTGTTTATTATGGAAATATAACATGTTTTATAAGTGTTTCAACTGTTAAATGAAGATATGACACAGAAGAAGTCTTGAGAATAATGTGTGATGTGTGTAACAAAATGTCACTTCATCAGAAATGTATGCTAGCTTGTTAACAACATCAATTAAACTACACTCCAATAGAAAATATATTAAGTATTTTATTATATTATGTTAGTTTATATTATATAAACAATTTTTCAGGTATGCTAGATTGTTTACAGAACGCCAATAAACATGAGTCTAACATGTACAATTTGATCAATAATCAAATAAATCCATAAGATTGGATAGATGAGATTAAATTTTTTACTTCACGATTGATGGTGAAAATATGTGCCCAGAATAAAAATATGTTTTTAAAAAACGAACAGCAAAGAAGATTTCTGTAAGGGAATATCGCGTAATGCTTTGTAACCTGAGGAGGCTTTAGAGACTAAACAATTCGTTTAACATCCTTTTATTAAACTTGTTTTTAATGCACTTTGGAGCAATCATCATTTCCTCAACATGTGTTTTTCAATTCAAGCTCACTGCCTTCATGTCCTTTTCTTGGTTAAGTCTTATTTTAGTAGTTTACCATTTATTATTTTGTAAACATCAATTTAAGTATAATTATTGTGTTATTTGGTTTCACATTTATTCTCAAGTTTTTTTGTTTGTTGTATTTTAGAAGGAAATCGCTTAGAAGTTTGGCACTTGTTAAAACTGTATAACAACCATTTAATTTGGTTTAAATTGTATTTTAAGAAGTGACCATTTGACACAATTTTTTTTAATGTAATCAGAAAACTGACCTTCAATAGAATTATGGACGAATGGTATTTTATTATTTAAAAGCAGAAAATGAAAATGGCTGGTTTATGGTGTTTAATATAATGGGATTGGTAGTTACATTGGGAGGGGCTTACAGTATATGGCGTCATTTACTGTTCGATTCACTCGGGCACCTTCTCAGAAGATATAAAGCATTTGTTGGTATTAAAATAAGACCCTTGAATGGATTTTTATCATTTTAGGGGGGGTTGCAGACACCTCAATTAATACAGTCTATTTTAATACAAACTAAATGGTTACAATTTCCCACAATTAATGTTTTTTTATGTAATTAGAAAACTCTTTAGAATTATTGATAAGGGGCATTTTAATATTTAAAAGCAGTTTGTTTCTGTTGTTTGCGTTGTTGTTGTTTGTTTCTGATTGTATCAAGTGTGTAAATCACTGCCCTGAAAGGGAACCATGAATAGATTCCTATTCCTTTATTTCTTTGATACACTGTTTAGTCTCTGTTTCTCATAGCCCTGTGTTTATGTGTCTTGCAGCTTGCCCTAACTGCAGGTTTCAGTACGCACTTGCCAGGGGTGGCTGTATGCACTTCAGCTGTTCCCAGTGCAGGTATCAGTTCTGCAGTGGATGCAACAACCCCTTCCACACTGTGAGTGCCTATGTATTGTTGTTTTGGAGAACTGTTGTACCTATTTGTAGCTCTATACACAAGTTACACAGCACTCTACATGACTGTGATTTTCAGTTTGATCCCATCAGGATGCAGCTATAAGTAGCTACTTTCACTGAACCACTATATCTTCCCTCCTTTTTGTTCTTACCCTCTCGCTCACTCTATTGTCTGGCACATTCTCTGGCAGAGATGTGCAGTGAACCAGTGTGGTGTGACAGGTCTGCATGCCCATCACCCCAGAGACTGCCTCTTCTACCTCCGAGACTGGGAGCCTGCCAGGCTTCAGGCCTTGCTGCAGGTACACACACTTTCTCTCCACGCATCCAGCTTCGTGTGGTAGTGAAGGTTGTAAAATATCCCTTTTCAGCTCCCTCTTTATTTTGAAAGCTTAAAAGATTGTCATGTTTTCTCAGAAAAAGGCAGTGGACTACAATACAGAAACTGCGCCTGGAGCACAAACTGGTATGTGTGATTTAGTGTAACCGATACTCTGATTGGGTGTTTTAAAGCATATAAGCAAAAGGCGTTTGTTAAAACAGCCACTCATCGTCTAGTACATACAGAAATAGGAATATAATGTACCCTTTTGTATGTAACAACATAAAGTCGGTTAAAGTTGGTAAAGGGTGGCCTTGTCTTGGTGCTAATTGCTAATCATTTAAAAGTGAACTCAGATGCCAAGTTAACACAAGTTAATTTGTTTCTTTAGGGTATATAAATATTTTATATACACCCTATATATTTAGGGTATATAACATATTTTAGGTGGAAGCATGCAAGAGACATATATTAATGCAAAGAAAAAATATGCAATGTATATTTTTCTTCATTAGGAATGTGCGGCAGCGTGATGCCAAGAGTTTTGAATAGTATTGGGTCAAAAATGTTTACCAATATTAATAGGATTGCTATTGTGATATCGTTTTGTTAGATATTTATTTATTTAATTTCAAACAAAACACTTACTTGTTGGATCACGTAGAGTTGGTAAAGATTCAAGTCTCAACAAACAGGCATTTTGGTAGATCTCCTCCATAATTAAAATTTAGTCCTTAAAGGTTCCTTTGATGGCAGTACATAAGCAGAGTTGTGTACTTCTTTATATTTCAAAACATTGCAGACAGTAGAATCCAGGGATAATCACTCATTCTCAGAGGATATAAAGTATTTGTTGTTATTAAAATACAATTTTTATCATTTTAAGGGGATTTGCACACACATTAATGAGCCAGATTTCTGTCCAAACAGCTGGACAGTTTTGATTTTCATCTGAGGTCACCTTTAACTTTGTCAGAATGATTTCTTATGATGTTTTTTTTTTTCAACACTGGTGATTGAATTAAATGTTTGTGTACGGAACGTTGATAAATCAGAACATGGTTTTCTTACTAAAACTTGATAGTCACCATCTGGTTTCGGCTTCTCAAGATGAAGCTATATTTGCATCATGAAATAGTTGTGAAGCACATGTACACCTGCTAGATTTCCCCATAATTTACACTTTGTTCCACATCTTCTCTTTCCTGTAAATAACTCTCCTCACTCAAATCCGTGTGTGCTTTTTCAGGTGTGTGTGGGGTGATTGAGCAGAAAGATGAAGGCCCTCGTCCTACAGACTCACCGTGTGGGGCTCAGAGTCAGCCGGGGCAGGCAGGACTTTGCGAGTAAATTACTTTTTAGCCAAACTTAGGTTATGAAAATATATTTGTTTGTTTGTTTTTTTATAACTTTTACAGTTTAGGAATGGTTTCCAATCTGATTCTTAGAAAGATATGATCACAAGGCAAATACTTTACTTCCTTAAGAGACTTTTCCATTTCAATAAAATTGGTAAAGAATTGGTTTAATCAAAACTGTTTAAAATGGTTTACATTTATTTATTTTTTTGTTTGTTTGTTTTTCAATCAGATGTCTAGCGCATTATTTTGAAACAGACCTTTTTTATAATAAATATGTAATCACAGGGTATCTCCACTTCCTGCTACACTGATGCAAGCTATAAACAGAAGCCACTGTTGCTTCCATTTATATGTGTTTAGTTATTAAATCTATTTTTGTTTTATTCATTCCCAATTATTGTGTAAGCTAGACAAAAACGGTTTTAGGTGATTAGATGGACTACATTATTTTGTTTGTGATTTTAAAAGGGTAACTTTAGGTCAAGCATCTGCAGCAGACAGCTCACTACAGATAATTAAAATCAAGGGGATAAGTGATCAAAGGGATATATATATATATATATATATATATATATATATATAAATAAATTATATTAATGCTAATTACTCTTTGCACCTTTCAGAAAAGTTCCATGATCCTTTACTTATTGCTTGGAAAAAGTTTAAGATGAGTTATGTACTCATTTCTGTCATTTGTCTCTGATTTAGCACTTGACAGGAAGATGGAATTTGTGGCGATTGCTTACTTCTAATCATTACTATGGTGAAATAAATAACGTCTTTCCAAATAATCGAAAAAAAAAAAATAAAAGAAATTAAAAAACAAGAGTATAAAACTGTCTTTCTTGTCCCTGAATTTGATGCACAGCTTTCATCCTTGAAATCCAGTCTTTAGCAAACGTTGGAAAGAACCTTTAAATGTAACTTTAACTGTAGAATTCTGTTTGCTTCATCAGCCAATGGCTGGTGCTTTAGATTTTACATCACCAGTAACTTAACCATGATTAAACATGGTTAAAAAAATAATAGTTAAAAAAAAGAATTCTTTTTTAGAAAAAAGGTTTTTATGTTAAAACAACACAGTTGTTGGCTTGTAGTTTACAGGAAAATCATCTGTTAAGATGTATATTAAAAAAAAACCTCCCTGGCTTCTTTGTTTCAGTAAGCACTACAGAGAGTACTTGGTCAGCCTCATAAACGGCCATTCTATCGATCCCGCACTCCTTTACGCTATGGATGAGCTCATGGTGGCCTGCAGGAGATACCATGTTGACATCACCCAGCTGGACGGAGAAGACGACAGAGCACTCTTCACCCGACTGCTGAAGGTGAGCCAATTCCTGCCCTGCTGTTTTTGTTATATTGAGCTGGTTTTATATGGTGCTTTTTTTGTTCCAGAAACTAATGGATGATGTTCCTCTTGGAGACAAGGTCCCACGAAAGAAGTGATAGGTTTTTTCATCTTGTCATTTAACCTTTGCTGCATATTTTTAAATTGTTTCTCCACTGACCAATCAAAGCTACAGTATGAGGACCACTGAATGTTTAAAATCAGTTCTTCCCTTTCCTCAATGTGATTAAGTTGTTGGAGATATTTGCACAATCCACTCATCGATGTACGTTTTAATCTCCTTAATCTAATTGGTTTTTCTATGGAATCTTCTTACTTTAATCAAATATTGATTTTAATCCTTCTCGAGGGTCATAGTTTGGTGGTTCTGAAAACTGAAATCCTCATTTTTTTTTTTGAATGCTTGTGAGACCTTTAGTTCAATAGTTGGATTTTAAATGTATATTGTTTTGAAAAGCTTATACATAATGTTATGTGTACATTGTAACTGAAAATGGAATAAACAATCACACATATAATTGTGTCTGATGTTTTCTTTATTATTATTGTTATTATTTCAGTTATGGGATGATGTGTAAGCATGTGTGTACAATTATGGATAAAAATATAATCCCCATGTTTGTTTCCAAATGAAATATTCTTTGCCCACTCTTTGTTGGATAGTTTCCACTTCACTCAAGTCTTAGTTATTACTCTTGTTCTATACATTACATTTAAAATTATATTACTTTAAAGGAGTAATGACCAAATGCATTTCTTTTAGTTGCTACTTCATTAAGTCGCAAACTGTGCATTCACAAGCATCCTGTCAGTGAATCAAGAATCTCCCAAATATTCACATCATGATTAGTGTGAGTGCATAGGCCTTTAACCCACATCTTCTCGTCTCAGGCTGGAGAAGTCATTTACAGGGTGGTTGTAGTCAAGGTAACCACTTATCAAAAGCTATTATTAGTCTGAGAACGTTCATGGAGCCAGATAGTCTGGAATTGAAGGTACAGTCATGGCCAAAATGTTTGAGAATTACATAAATATTGGGAGTTGGAAAAGTTGTTGCTTAAGTTACACTCCAGAATGTTAAGATGAGTGATCAGATGAGTTGCATAGTCCTTCATTGTCATGAAAATTAACTTAAATCTTTTAAAAAAAAGTTAATTTAATTTCATTGCTGTCATTAAATGACCTGCTGGGATCATTTCAGTAATCATCTTGTCATCAGCAACTTCTTCCAACAACAGTTTGGTGAAGAACAATTCATTTTTTAGCACAATAGGGCACCGTTCCAAAGTGATGGCTAAGTGGCTCGGGGACCGAAACGCTGACAATTTAAGTCCATGGCCTGGGAACTCCCCAGATTTTAATCTCTTTGAGAACTTGTGGTCAATCCTTAAGAGGCAGGTGCATAAACAAAAACCCACCTACTAATTGGTGATCATGAAAGAATGGTTTGCTATCGTTCAGGATTTGGCCCAGAAGTTGATTGAGAGCATGCCCAGTTGAACTGCAGAGGTCCTGACTCTATACATAAATGTCATTTACTTGTCGATTAAAGCCTTTGAAATGTATGAAGTGCTTGTATTTTTCTTTCAGTACATCACAGATACAACTGAAGCAAAGATCTAAAAGCCATTTAGCAGCAAACTTTGTGAAATCTATTTGTGGCCTTCTTAAAACTTTGGCACAGTATTTTACTGCAGAAGTCTGCAGGTCAGTTAAGCACGATAGTGTTTTTAAGAGGACATTTGTTTTCAGCACTGACAAACAGCCTAATCTAAATAGAATGTAATATTCTAATAAACTGTTACATCTAAGGTTTGACTTAACAGCTGGGAAATAATGTTGTATGATGTGTTCTATTTGGGTTTTAAGCTTAACATCCCACCAATCACACGGCAGGTTATATGATTTACACTAATAAGATAACACGATTATTGGATATTCGAACATGATTATTATTCTCAATTCAAAAGCACTATTGGCATTACAACGAAAAGTTGTTATCATTAGAGTTTTATTTTCTTGTGTCGGAAGATGATTTTTGTTCCAATCTTTTTTTTTTGGTAAACTTATCAGTTTAGCTTCAGTCAAACCAAGAACGCTTAAATTATAATCTAACAGGATTAATTTATATCGAAGCTAAACTGTAGCTCAACAGTCCATCCATGCCTGTTGCAAAACTGAAAAGGATCGGCTGAAACATGTTTTGAGGTCATTTTTAAACACCGGAGGCATTTTGATTTAAAGCGAGGCTTTGCTAATGAGTCATATTGTTACTAAATAATTGCACGTCTTTCCTTCCATAATACAGAGGCCATTACTTCACTTTATCTGACACCTGGTTTAGTAGCAGAATGAAGAAAAAAGTGTGGAAGTATGAGCGTCGTAAACTCTGGTCATTATCAGATATCTCCCTTACCTCATCATAACCTCTAAAAAAGTGAAATGTACATTCTCCTGTGCTGTCTTTGCACTGTAGAACAAATTAGTTTGAGGAATAGTACTAGAGGGTGTTAAAGCCAATTGGAAGAATTTGAGTTAGTTTGAGAAATCTTTTAAAGTTTTGTCACTGCACCTTTTATCTGTTTTTGTCCTTGTTTATTTTTTACTATATTTTTATGTAAGTTGCTGAATGTAGACTGTTTTAATGGTATAGAAAGACATCAAAAATAAAAGGTATTGTTGTTATCATCATAAATTGACCTTTTTTGTTTTTAACGTATTTTAACATTTAACATTTTATTAACATTTAGCCAGTTTTTATAACAACAAAAAAACAGTACTATATATGGTTAGTTAATGTAAAGGTCTATACCTGTGCCCCTCTGGAGTGTGCCAGACTTTTTATAATTGTTGATTTTTTTCACAATAGGCATCACTAACAGTAAATAGCAATGTTTAAGTGAGCTACCTGAAAAATATTTTGAAGTTTAATTATAGCAGCCAAAAAATAAAAAAATCTTTGTAATGTGAAATATTTTACATCACATGGTGCGCTGTAGCCATATACAGTTCAAAGTTTTACCCACAGTAATATGGCATATTTTCTCTGATCTCCACAACTGTGGCAAGCTGTGATGTGACGTTTAACTTGTTTTGACAGATATCTTCTCTGGTGCAGGGACCTGTGTCTCTGGGGCTTTTGGGATAGATGAGGCTCTGTTCTGTGGCAGAGGAGGTTGAAAGGAAGAAAAATATAGAAATCACCCGTATCCAGCCAACTTGTGACTCTGGTGCAGAGTTGTTCTGTCAAATGGTACTTGTAAGGACATAGACTGCCCACACAAAAACAGAAGCTATTTCCTATTTTCTGGTTACAATTTTACCATTCTGAGGAGCTGTCCAAGCCCTTGATGCAGTCAGGTTTATGTAACAAGATCTGTTTCTGTGCTACGGTTGAACATTTATTTTGCTTGCAAATATTCATTCGCTTATGTGCTGTTGGACAAGAAAGTTGGGCCTCAGGAAATGGGTTACATTTTCACATGGGTCGCTCTGACATATCTTTAGGCTTTCTTTCCTTTCTCATCACATAGACATGGGCCTAAATATATTAGAAAGCTATGTTTAGTATGTGCATTGAGGCATTTTTTTCTATAATTTACATTACAAAAGCAAAACTATAAATCAATATCATATCATAATCAGCATCAATATTTTTATCTTTAAAAATATCTGAGATTTATCTTTTCAGGACTAATATAGTGATATATCACCAATAGCCATATACTAAAATAGAAATATTGATCATTTTTTGGACTCCTAAAATATGTCAAATAAAAATTCTTAGAAAAATGGAGATTTTGCAAGTGTAATAGCTATAATTTCTTGTGGCTAGAATGGCCTGTGATAAAAGTGTTAGCTGTAAGATTTAGACTTTAACACAAATGATCTAAAAGCAGCTTTTAACATGCACTGACTGCACCATTCCTCAGACCTTCATTATCTTGCCTAACCAAACCAGATAGCGGTGCAAAGTAAATATGTTCTGAAACCTTGATCAATCAACTGTATCAAAATAAATTGGAACCCGAATTAAATTAAAACGAGAACGGTATGCTTCAGAACACATGAGCACCCCATATTAGGTGAATTCGCAACCACACTTATGAGTGAGAGCAGATAACAGGTTTCCATATTAGCACAAAGTGTCCCTGTGATAATTAAAGATTTTATTAACACATTCTATTTCCTTTTTTAGCATTGGACAAATACTCACTTGTATTTCACGCATTTCCCAAAGAGGAATAGAAAACAAATTCCACATCAAATTTCATTGTTCATATCTCCATGAATTATGACTGCCTATATCTTCTGTCTTGGTTGCTAGTCTTATTGAGATTGTTTGCAGCCTCAATAAATGTATAATTGGTTGACAGTCTCATTTTTAGAAACCAAAATTAAGAGTTAAATCAAGAAAAAGAGCTTGATATTTGTGGGAAGAATATTAGTATGGATACTTTTTTGATAAGCATACCCAGATGAAGGTCATAATGTTGAAATTCATGCCATTCTTTAAAAGTAAATTATGCTATGAGCTAATGAGGAAATAAACACAAACTGTTCTTGTTGTTTGGTACATTTCTAACCGAATGCAGGGCTCTTCAGGAATTGTGAGTTACAGCACAAGTGCTCCCTGAAGGACAGACTGCCTCATAATTTGGCCACACATGAACCTTACACAAGATCCCAGAGGCTCTGACCATACCGGCGTGTGTCCCTTTTCTCTCTTTCAGTGTCTCTCATAGCATTCAAATCACTATTAATAACAAGACCTATTTTTCACAGCTCAAAGTGTCTCAACTGTGAGAGAAACATGCTTGGTCAGGAGTTAAGACCTTTTTTAACTTTACATTTTAACATTTTGGGCTCTTCTTTCACCCAGAACGAGTTTTTAGCCTTCACCAATGCAACACCTTGGTTTGCGATTCACTTTGTTTCCTGATTATTGTTTAATTTTGGTTGTATGTCGGTTGAGTTGTACTTTGTCATATGATGAAGAATGCAGATGCAGTTAAGTGTTTTGTGCGTAAAGATCTGAGTAAGTTGTTTGTTAGAGATGACTATGCTTTTCTATCTCCCACTCTCCTTGCTCCTGCACAGTAGGAAGTTACTGAACTGTAGTACCTCGACCGGCCGCAAGGCGGTGGGGTTAAAAGTGAGCAAATTCTCATTCACTCCAATGTTAAAAATGCCCAACTGGTGCTGTAATGTTTTTATTTAGATCATTAGTTCTGACCTTCGTGAACACTCATCAGACGTCATGTCCCGCTTCTCTGGACACATATTTGGTTACTGGGAATTGATGCACTTCCACGAAGTCGATGGTTGGCTATGCCCATATTTAGCTTGTTTCACTGATTATACAAAACATTGCACATGCTACGTCCATGTTATATACAGTCTATGGTGAGCATAGGTGGACATCAGATGTTGAATAACGCCCTTCACATATTTTATAATAGTGATAACATTTGTGCCATTTCACTTTATTTATCATGACTCAACCTCTATACTTAAATGTTCTGATTTCTTTGTATGAATTCAATATTTGGCTTGATGGTTACAGCTGGTGTAAATTTTGTGTCAATAGCCCACTTAGAAATCCCCTCTTCAGTAAAGCAGAACATTTAATTCAAAAAGCAGTGTTTTTTAATCATTTAACCTCAGTTTATCACCCACAAGCATTGTGCAGTGTTTACTTGGACTATGGTTTTAACTGTCTAACTTTCCTTATCACATCTGTATCTACCAAATGTTTGGCACAAAATCTTCCTATAGTACCCAATTGAATGGCTGAAATCAGTTTCTAAAGAAAACTGTGGTCGTCACATTTTTAAACCTGCAGAGAAAACCATGAGAACTTACAAACTTAATTAAGGAGGAAATTCAGATAGTGTGGATCCTCTGCCGTAGATCCACGAACGGTGAATCATTAAGTATCATTAACTTTAGTAACATTAGATTATAAAAAGCACACTTTTTTTCTGGAAATATTTTTTATCAAAAGCAACCAAATATTTTAATAGTGTCAAAATAAAAATAATGCAGGTGTATATACCTCCAGGGGTTCAACTGCTGTTAGGTGAGAATGTGTTGCAGGTTTTTAAGAGTTCTAAGCTTCACTGCAAGCCAGCAGCTCTTTCTATAGAAAACTGATCTTAAAGTGGTGTGAGAATTTCTCTGCTTATCCGAGATGTCTGATGTTATCTAGCATAACGACAAATCGTTTTCCACTAAATTAAGCCACTAAGTTTGAGTCAAATTATCATAACCATTACTGTGGCTCTTCACCCATGATGAATTTTAAATATAGTGTCTGTAACAGCTTCCTAACAAATGTCATTTGCACACACAGTAAGGACAACTCTCGATCAATCATGCAGCTTCTTCTCACTTTCTGCATTTAGCAGGGGATGAGGTTGTTTCATTTTGAAATGCCATGGCAATTAAGCTCGAGTTAATGAATTGTGCTGTCCCCGTGCTCAGTCTTGGCTCCACACATTTCCTCTCCGTGTTTCACAACATGAACGGCACTGCCACTGTAAAATCTTCAGGAAGGAAATGTTTTTGGTGCAGGAGTTCCCAGACATAATTACAAATGACACAAAAAGTAACCACTAAACAAGTAGCAAATAACAAACAATAAATAAATAACCAAAATAAAATGTAATCGTGCTTTTAAATGTATAGACTCTACAAGAAAGTAGAATGTATATGTAAACATATAGAAGTCACTTTTGCTTTAAATATATGTTTTCCCTACCAATCAATGACGGGTACGCCTATGGTTTTTAGACAGATACCACCCTGAGGGGAAGATTCAATATACATATTTCCACTGTTTTATCGCAAATTAAGTGCATGCTTCATGTATGTTCTGCACAAACACTTTTTCTAACTTAGAAGAGCTGCACCTCTCGCTTACTCTGTGGGTGCAAGAATGTGTAAGTCCTGTATGGTTCTCTACATTTGGGTGCACGAATGGGTCCACACTTCTCATTTCCACAAGGCACTGTTAATAACGTGACATATTGACATGGTGGAAGAATATTGTTGAATATTAATATGTGCTTCTTGCATCCATACTCTGTACTAAGTGTGAATGACATATTTGGGGGCTTTTTCTTGATCAAATTACCGGTAAGTATGTAGTAACGAAGTATGCTGATTTGAATGCCAACAATTGTCTGTATGTCTCTCAATAGAGAAGCATCTTAATTACACATGCACCTCACTTGACCCCAGACAAATCCATGCTGCTCTTGGGGTCAAGTGTGTTTGGTGTGAGTAAGAATTGCTTCATGATAAGCTCAGACAAAAAAAAAAGCTACTTTTCAGTGTTTAGAGTTTAGGTTTATAATCTATTTACCTATTTTTCATGCCTCTGAGCAAACATGCAAACTCTCTGAGGGACACCTTGGACCACTATGAACAACGTCTCGATAGCATCCCACCATTCCATTTTAACATGGTTTGTAAAAAAAATTACCTTTAGATATCACTTAATTAATTGTTTTTTTCTCAACTTATAAATAAAAAAATCTTGTTCTTGTTCTAGTGGAGAAAACTGCTATTGTGCAACAAATTAGTTTTGAAAGTTTTGATCAGATATGGTGTGACTCATACCCGGAATTTGTGCTCTGCATTCAACTCAACATTCAGAGCAGTGGGCAGCATTGGCTGCAGGCAGTCGGGAAACTGGTGCCTTGCTCCAGGGCAGCTGTGGTTGTTGAAAATGGGAGAGCAAGTGTTTCCTCACTCAAACTACCTTCAACTCGGTGGATCTGGGGATCGAAACAGTGACCATCTGATCCCAAGTCAATCTCCTTATCCACCAGACCACAACCGCAGCTTTGACTGCAGTACTATCTTAATGAAAATAATGGGGCATGATGGTGGCGCAGTGGGTAGATCGGTCATCTCACAGCAAGAGGGTCACTAGTTCGAGCCTCATCTGGGTCAGCATTTCTGGGTGGAGTTTGTATGTTCTGCCCGTGATCGTTTAGGTTTATTTCAGGTGCTCCGATTTCCCCCATGAGTTCAAAGATATGCAGTATACGTGAATTGGGTAAAACAAAAAGTTGTCTATTATGAGTGCCCGGTAAAAAAAACACTATTGAAACCTATGCGATCCGATGCGCGGAAAGGACATAAAAGAGAGAGAATGAAAATTATGTGTTTCGTAGAACTCTTCCACAGCCGAAGCTAGCTCCAAACTTTGCCTGACCGATCTTGAATGAAAGGAGCAAATATCTGCACTCATGTTGGACGTTTGAAAGATGTTTTCATAAAACCGTTTTCATTAAACCTATTTTAAAATTATTTAAGGAAATGTATTTTTTCACATCCCAAGTTTCTTTTAAGCTCCTAGTCTCAGCTTCAAATCTATAAAGCCTTCTCATATGGCTACACCATATGCTGGCATTACATGCAGAAATGTGGCATGCTTATTTTTAGCAATGCAATGCATGAAAATGTGTGATTTAGATGTTTATGTTTACACTTGTGTTCTTACAGATGGAGTATTAAGAGGGGATTAACGTCTTAGCAGCTATGTTTATATAGACTTTTACTTACATTTATGTGCATAAAACACATTATATACTGTATAGTCAAATTCAGTACATGAGTAAATCTAATTCCCTGCAAGCGCTAGATTTTTTTTTACATTTTAGTACTTTCTAATTTTTCCATAAATTATTTGGGTCATGTTGAGTGAACAATTACATTCATCTTTATAGATAAATATGTATAAACATATTTTAAATATCATCAGGAAAATATCTACTACTCTTTTAAATATCTCTTTGGCATAACCCAGATCTCAAGCATTGCCATATCAAGCTTGGTTGAAAGATTTTTGTATGAGCTTTATCATGAGTGGACCAATCTGCAAAATGTTGGATGTCTTCAAAAGTTACAGTTCATACCTGTAAGTTTAACCATTTCTGGTCCCAGAATGTATTGTGGATTTTAAGTCGATGACTCTCATGGCAGGGCATGTTGGGATGGCTGAGCAAGCCCTAATGTGTCATGCAGTGTTGTACAGTGACTGGGGGTGGCCAGTGGCCCAGTTTCTGCTTGACAACTCACTGTAGATGAATCCTGTCCAGGCTCTGTCACAAAGGCTTGCAGTCTCTAGAGCTCATGCACAAAATCTGAGAAAAGCTGGTGTGTTGCTGAGCAACTACATTGCTGTCATTCATGTCACAGTTGAAGCCTCCACAGAGCAATGTCATATTTTATATAAATGCTGCCTTTCAGTCATGCTATTGTCAATCTAGAGACTGTTAGCAAAGAGTTGTGGGTTAACTCAGAATAATGACTGAAACGGCAAATGTGCTTTCTGTTTTCTGACACAAATTTATTCAGTGCCATTTAACAATTTAACTTTTTATCTGCTCAATAGTGAGTAACAACAAAGATCCAAAAGATGTTATATTCTCCACATCTCTGTGCCATCTCATGCTTGCAATGACCTCAACTCTTTTTGTGTTCTTAAACAAGTCATGATTGAAAAAATGAAAGAGGCTTTATTTGTGCAATAAATTGATTTCTGTCTTTTAGAACTCTGCTGATGTATAGAATCACAATGCATCCAAATGGTGCAGTCTACAAGCCCTGCTCTTTGATCAAAGACTTTGGTCCTTCACATTCTGCAAATAAATTCATTTTTGGATTCATGCTTTTGAGCAAGCTGAATTATTACTGCAGATTAGGATTTTGGTCTGTTTATTTTTATAATTATATTGTATGAGTGTTCTGAATGTTATTAAAGCTAAACCATTGCTTCTGCTGGGATGAATTTCAAGGTTTTATCTAGCACTATATCATAAAATACTAGGAAGGTGTTTGTTTCAGGCAGTGATAAAAAAAGGTATTTATTTATGAGAGGTGTGTGATGGTTTGCAGTTTAACTAAAAGGAACAAGTTTAAACTGTTTTCCAAAACCTCCATATTTTCATGTTAGAGGAAGCCTAAATTTGATTTTAGAAAATAAAACTGTTGGAACTTACCTGTGCTTAGGGTATACACCTTGTTTTTTATTTTTTATTTTAGTGCTATAGAATAACATGTTAATGCAAAAAAACTGAATGTGTAGTAGCACTGTTTCTGTTTTATTCTTTTATCAGATTTAACCCTCTCTATCTAAACCTCTTCTCTTACAGAGTATTGCAAAATGAACCCAATAGATTGTCTTCTCACTCACGTTTCCGGTAGTTGAACTCCGTCCTCCACTTTCTTGGTTTCCCTCTTGTGACAACACTTGGAACCTCCCGATAAGCCAGTGTTGCTGCTAAATAACCATGTGATAGTCATTTTTAAGAGATCCCTGTGTATAGTGCTTTCCAGATGCTCAAGAGGCTTTATAATTTATATCTCTCAGCTGTGGCCGTCTGACTAAACATGGCTGCCATTTTGTGCCATTTTGCTCCACAAAACACACCCCACCAGTCACACTTGGATGACCAAGTCCACCACTGTGCCAATTTAACGGCCCATTTATATTTTGTGTAACACATCGCAATCTGTCTCACATCTGCCTCGCCTTCTCTGCACCATTTCAAGTTTGTTCCACCAACTTAATATGTAAAGCTGAAGACATAGCTCATCTGAACTCCACTCACTGATCAACAGTTAGAATTAGAATCAAGAAGGGATTTAAACACCTGAGGTTCAGTAGAGACTATACTAAAGGGTCAACAGAACATTTTTCTGTGAACTTGCTGATGAATACATTTGTGTTTTCCTGTGGTGATATACTTTAACAGTGAAGGTAGAACAATCACTCTTCTCTGAAAGACCTTCAGTTGATCTTGAACATTCAATGTTCTAACTGGGAGCAAGCAGCAGAAATCAGGATTGCTTTGGATCAAGTGATTGTTGTTTATCCCTGATACCATTAAGATTGATTATTTTCTCCGAGTGTATAGGTCTGTGTGTCCTGGCTACTATAGTCAATAAATATGTTATTACTTTGAGACTATCTTACCTCCTCTGAACCCCAAATGCTTCTTAATAACTATCCATTCTTTAGTTTAAGCATCTCAGTTCTCAAACAGTCTGACGAGGTCTTTTTGATCGTGTCAGTGGAAATGGACCTTCTAAAACACTGCCCACAGGTCCTGACAGGCTTCTTACCCCTGCCATCTCTTATGATGACAGATGGCATCATTTCAGAAACTTGTCCAGCAAGTGCCAAAGGCGGCACTCAACCTGTGTTTGAGCCAATGAAGAGTCTGTTATGCAGACATCACAGAAAACTATTTAAACCCTTATCTGCATATGTATTCAGGAACTCTTTTGAAATGTTTGATTCATTCCTCTATTTACAGGATGTGTGCCCATTATGGTCAGAGGGGTCTCTTGGGGAGGTTGGAAGTGGCAGAATCCCTCTCAATTGATAATCACATTTACTTTTACTGATAACAATTCAACTGTAATACTTGTTTTGGAAAAGGGCTGTTTGGAAGAGTTCTATGCAAGAACAGGGAGAGCATGCCAGCTCCACTCATAAAGATGCAGACTTTTTAGCAGGAGCAAGATGAGACTTCTTTATTGAAAAGCAGAGGTGTGAATTGTTTTGTTGGCATGCTGTGCTCTCCACTGAAAGAAAGTCTTTTTTTCTTAATCTGATAGTTATTCCAGGCTCATTTTATATTTCTACTTTCTGTATGCAAAGGTATAAAAATATACATTTTCCTAAACTTTCATCGCCATGTTTTGGAGTAATTGTATGATTTGCTTCAAAAAAGGAGTGAAAAGAAAGATAAGTAAGATGACAAAGACACAAGGATAGAGCAGGATAAATAAAAGTTGAGAAAGAGGACCTGCCGATGCAAAAAAAGTTATTAACGTAAAAAATATAACTATACATCAGGTATAGTGTCACTATTTGTTTTTAATGTTGCTTAGAATTTTATTTTAAAAGAAACCTGTACACCAGTTCTCTCAAGTCTTGTGTACTGAAGGGCACATCATTTGTATGAAGGCCAATTACTTGTCATTTGCATGTAAATGATACAATGTCACTGATCAATATAAATAATACAGTAAAAAATGTAGGAGCTTCCTTTATTTTGCTTATTGCTAGCAATACATTTGTGTATTTCCTGAAGCTTTTGTCATGTATTCAGGGCTGAGCACCCTTAAAGATCTCATCCTAGAATCCCCCTGCTTGTCACAGATGTGTTGATAAGATTTGTGGAAAGGCAGTTAATGTTAACAATTGTCTTGTTAGCTTCAAAAATCTAGTTATTAACATAAAAGACTATTGGTTTACAATAATCAATCTACAATACCATTTACTGCTGAAAATGTGATACTCTGTCTGTATTTCTTCAACAAAATAAGTTTTCTTTAATTTCATCAAAAATGTAAAATAAAGTTCAGTAAAAATGTAAAATTCAAACACCTTCATGCTTCTGTACCTTTTAGTAAGAAGAGAAGATGCCTTTTTGTTTGCTGATTACACCGAGATGATTTATTACCAGCTCTGTCTGATGGAGAACCCCGTTTATACTTTCCATACATCATAGTCTAAAGTCGACTCATTTTGTTATCTCTACTGTGTCTTAACTTTGCATGAATCACCTTTAAACTCACATATTTGTTAGTTCAGACTTCCCTGGATGCAAATATATTACAATTGTTTTAAATGATTATGTATTCTACATTGTTGATACGATATTGCTACAATTTAATGGGCAGCTTACTGTTGTGTTTGTTGAGGTAAAAGTTTACTGGCATTAAAACAGTGGGATTTATTGTTTTAGTCTTTTTTGTTCAAAAGTTATTACATTTTAAAATGTATTATGCCATGGAATGACTATGCCGTTCTTATTGGCTGGGAGGTGTTGAGCAGCTCTAAATAATTGCACAGGTAGTCCAGGTCAGACTTTGCATCATGTGGTTCTTTACCTCCTCGTTTCAAACTGAATAATGTACTCTTAACCGTTGTAAATCCCTTACGTATATGAGCAAATTGAGTACGTGCTATGGTGCAAGAGCACAATTTTTATGATGCAAAATTTTTGGGAGTAACAATGAAAAGTAAAAAAATTAAGCCCCATAAGGGGAGTAATAGATGAATACAAAACAGTGAGATTTATTGTTTTAAGCCTTTTTTTCAAAAGCTATTGAAAAACAAAATTTCACAACAAAAACAAAAGTGACTTTTGAGACGGTCCCTATATAACTTAATACCAGTTAATGAGTGCTGAAACTAAATATTGTATATATAATATTGTATATCGAAATATTACAGCTTTTTATTTGTTATTTTGATTATTTTGACAGAGTTGTTGACTTATTTATTTCGACTGGTTAATTCTATATTCACAAGCAACACTTTCTGAACAAGATACCCGTCTTCAGAGATTTCATTTTGGAATCCAGCTACTTATTTGCATCCTTGTGTTGGATTAGTAATGTAAATATTTGTCCTTACCTAAATGTTATGACGTTTTATTTTGTGGTAAGTGAAGAACTTGTTTGTGACAGTTACACCGCTTTCATTATGATTATTATTGTTTTTACTTCCACTTCATTTTAACTGCTTATCGTTATTTACTTGCTAACTAAATACAATCATTTTATAAATATATTATGTTTAAAAACATTTACACGTGAATTATCCCCAGTCTCTCCTACTTCCTGTCATTTTATTGTCTATCATGTTAAAATATGCAGAACATTTTAAGTTGACTGAACAGCCACTATTGGAAATTTAATTGTTGAATTTTTAAATTAGACTATAGATTGTATTCCTCAGCGAGAGCTGGGTATCGAGCACCAGGATGTGAGGTGAGCGCGCCTGGAGAAGAGTTGCAAAGCAATGATGTCATAGTTTCAAGTCGAAGCCACGGGAGAGCATATGGTTCTAACCCGCTCCCGAAAGGAAGCGCTGCTTTGTTATGAGCAGGCGGCGCTGTAGCTGGCGGAAGAGGAGGTCGCCCAGCCCAGTGGCTCTTCGCCTGGAATAGAGAAGGCGAGGAGAAGACGCGAGAGCGGCGAGAAGACAAAGCTGCTGCAATGGCCGCGAAATCCGACGGGGTGCTAAAGATAAAGAAGAGCGATGTAGCATTCACGCCTTTGCAGAACTCGGACCACTCGGGGTCGGTGCAAGGGCTCGTTCCCGGCTTGCAGCCGGATTCTGGAGCCGGGGAAGCGGACTTCGTCAACGGGGAATCGCGGTGCTGTGGCTCGAATTCGACATGCCTCCGCCTGACCAGGGAGCAGCAAAAATACACGGTCTGGGACTGTCTGTGGATCCTCGCCGCAGTGGCGGTCTACTTCGCGGATGTGGGCACGGATGTTTGGCTTTCGGTCGACTATTACCTCCGCCGAGACTACTGGTGGTTCGGGCTCACGCTGTTTTTCGTGGTGCTTGGTTCGTTCTCCGTGCAGGTCTTCAGTTTTCGGTGGTTCGTCCATGATTTCAGCACCGAGGAGAGCTCCGGGGGTGGAGGCGGAAGCACGGCGAGCTGCTCTCACATGGACGGGAAGCTGTTGAGCAGCTCGGCATCTCACGGAGACGTTGGAGGCCACCCGTCCACGCCTCAGAGACAAGCGTCCACGGCCAGCAAGAGCAACACCACGAGCAACAGCAGCAACAGCGCTACTGCAGCCCGGAATAAGACCCGCTCAGCCTCCTGCTCGCTCTGTATCTGGCTGCTGCAGTCCATCATCCACATCCTTCAGCTGGGGCAGATGTGGAGGTGAGAGGAGCGTGGCGTTCACTTGTGATTGGGTTACAATGGCTCTCGTTGTGTTGCAGACAGACTAAATTCCAAATTCTTAGCTAGTTCTTGAGTTCTGGTTGCATGTGGAAGGCCTACGATGCAATTATGTGGAGCTTCTCACTATGAAGGTTTTAGAAGAGCAGATTTGGATTTGTAGATGCATCCATTAAAAAATATGGAATGAATGGAGCGTGAGTTCAATGGAGATACAGACCCATTGACTTCTTTCAGTCTAATTCATTATTAATGTGATCGAGAAAAGAGAACTGGAGGCTATTAGAGAATGATTGATCGTGTTTCCATGAAAAGTAGTTACAAATATTTCCCTGGTGGCTTCTTAGGGTGTGTGAGGTTATTGGCCCCTCAATGAATTTAAATTCTATCTACACTTCACTCTTATATTAGCAGCATGACAAAAATTTCCCAAATGGGTTTAAATTTTCTATTAAAATTAGTTTGGGAGGAGCTTGGCTGATAATTTACCATCCAACTTATGGGCTCACCTGCAATATTTCAATATATAAGATATGACCTAAGTGGTCCACAAATTATCCCTCCTTCCACCCTTTTGCTTTTTCAAGGGGGGGGGGGGTTCCTTGTGCGAACAGCTCACCTATTACGCTTCTACATTGCTCGCGATACAAGACAATTATAAGTAAGAGTAAAAAACATGTTTAATAATATGCATCCATCATAGTTTTCAAAAGCTGGACAAGTTTTGATCACCACTCGCCATTTTCAACAGAGAGATAGACCATTTTCTCTGAGACTTTAAAGCTTTTGTAAAGTTTGCGAAGCTGTGCAAAATCATGTGGGAATGCTCTTAGAAAATAGACAATCAAAGCCATCGTCTAATAGTCTTCGCAATAACTTCCTGCATATTGGCATTTCTTCCAGACATTCTCTCATAATGTTCATGTTTTTTATTTACTGTCACAGTTCCTTCAGCTTTTATGCTGAAGACTAAGTTCCAGTTTATGAAACTAATTGAAGACTAAATGGAATTAATTAACCCAATTCTCAGAACTGGGCCAGTACCAGACAGATGCTACCCATTTTGAATACTTGGTCTATTCACCTTGTTATTTATAGATTGTTTTGGTTTTTGTGAAGCAGCAGCTTTGGAGGATCCTTTTCTTACTTCGTCATTCTGCTTTTTTTCATTTTTCTTTCGGCTGATATCACTGGATGCAGGGTGATGGGAGCGAATCTGACACAGTTTTGCACTCTCAGAGGAGATTTGCTCTGACGTGCGTTTCATGTTCTATATGCAAATCCAATATGTTTTTAAAAATAGCTGGATTCACAACTGTTTTGGTATTATACTAAGCAAATGTTAATCATCCATTGGGAAAGGTTTACATTTAGTTTTATTTATGCTTATTGTATCACCATTATCACAATATTGAGGGAAATCCCTCATAGGAAGAAACAAAGCATCAAAGTAATTTAAAATAAAAATTTATTCAAAGTAATACATTTTTACAGACTAATACATTTTCAAATTTAAACTATAGTGATATTTCCCACTTGCTAACTCTATCCGTTTGGCAATTTTATGTTTTAACATGTATTTACCTGTAAGGCAAAGAGTTTCTGAAGAATAAGAACTGTTAATACTGTTCTGAGAGAATTACAGTGATACCTCAAGATGTTAGTGATACCTTAATCTGTTCCGGAGTGGCCTTCTTATGCTGAATTTTTCATATGTCGAAGCAATTTTTACATGTATAATGGGTAATTCATTCCAAGCCACACAGAAACAACAATAAAAATTGAAAATAACATGGAAAACCAGAGAAGAGTAAACTAGGATTCTTCGATCCTTAAAAGTAAACATTATAACTATTATAATAAATAATAATAAAACACTGAAAACAGAATAAAATAAATGAAAAATAATAAAGCTTACCTTTCGAGTGAGACGATGTGATGAAGTGTCGGATGAGGTGGTAGCTGAGGAGAGCCATGACCATAAAAATATGCTTTGCCAACAAAGGGACATGAAAATATTCACAAATTTAGGACACCAACACAAAACTGAAAATGTGCATGAAGACAGGGACAGCTTTTCTGGGAAGACGGCATGAGGTAAACAATTGCAGAGCAAGATACTATGCACAAACACAAAGCATCAGGTATGGAACTGACCAATGGGAGAGCAGAATATTTGGTGGCGTTTTGAATGCAGTCACGTGATGCTACAGTCACAGTGTGGTCTTCTGTAATAATTGTGCGCACTTTTCGTATCTTGAATTTTTGTTTTGTTTTAAAAAAATAATGTATATATATATATATATATATATATATATATATATATATATATATATATATATATATATATATATATATATATATATATATATATATATTCTTTCTGTGGCCTTTCGTATCTTGAATTTTCCGTAACGTGAAGCATTCATATCTCGAGGTAACACTGTATTTAGTTGTACTTAATTGTATCACTTTAAACGAGAAATAAAAAGGGGCTTAATTTTTTACATATTCAGTTTGATGGGTGTGTTTTGAAAGGTCACTGTTTTATTTTTTTATTCGAAGTAAATTTGCATACAACAAAATCTAAAAAGTTGTAAAGTGATTTGAGTAAACAGTTACAAAACAGCTGGGTGTACTTACTTATAAAACAATAAAGGAACAGATACATATGCTTCTGAAGATGTGCTGAGGATAATCAGGAGTTACCCAGATAGGTGAAATAAATTTGCTTCTAGAGATGTTCTGAGGAGAATCAGCAGATCCCAGAGAGGTAGACTACATTAGCGAAAACATTATTAAGTCATATGAAACCAACTTTTGACTGATTTGAGTGACGAGTGTAAGCAGACCTCAGGGATGCAATTCTACATACAATAAGTGAACCTGTCATTTGAACCAGTTTGCAATTTTCTGATATTTTTAACAGTAAATGTAGGTAATGTAATGTCAGTCAGAGACCGATAACATTTCCTGACTAAGAAATAGTATGTTTGGTCCATTATTACAAAAAGATGGTCTGAGCAATGTGTCATATTTCGAGTGTTCTGTTGGTTTCTAGAAACAAAATCCACATTGATAAATAGTAAGTAAAAATTTATAGCTATGAATAAATTGCTTTTTAATGTTTCTTGAGGATGAATAAAAGGATGACTAAATATTAAGTAATTTTTATAGTTCACGCAAAAAATATCCCAAACACAAAAATACATGAACAATTGTTAACTGATTGTGCATTCATTGTGGGTTATAGTAAAAAAAAAATAGAATTATATTTGAACATTTTTTCTCTTTGAGTTTGTTTAGTGATGTTTTAATGTTTTTCCAGATACGTAGCTTTGGACACAAAGGATCCTCTAAAAAATCTGTATTACATCAAATGCATTGTTTTATCTAGATCAGATGTAATTTGTTCCCCAGTATATAATTGAAACTATTTCTACATGCTGGCAGCCTTTAATGGCCTCTTTATGTGGGCCATAAAGAATAACTGGCCATTTAAAATAGTCCATTATTTAAATAGACTGTGAAATTCTTACAAATACAGAAAAGGTTTGTGCTTTGGTGCTGTACTTTAATGAATGAGTTAAAGTAGAGCATCTCAGTCTGAGCATTTCATATTAAAAAGCTCTTTAAAGTTAACAGCATAAGCTTCACTTTAAGCAGGATATAAATGTGAAGGTGAAAACCGAGTCCCATTGCCAGACAAAGTTAATAACATACTGCTTTATTCCCTACCTTATCCTTATCCTTTGGGGTTTGACTTCGGGATGGGTTTCTCTGACAAATGAGCAAGCGGATGGCGATCAGATGAAGATCAGAACTTTACCAGCAAGGATAAATCTATTTTCTTTGGCAGGTTTGTTCCTTATTATTTCTTTTTGTCACGTCATCTGTTGACTCAGCAAAAAATGGAGAAGAAGCGTATATGGCTCTTTTGTGTCTCAACTGGGGGTTGTTTAGGTGCATTGTAGGTTAATGTTTGGATTGAAACAGTTCCTTGTTTGCCCGACTAGTGGCTATAAGCTAATGATCCCTCTAGATCCACACACAAGCTAGGCATGCTTGGCGTAGGTTGCCCACCTTAGATGAATATTTAACATTGCATGCTGGGATAGACTGGACTGCCACCTATTGCATTATTTAACACTTTCTGGCTTATTTGTAATGTTGGAGTGATGTTTGGCATTCTCCTTCATGGTGATGCAGTGTTTAGTGACTTTGAACAGCTATAGAATTGCAGAAAGTGTTTTTCACCTTGAAGTTGAACTAGTATACCCTTACCAGATAGCATCTGTTGTATATGTATTTTTCTTCTTCAAGAATGTCTGTAGCAATATGCAAAGTTAATGAAAATATTATGCTTGTTCAATAATCTGATTGACCACACACTTTTCAAAAGATCTGAATTGAGGAAACATATCAGGACATTAACATACGTCTTAGTATATTTAGTATAGGCCTTAGGTTGGCTGTTAATAACAGCACAGACAGTTATGTAGTTTAGCTTTATGACTAGACGGGATAGCACGGTGGCTAGCAATAGCAAGAAGCTAACATCAAGGCTTGCTTACAGTTAGTTCAGTTGATCATAATAGTGTTGAAACTTATGTTCGCATATTTGCATTTCCTGACATTATTAACTTGATTAACTTTCATTCATCCATTCAGCTTTTATTCATCCATTCACACTCATACACTATGGACAATTTTGTTTACCCAATTCGCTTGTACTGCAGGACTTGTGGGGGAAACTGGAGCACCATCGCTCGATCATGGGAGAATATGACCCATCTGAGGCTTGAATCAGAAAGCTTCTTGCTGTTAGACAACCATGCTACCCACTGCGCCACCATGACGCCCCCAACTTTAATTATTATACACTTTTTAAATCTTTAATTTGAGACAGAAAGGTGGCACGGTAATGGAGTTTGTCGTCCTGTAACCAGAAAGTTGGCGGTTCGATCCCAGCCAGGTCCATTCTGCTGTTGTGGCCCTGGACAAGCCACTTCACCCTCATTGCCCCGTATGGATGTGAGTGACTGGTGGGGCAGGAGGCTGTAGGCACGGAATGGCAGCCATGTCCTGTCAGACTGCCCCAGGGCAGCTGAGGGCTACCAAGGATTGAATGAATATTGCTCTAACAATTTTAAAACGTCTTTGAGCATCTGGAAAAGCGTTACATAAATTGAAGGCATTATTATTATTATTTTTATTATTTATAAATTTGTATTATATTAATAATACTACACTTTGCAGTGCTCAATTTTTACTGGTGCTTGTAACATTTACAAATTCATGTTTAAACATTAAACATTTGTTTCCATCCTGTACGTTATAGCTCTCATGTTTAGTTGACCTAATGCTATGTGTAAAAGCACTGATGATCTCAGAAGTGAAGATTTGTACAGCTCAGACAGCTGTAACTCCTTATTTGATGTGTTTGTTGAAATCAAGTGAAAAATAGAAGGGTGTTCACGCCATTAAATTCTGTCTGCATCAAAGGTTTGATGCCTGTGTTTATATTTAAGAAAAAACTGTGAAAGAATGAGAGAAGCTCATTCTAGAGTGAAAAAAACAATTACACATAGAAACAGCACTAAAAAAACATTCTAAGCCATATGAAACACAGTTGTAAGCTAAAATAAACTGGTGGCTAAACAAAATAAAGTTTCAGTTATGTGCTACTCATTTAAACTTTGACAGATATTGCGAGTGTATAGGTATTGCTAGTGTATTTTTGTACCCCCAAAAATAGGGAAATTTGTTGTCAAAAATTATTTTTTAAATAAAAGTTTTACTCTCATTAATAAATTCAAGGATACTTAATTTTATTTCAGCAGTGACTTTACCTTAACACTAATTACTTCAGAGATGGACTCTTCCTAGACTTTTCATCATTTGGTTGAACTTTTAAATAACAAAGAAAATTGTTTTTCTATTACTTGTTTTCTGCTCTCTAGAGTCTTTTTTTCAATGTTTTATAATTTAATTTAGAATTGAATCTTGTAATTCTTTTCAACTATTTAATCTATTTTTATCGTTTTTAATAAGAAATAACTTAAAGCAACAAGGCCATTCATTTTAACATTCATAAAAAATAGAGGAAAGATGGGTTAAGGTGACAGTGGAAACCGCACATGATAGTTAAAAAATGCTGTGTATTACTAATTAACAGTTTAACAGCAAAATAGTAAACATTTTGCAAACTAGGGGTTGTTAAATTATTATGTAAAAGAGCTGAAACCTCAATAACCTGGGATAAACTAATTGAATACATTTTTTCAGACAGACATGTTTCTTCCCAATCACAGTTTTATGCCATATCTAAATTATAATTTTCTCTTGCACAGTTTTAATCAGGAGAAAGATTCTTTGTCACAATTTTCAGAAAAAGAAATTTTGTGGTCCTCAGACAATTACTGTTTCCATGGCGATAGACATGGACTTGATGTCATTGAACCTTGTTTCCTTTACTCGTATTAATGTGTTTTCTCAAAACAAGCTGATTATGCATGCGCTTTGTAGAAAATAGATTTCTACATCTGAGTGTGAATTTGGGTGTGCTGTTGCAGATCTCGAAAAAGCAGCTTTTAGAGATGAGGTCATCAATGTTTTTATCAGCATAAACGATTACTGAAACAGCATAATCTATACAGGAAATTGGTTCAAAATGGACTTTTATACACAATAAAAAAAGTTTCGATGTTTTATAACATCAAAACTTTAAATTCCTGGATCTTGAAAATTTAAAATGGGAATGGGGTAAGACGATAAAAAAAAAACATGGAATTTGGAAAGCAAGCAGCCTTTATCAACTTCATCTCAGTCATTCTTTAATGTGCAAAAGCATTTTGATTTGAAATCCGCCAGCTGTTGCACTGTGGAGAAGAGCTATTTTCTGCACCTTCTCAACCCACTCTGCTTTAAAGGATTCCTGTTGCTTTGCTTTACAATGCATGCCAGATAGTTCAACTGAGTCAAGTTTCTCCCTCAAGCTGTGAAAGCATGCTGGAGTCCATCACGCAACTGATTAAACGGGTCAATGGCCTGATTATTGTGAAGTTCACTCCCAATCTTCAAAAAATCTCTCTCGGTACATCTTTAATTGCTCTCATGATCTTGATTATATGTTAAGCGTCATATTTTGAGAAAAAGTGTGGGATCATAAGAGAGGCAGAAATGTGAGTATGGTTGTGAAAAGTGAGTCATGTGCTGTGTGCCAAGGAGTGGGTGAACTTGAAATAAGTTCAAGAAAACATTCAAGCCTTATTTAATTCAATGAGGGTTTACAACAACGCTATTTTCAGATCTACTCATTCCTCAAAGTGAGCAACTTCTTGCATATTAGTGTTTAAATGATCAACACGACTTTATCAAAGCATGGCTGCCAATGAGGGAGATGCTTTTTGGGGAACGAATAACATTTTTCATTGCCATAACTCATAATCTTAACTCATAACCATAAACTTTTTTTGCACCCATCTTTTAAAGGTGTGATATGTAACTTCTCAGTTGACTTCAATGCTTAAATTTTAAATAAGTCCAAAAATACCCCAAAAATGTTGTTTTGCACTGCTCACTGAAAACAGAACCCCAGTTACGTGATGTTAAAAATAATGTAGAATGTTTTCTTCTTTAATTTCTGTTTCATGTCGATTAACAAATCACTTGCTGTAGCATTAGAACAAAATGTCATTGAGCAATTTGAATGTTGAATATGATGTCAATCAATGCAATTTAAGTAATAGTAATGTTCTGTTTAGGTTACATTAAACTATAGAATTGTACAACTTTTTTTAAAGGCTTGAGTTACTCAAGATAAACAGATCAGATAACAGTAGGATATGAGAAGAAATTTACAATTAAATCCTTACTTAGATCCCGTCATGTGTAAAAAAAAGTGAGACATGGAACCTTCTGAGAAAGTTTTGTTAATGTCTATGCTTTATTATTAAATTAGCAGCATATTAAGAAAAAAATAGGGAGTCTTGGTAGAAGGCATTCTAGGGATTTTGTGAATGTTCAGGTTTGCTTACATTTGCAGCATTTTTGGTTAGGTACAAGTTTTGATCTAAGTCATTTATCACATTCACTTTTACTTAAATTACTTTAAATTACTTACTCCCAAAAAAGTTCAGCTGTACAGGGTCTTCAATTTCAACACTCTGTAACCTAATGTTCTTTACATTTCTGGCAGTTGCATCAGAAACATATTGATTCCTACCAGAAATGCTATTTCCAAACTAGCCAATATGTAATAGATGCAATGTGGTCTGTCTCAAAAATGGTTAAGAGTTTTAGAAGTGTCTTTTTCTGTGGCACACAGGTCGACAGGTTCATGCTCTGCTCGTGGGTGTGATCTGAATCTCTGACTGATCAACAGCAGGAAAACTTGCAAAACCCAAAAATATGCAATCTTAACTCACAGCATATAAACATACTGTATGAAACCAGTCTGTTAGCTTCTCTCTTTTGTTACAATAAGTTGTGAGAATTTGTGAACAAAACCAATCGTCAGTGGTAAACAGATTGGCACCGTGAAACCCTTCCATGCACTGAATAAAAGTTAATACAGGGGTGGACAGTCACATTTTATGAATGGGCAGTGCATGAGAACAGGTATAACAGGTTGGGGACTAATTTTGCAAACTAAATCAAACATAAGACTGTTTAAGTATGTTTTTATTTTTTTGTATTAAAAAATACCAATTAGAACTTTATCTTTATTTCATTTTATAATATTCAATTAAAATCTTAATTGTACTTGCTGTGTTGCTGCAGCACATTCACCTTTGGGGACAAGCTAATAACATCATTCTTGTCCACTATAAACCAAAGCCTCGTAGTCTGTTCATTTGCACAACTGGAGCACAGCTGGGAGCCACTGTTAGTGTTGAGCTGGGATTGTGCCAAGCAGCCCAGGGCCACCATCACATGATCACACATTTTATGAATGTACAAATCAAGAGTGCAAAATGGTACAATCTGCAGGAAAAAAAGAAAGAGGAGGAAAGTGTTTTAATGGAAGGGCAAGCACATGCAAAATCTCTTCATCCATTTAAAGGCCATCATGGTGATGTTCTCTTCTGGATTGAATTCGCAAATACTCCATTGATAATAGAACTTAATTTCATGCCTCATTAGGTTTATTTGTAATGGAAAGGAAAGGGAAGTAGTCATGATAACTGGATGGGAACCTCGAGTGCCCTTTGAAGTGGGATCCACATACATTTATTTCAGGATGGAGACAGAACAACTGAGAAAAGCTCTTCTCACCTTGACGAACCAGGAGAGGTATCGCTTCTCTTAAAGGGCACATGAACTGAAAAATCAGAAAGCTGTTGATCTTTGGACATATGAGCTAATAAAACAATAGAAACCTGTAAAAGAACTCAATGTGTTGTTTAAGGAATGCGTTATTTTGAAGCCTGTTAGTAATACTCTATTATGTTTACAAACAAAATTTTGGAAGTAGCATGTACAGTCAATTGGTGCAGGACAGGCTCCCTATTATGCTTGGAGTTCCACCCTTTATAACGCATCAGTTCACCCAGTCTAATTGAAAGTTCAATAGCAAAAACCCTTTACCACCCCTTCTCCTCATTTTAAGGGGGTCTTCTGGCTTCAATTATTCCCGAACCGGTAGCCCTCCAATGGACATCTCACCTGATATGCGTTTTTACCCGCCAATTCTGCTTGTGCTACCAAGGCTAATTTATGCAAGGGCGAAACAAGGCTTAACTAACACAATATGGAACTTGAGCCCCACCCCTGTTTGGGACTACATCCTTCCTCTACTTTCTCTCTGTTTCTGATATGTGCAGTAAATAGTTTTCTTTGATACAGAAGGAAGAGTTGTGAATTATACAGCAATTTTTCATCTTTTACATTTTTACATCAATAAGAAAGACTGTCACAGAGTGTATGCAGATACAGATGGAGAACCATAAATGGACCCACAGATTAATATGGCAATCCGTGCAAGGCTCTTGTGATTGGAGGGAGGGGGTTAGTTTGATTTAAGAATTTACCCTTTTATTTATTTTTTAATTAAGAGGTATCTTATTGTTTATTTGGCAAATAGCTGTGTTTGATAACAGTTTCTGGTGTTGAAACACTGGACCCCTATTCATTCTTGCTCTCTTGGTTTTGACTCAATATGTATGACTGACACCCACCCTCCCAAAGTTGTGAACTTGGACAAAACATTGAACTGTATCCGCAAAATCAATCAGAATCAGAAGGGTTCATGAGTGTTTCATATCATCAACTAACTGCACATAGTCATTCTTGTTCAGACCAGTGATCATTGTTGTAAACTGTTGAGTAATCCAAAGATCAACAAAGCAACTTGTATTTAAAATTAAGAGGATCATAAAATTGGACCTCCTTTAAATGTACTTCATGGACCCTTTTAAATGTTCTAATAATAGAAGCAGTCTGTATTACTGTAACACATCTTGGCAATCCTAAACATATGAAATATTTAATGTCTGCGCACAGCTTGATGCGAATGCTCTAATTAGCATTCAGCATACTGCAAGGAGGAGTTCTTGAAATGCAATCATAGTTTACTTGTAGATACTTAAAAGCAATAAATAGAAGCTGACTTGATTATTATTCAATGAATAATAATCGATGTATTTGCAATAAAACATAAAATAAGTCCGAGACCAAAAGCACCTCATACATACTTTCTCACAGTTTGTTTATGTAGTACTACAGATTCCTGCTAGGTTTTTTGTGTAGTCTATCATTACAATGCAAAAAAGCTAATGTTTGACTCAATTTCAAAACCCAATTTTTTTTTTTTATTTAGGTTGCTAGAAGAAATGTAAAATCTGTGGTAGAGCATGTAAAGTTGAAAGACAGTTGAAAAACAACAATCAGGCTCTACCTCAGGTGTCCTGTATAGAAATTGTCACTGATGCATCATTATTAACCCCGCTTCTCAGACATCCACTGTTTTATTGGTTATTCATTGAGCTGTGGCTTAGGATCTATTGGTTCCTGTGGGGCCCCTTGATGAGAGTGTGGTTATGGTGAATATAGCTGGATGAGTGAGTTAGTCTGGGAGTGCAGCGAGGTCACTGGATGTTACACAGGCTGAATGTAATTTTCAAAGGCACTCATGTGTGCACACTCATGTTCTTTCCCTGCGATCTTACTGTGTTCCTTTACATGCAACCATTTCTCTTGATCAGAATGGAAAATGTATAATGCTTCTGAGAAATCAATCCCTGATCGAGTAAAGAGTCTAAAATTTTTGAATTACTTTTAAAGATAAAAAGCTAATCTAAAATGTGAGTTGAGTGCTTCAGTTATTCTCAAGCTTTAATTAAATTGAGCAGTTTTCTATTTACTCTCTGTGCAGCAGCACAGGGATGCTTTAATAAACATTATCCAATCAAGCCTTTGCTACCATCAAACAGGGATATCAATTTAGAACATAATCCATTAATTCAGCCCAGCATGAGCAAAATGTTACAGAAATGGCATTTTAGTTGGCTTTGAAACCTCTTTAGGTTTTATTAGGCATTCTACATCTTTGTGAGAAATCAATATGAAAACTTGATAAATCCTTTGTCCTCTTGAATCAATCTTGTAAAGGGCACCTATTATGAAAAGTCTATTTTTTGGACATGAAAGATGTAAACACACTCCCATTAGATAAAAAAAAATTTGAATTTGAAAAGTAAAATGGCATCAAACCCTACTCTGTTTTAAAACCGCACCCCTTTTCACAAGTCCTGTTTGACAATTTGCATAAAGTCCACCATTGTATGAGTAGAAGCGATGTTGAAGATGCAGCGCTTCTCTATTTCAGGATGTATTTCCCAACACAAGACATTGTTACTGGTGAAACAACAGCAGAGTAAAGTTTGTGAAGACTAAACGCCTGAACAATATATGTCTGGGCTTAACATTATCTCTCAGTGCTGACTTCTTTTTGATTTAATGTAAATGTGGTATTTAGTAAAGGAACTTTAAGAAGTAAGTTCTACACTCTTTGCTCTTATAGTCTTCATCCTGAATAATATTGTGGCAAATTATTTATTTTAGTTCACTAAATATATAATTATAGTCAATAACCTCTATTTCAGTTTCTTAGTTGGAATTGTTCAATTGGAATTGCTGATATGTTTTACCTGTATGACTGTTTAAAATATAGTTATAAAATAATGAATACAATTATTCCTATTCTTAATCTTCGTATGGATAGTTAGGTCATAGGTTTAAATGTTAAGATGGCTTGCCAAATTGCCATTTTCCTATTCTTTAAATGTCAGACGCAAATAACTCTAAACTATTCTGCTTTGCTGGTGTGAGAGATCTACAATAATAACTACGCTCACAGGCCATTTTATTAGATACACCTTGCATTTATCTGCTTGGACTCTGGTTTGCCTTCAGAATACCTTCATAGTTGAATGTGTTCAGAGATGTTTTTCTGCAGAGCTTGGTTGTCATAAAAGGCTATTAAGTTACAATTGCCAATTCTCCTCTAACCTCAGAAACACAACTCCCACTCACTGGATATTGACGCAATCTCTGCAAAACCTAGAGAGTAAAGAAAGAATATATTTTCATACCACCTTGGTTTCGTCTTTTATTTGATCTTGTTCTAATTAATTTTGATTCTTTGTTCTTTCTACCTGCAATTTCCCATGGAACTCTTAACTTTAAATGTATCACTTTTTAGGTTTGAATCTTATGATTTTGTCTCGACAGCTCTGAGAGACCATACACAAAATTTTTCACCATCAACAACTCAGCATATCAGTTTAACAGAAACACAGAGTTCATTTAAGTCCAGTATTCAGGCTTTATTTATTTATTAATTTTGAGAGAGAGAGAGAGAGAGAGAGAGAGAGAGAGAGAGAGAGAGAGAGAGAGAGAGAGAGAGAGAGAGTCAAGCTTCTATTACAAGCAGCGTGACTAACTACTGCCATTATAAGTATCATCATTACAGAACGATTATAGAATCATTTTTAAGCATGAGCTCTTTAAATACTAATTATTTTGAAAGGTGCTTTATATAAGTTGTGAGCGTATTAATAATTTTTAATAGAGATAATTGTTTATTATGATTTAAATATAAGTTTGCATGTGGTGTTAACCTTAAAATTGCTAATTATATTAGAATTTTTTATGTTAGTCATACACATTTTAATACCATAAACAAGTGCAGCTTTTGTGTCTCTGGGATTAGTAAAGAGTAGATGGATCAGAAGTCCCAATATTAATGCCAGCATCTTTCGTTACATCTTAATGCAGCAATATTTAAATATTATAAAAGGCTTACTTCTTTGGTTTCTTTTAGCAACAAGACCTGTCAGTTATTTTTGGCAACTAGACAGGAGGCAAGTATGTGTTTGGGCAGTTGTAAAGAGCTGTGAATAACTTCTTCTCAATTCATTTGGAATTTCAACTTCTTTCTCTTAGATCACTATAAAATTGAAAGAAAAATAGACAGCAAGTTTCTTGTATCTTCCCTGAAGTGAAATCATTCCAGTAGCACTTTTCACAGAGAAAAACTTGCTAAGTGTGTGAGAAAAACACTAGAGACAGACATAAAAATGCAAACACCAAAAAAACAATAAAAAATACAGAAACATGTCTGCATGAAAACTTTAACCACATTATATAACTCATTCATGTTAATTTCCAAGAAACTATATAAAATAATGATCTAAAAAATAATTTTTGAGATGTTGTTTAAGATATACAGCAAAGCAGCAGTCCAGTCCAGAGTTAGAGCATTCAACTGCACAGTCTCAGAACAACAGTGCCAAAATCCAATACAGACTCTAATTAGCCGAACTCAGTTCTCTGCTGGGACACCTCCATTCTGAGGTGTTTTAATCCCTGAGGCTCAAGAACCAGATTAAAACAGCTGAATGCTTGCTTGGTTTGTAGAAGGTCTGCACTTGTCACTCATGCTGTAAAAGCAAAGTCCTGTTCCTCTCTGGCTGCTGCTCCTTTTGCTATTAACAGGTCAAGTGCGTTCAAGCATGAAAAGTCTGGCTAAAAATACTTGTTTTACAATATAAACCCAAAATCGTAACTTCTAGCACCTGAGGAGTTCTTTAGGAGTCCATGGGGTAAACTTCTATTTTGGATCACCCTTAGAAAAACTGCAATTCCGGTCATTTACATATCTGGGACTTTACGTAGCAGACACGACAACTATGACAGTTAAAAATTATCTATTGTTGTCTGTTGCATGATGTGAACAAAGAACTTAACAACAAAAAAACAACAGACAAGCAAAAAAGTACATGTAATTAGAACCAGATTAGTTCTGACATAAATTATTAAAAACTGTGATCAAATTCAATCAACTGTAGTTTTCAACAGCATGCAAGCTGTCCTGTCATTTGTAGCAACATGCTGCTATGTCTCTGTTGACTTTATGTGGGAAGGCGTGAGTTTACGGCAGAGAGTACTCAGGAAGCTCAATCGAATTGTTATGAATAATCAATGACCAGATCTCCATTCATAATGGAAACGTTGTGTGGAGGGTTCATTCCCTGGTCAGGAGCAGGAAGTGCACATGGTCCATGGAGAACAGCCCACTTCCTATGATCCTGTCATTGCTTTTAAGGTATTAGCTTATACTTATGTGAAGAGATAGAGGGCCAGCCTCACATTTGATTCATGCTATATATAAACTGTTCCAAGTTCAATTCATCTGTTTATATTGCATATTTAATCAATTCATTTTTATATAAGCATTTTAAATAAATTTAGATTGGTTCATTAGTTTTAATTGATACATCACTTGATTATTCAGATTTTTCTAAGTATATATTTGTTATTTAATCATCCTGACCCTTAATATAACATAAAAGTGATTTTTAAAATAAAGTGTGCATTTTAAAGATTTCAAATATGATCTGTAGTTACTGAGTAAACATTTCTGTACATTTAAAAATTTAACTTTCGAAATTTACTGAATATTTAAAAATGTATTTTTTTTATAATACTTAATTTACATTGAATTCTTTTAAATGTATGTAAATAGAGAAAGCTAACTTGGAGAGAAAAAGGAGGGAAATAAAGTTCTCACTGTCCACTCTCCAAGTCCATTGTCTCACTGGCCTTCATTGGTTCAACTTTATGACTGTATACAATGCGTCAGACTCATACCAAGTCATCAGAGAAACTCTGAGTTGGAAACATGTCATTTATCCATGTATTTTATTAAATAATGCAAGTTTTCTATCCTCCACTGACCAACTGAAAAAGAAGATAACAATAGCAGTTAAGTGTTCGGTATATAATGGCAACAATCAAGCAATTGCACATGTAATGTGCGTATGAATAATTTCTGTAAATCATGTAAACTGAATTTTCCTTACTGTTTATTGGCATTTGTTCTGTATTTTTACAGATTTCTTTACAGTATAATCAGGTTTTTAGACATACCTGTTGTTAGATTACAGCTTTCTCACTACCCTTATAAAACTAGAAAGACTATAAAAACATCTATTCTGTTACTCCAATTGTTTCACTTTAAATATGAGAGGCAACTCACATGCTTTTAGCTTGCTTGCCCAAATAGCATTTCTTGGGTAACGATGCACTGCTAGTTTTGCTAAAAAAAAAATGATGCAACTTCTGACAACAATGCTCTCATGAATATGGTTTTTGGGAAGCACTGAGCTCTCAGCTGTCAGAGGACTGAGTTTGTGTGTGTGTGTGTGTGCGTGCGTGTGTGCGTATGTGTGCGTGTGGGTGTGTGTGTGCGGGTGTGCGCGCACGTGTGCTTGTGTGTGTGTGTGTGTGTGTGTGTGTGTGTAGGATGGCCAGTAGCAGTGATGGTAGGAGAGCTTAAATGAGGCAGTGATGAAGAAAAAGCCGCTAGCCTGAAGTGAAGGAAAGAAATGTCAGGAGGAAAAGGAAGCATCCCACACAGCTACAGGCCTTCATTCAGACTGATCAAAGCCACAGCTTTAGCGTCCAGTAAGAAATGGCTAAGCTAACACCAATGTGTGCCGTGAATGATGTCATAGCCTTGGGATTGCTTTGGTCTCTGCTCCAGGGCTGTGTGCTGTGTACCGTTCTAGCTTTCCAAATATAGACCTCAAGTCCCTAAAGCCTTCTTTTACATCATTCAGTTTTACATAGCCCTTCAAAATTCAAAACCCATAAATTGTAGCTAATTTTCATTCTTAAAATTCTTTTAAGATGGCTCTGATGATCTCAAAGTCTTTTTAAACAAAGCGATGAACAAAGAAGCCACATATTATCTACAACATTCTTCTTTCTACTTGTTTTTACAAAACATCATTTGTTATCTATGCAAACACTGTAGAAGACACTAACATTAAAGCTTGTCTGTAAACTTTTTTTCTTTATATCTTGGATCCAAAGCTCCTTGCCTCTTTTCCATGTACAATCTAAATTTTCAAGCAAATCTGCTAAATTTTGTCAAATTGAAAAATATTTAACCTACATTTAGCATGAAGGATTATGAACCTTACAAGGCAGTGGATGGTTTTAGATCGGCATGTATATTCAAGCAGTGTGTGGCCCCAGGCCCATGACAGTCATAGAGCTGAAATACGGAAATAATCCAATCAGACTCAAAGCATGCTCATCAACATCTGTCTAATCCCATTCTGATCTGGGATGATGTGGAGAACAGGCTTTGATCAGCTTGTAGAAATTTGATGCTGTCTCTGCGTCTGCCAGATCGTGTGCACTGATGGTGTCAGGTAGAAAGAGTATGAAGCTGATACATATTGGAGAGATGAAAACCCAGATGAGCTGTGTCTTATCTGAAATCCAAATAGCAGCCACATGAGAGCCCACTCTGAGTTTGACCTTTGGGGTGAGTGGTGGAAATGCCAGGAGACTACCAGTGTCTCTTCTGAAGGCCACTTATCTTATAAAGAAGTTGGAAGGACGCCAACTCTGAAGGTCAGTGGAAGATCACACCATGACCCTGCTGCTCCACACAAACCATTGTGCTACTTCTGTCAGGATTTGTTTCAGTCCATAGAGGCATAGAGTAAACTGTGTAGAATAATATCTTCCTGTACTACTTTTTGCTGGAGTAATTTATTTTCATTCACAAAGCCAAAGAAAGATGTAGGCCACTAATTTTAAAGGGCATCTACGAAACCCCTTTTATATAATTTGATATGAACTCTCAGGAGTCCCCTGAAGAGCTGAGAAGACATGTAGAGCTTAGCTTTTAACGTCTATCGAAAGTGCTTATTTTAAACTTTGACCCATTTTTGAATAGTGTAGATGCATGTAAGGGTTGTCCATTATAAGTGTTATAATTTGTCAAATGTCTCTGGTCGATTTTAGAAATGTTTGTATTGTATTTGATACTGGACAAAAAATCTTGGTAAATCTGTAGATTGTCCTAGAGCGGAATATATACTCCTTCATCTGAAATAATAATTCAACTCAATAATATTTCAACTCAATATCCTACATTACAGCTTCATTGGGGGATTCTCTGAAGAGTTTGAAATGTTTTTATCACTGATGGATGATAGTTTTGTTCAAAATAAGATGATCACTAAGACCGAAATAAACAATTATAAACAATTTTTGTTAAAACTACTCTGTCTAAGTTACTCTGTTAAGGAGAACCGATGCTAAAAACATACGCTTGAGCAGGTGCCGTTGACTCTAAGCACCTTTTGTCTCAGCGTTTAAAAGTTGATTTAACATCAAAAGTCAAGAGAAACAAATACACAACAGAAAAAAAGCCAAGACGAAACAAAAATGCTGGCTGATTTCTAATGTAGTTCATTCAGTTGCATTTTAAAGCTGTCTTGATTTTGATCAACTGGGGCTTGATCAAAATTAACATGAGTTGCTTTTGGGTGAAGAGACATCTTTGTCTTAGTAATTTCAATTAAATGCTATTACTCTAATGTATTGCATATGACACCTTCAATATTTGGTGTAAACAAAGTGACAATTTCCTTCTCTCCCTCGAGAAGTTACTGAAATTGCAATTCCTTGACTGGTAATTTGAGTAGCTATAAAAAGAAAGTGATCCCATAGACTTCCCTTGCTACAATTCATTGTAACAAAAATATTTACTGTCTGGGGTTTTATCTACGATTTTAGGGGGACTCTTTTTAAACACATTTTTTGTTTAAATATATGCTAGTATATGTAGAGTATACATTTTAGTCTAGGGCAAACTGCAACACTGGAGGGCCCAATCTTTGCAGTTTCTCAGGAGTCATCCTCAATAACAACAGACCAAACATCCATCCATCCATTCATCTTCATGTCAGCTTTCTTCCCTTTCGGGGTCGCCACAGCGGAATGAACTGCCAACTCTCTGGCATATGTTTTACGCGGCGGACGCCTTTCCAGCCGCAACAGACCAAACAATGTTAATTAAATTCTTCTGGCTTGTTTGAAAGCTGAGGGTGGATGTGCAAGGAAACAAAGTTGAAACAAAACTGTGCAACTGTGCTTAAGCCTTTCAGGAATTGAGTTTTGACACTCTTGGGTCTTGGGATTCACTGCGCCTGCGCCTAGCTCTAGCTAACTCCTGCTTCTTAATTATTGTTTTCTTACAATCTTTGCAGTTTCTCAGGAGTCATCCTCAATAACAACAGACCAAACATCCATCCATCCATCTTCATGTCGGCTTTCTTCCCTTTCGGGGTCACCACAGCAGAATGAACCGCCAACTCTCTCTGGCATATGTTTTACGCCGCGGATGCCCTTCAATCCGCAACCCATCGCTGGGAAACACTCACACTCACACACATGGGCAATCGTTCTTACTCAATTCACTTATACCGCTTACTGGACTTGTGGGGAAACCGGAGCACCCGGAGAAAACCCACGCGATCACGGGGAGAACATACAAACTCCACACAGAAATGTCACCTGCCCCAGCCGAGCCTAGAACCAGCAACCACTTGCTGTGAGACGACCGTGCTACCCACTGCGCCACCGTGACCCTCCACATAAATTACAATAGACGTTTATCTAATATTGTCTTTGTTTGATATTGTGTTGACATAATGCTTGGTTACTGTATGTGTAGAAGCAGAATAATGAATATTTTTTAAACACGTTTCTTAAAAAATTTGGCTTATGAAGATGTTGGGAAAAAATAGGGCAAGAATTTCCAAATTAATGCTGGGATTAGGAATAGGTGCGGAACTAACTAGTATAGAACACAGCTGATGAGAAAATATATAGAATAATATAGTATATAGAAAAAAAGTACAAAACCCTTGCATTGATAAGCATGTAGTCAGTTAGGAGAAATACCAGAAATGATTAAAGTATTCAAGAGACGCTGAGGATGAAATTAAATTAATGCTTCATTATTCCTACATGAATCACAATATTGCACAGGATAATTACCTCTTCTTTAGTTTTTAATCCCATTAAACTATTTTCAAATCTGATACTCTCTGTTAAGTGACCATAGAATTGAAAAATATATATTTTTTTATCCCCTTAGATCTTTTACCAGTAGGTGTTTAGTTTTTTCCTGATTAGGCATCACTGATTTAGAAAATACACTGAGTCTCTAGAGAGTGTTCGCTACTCAGTTATTTTCAAGCGTAAATTCAACACAAATATCCTTAAGGCACAGTGCTTTATTCTGATGAGTGATGTGCTTAACATTATTGAATGAATTTAGTTTCTATTTGTAAGTAAATGTATCTTTTATATTTTCTTTTAAAAATAACAGCCTCTCAATTGACTGAAGTTGGCAAGTAGCGTACTATAAACCCTTGCTTTGCATACAAACGATCAAAGTGCAAGCTGTAGCAGAGAGAATCTGGCAGACTGAGTGGGCAGCAGCTGCTCTTCAAGAAATCAATAACAAACAACACTACTTACTCATAAGCATTCAAAGGCATATAGACAAAGAATGACTTTATATTCGATAAAGGCATTGTTGACCGCCAGTGGATTTGGGGAAACCCATGCATAACGAGGCGGTGCATTAACATCCTATTTATGAATCTCTGGTGAGAAGGGATAAGTGTGAGTAAATGGAAGTGTGTGCTTGTGTGTGTATTCTTGGCTGGGTGCCTGTCGTGGGTCATGGGGTAAACGACACAGCAGGGATTGCTGGAGAAAAAACACAGTAGCAGGCAGGTCATTTGGCAGACGCACCATTGGAAGTGGATGCCTTTAACATCACACAACCAGGGTTCAGAGTGAAAAACCGTAACACCATTGAAAAGCAGTCCATTACTATTAGCTGATGTTACAGGCCTTTTTAAGTAGTCACCTCCAATTGTGTTTCTAAATGTTTTCTATTCCAAATGTGTTTGTTTCACTGTCAAGATCTGATTTTTCTTTCTTGGTAAAAGCATCTGGTTTGTTAAACTTTCTGCTGAGCTCTTCTGAAGAAGCTTTTGTTGCCATGGCAATTCATACAGATTTGCAAACTCTTAGTGAGAACGAATTGGCCTGTGAAGATTATTGAGGAAAATGATTTTACAGTCAAAACGTATCCTGTTTAAAGTTGTGTTTATCTTCTAATCAGTACTGTTGAGCACACTAGCATTGCTCACACAACCTAAACATTCAAATGCTGGATAAATAATTAAAACAAGGCCTTAACAGGTATCAAATTTGTGACTATCATATACTTTACAGTTACATAGTTTACATCATTAACTATGTAGTGCTATTGGTGATACTGACAAGTTTATTGTTTAAAACATAAACTTTTCTTTTTGGAAAAAAGTTATTTTCAATCAAAGATTTGACTTGAATTAAACCATGCAATTTTAACCTGTCCTTGTAATAAATTCACCATTATGTTTTTAATGTGCTGAATCATGTTGTGATTCTATTGACTACTATAAATTTTAACTAATTAAGGTAGATTCATCAAAAGTATAAAAACAAGTGTTTCTCAGGAATCATGTTTAGTTAAGAAAAAAAAAAAAAAAAAAAAAATATATATATATATATATATATATATATATATATATATATATATATATATATATATATATATATATATATATATATATATATATATATGTCCCTTTGGTCATGTCTTATATAGTGAAAATGTTATTGGTGGGTGGGACCATCTGATTTGAAGGTCAATAATCAGCCAAGCTCCTCCCGAACTTATGTTAATTGAATGATTAACCTAATTTAATTATTTTCAAGTCATATTGACTATTAAAACAGGACAAAGAATGAATATTCTCATAAAGGAAGTCAGCAGTAGGTTATATTAGAGAGAAGTCTAAAGGAATGTTCCATGCTTCCTCCAGGTATTTTCACACCATCTACCTGGGCATCAGAAGCAGACAGAGTGGAGATAATGACCGCTGGAGGTTCTACTGGAGGATGGTTTATGAGTATGCTGATGTCAGTATGCTCCATCTTCTAGCTACCTTTCTGGAGAGCGCTCCTCAACTGGTGCTTCAGCTCTGCATCATCATACAGACCCATAAGCTCCAGGCTGTGCAAGGTAACATGACAAAATACAGACTTGTTTTACTAGATTCAGGAGGATTATTCATCATGCTTTGGTACTCTACACCATGCCAATGTTTAAATGCTTGGATTAATCAAACTCAGCAACAAAAAGTGAGTTTACCAATCAACAATTACCAATAAAGTATGGTTTGCCCACTGATCATCTACCAAGTGTCCTATGCAGACATTTACGTGAAACAAGTTTCTGTTGATTTAATCTTATATAGGTAAATGTTTGTCTTAAAAATTAACAACTTAAACTGAAGGCTTCAATATTTTAATAGTGGATTGTTGGAACAGGTATTAATGATTGTGTGGACAATCATGTGAACATATATATATATATATATATATATATATATATATATATATATAAACTGAGTAAACTGCCATGTGCTTTCAGCTCAAAACTAAAATAATTACAACATGATTTATTACAACAGAGCAGCATATTAGCCTTTGGGAAATTCAATTTAAAAGCTGCCATCTTTGCTCCTTGGCACCTATTTCAAGAATTTAGTGCTTAATTATTAGTGTATGCTGCTGGATGTGAAAAAGAAATCATTTTTAACTGCAATTACTTGCGAAAAATGCAATGTAAACATTTGCTTGTATGCACACTGTATACACTAACGATTTGTTCCTGCATACTAATTTTTGGGAAAGTCGCACCTCTCGAAATCAATAATTTTATTGCATAAGTAATGTTTCCCTTCATATTATCATTTAAATCACATGAAACATTTTGTGCATATTTTACTTTAAAAATGTATATTCAAAGACCAACCATTTTTCTCTTATGTATTTAATTTTTAACATGCAGATTTTTCTGAAATAATTAAGGGGTAGATATCATCAAATAAGCAGTAGCTGTCAAATTTAGAACAATGCACTAATGGTCAAGGTGAGTCTTTATTCTTGTGATATCAAATGTCAATTTGAAAATAAAATCACATTTGTATCACTGACAAGGTGCTCTGTGTCAAGTTGGAGAACACAGTCACATTTCTTCTCGCTACTTTGAACACAAGAGCAGATTTATGAGATGCTTTTAAGGTATAGATGGACATTGTGGTGACTTTTCAGTCAGCTCCATATTAATAAACACTCATAAAAAGTCATATTTCCTGAGCTGTTCATAAGCGACAACTCTGTCAATTTGAGCTTTGTCAATTGGAGAGCTCTGCTTAGCAGTTAAAGCTTCAGCGCTTTTATGTACTTTCCTCTGTTCTTCATAATCTTCCATAAACAAAAGTGCCCAGGGGGTGTCAAAATCTTCTCCCATCAAGGCTGAAACATGATTTATGAAAGCATCGAGCACGAAGCTCCTCCGTTTGTGAGTTTGTGAGTGGAACAATGTGACCGTGGGAGCGGGTCTGGAGGTACTTTAGGTTCAAACACGTTAATCAGAGAGCTTCTGAGATTAGTTGTACCCTTGAGATTCCTTTTCTCTTAGATCTAAAGTGTTGAAACGCAATCCAGCAAAATAGTCATGCTGCAAAGACTAAAGTACCCTAAATAGAACAAACAGCATGTTTAATCTGATGGGAGAAATATGTCACTGAATTTCGAATTTTCCATTTTGTGATTACATTTTCCTTTATTGAGCTTCTCCTAGAATTATTCCAGAAAAACACCACTGTGGATTGCATACAAGATCCTCTCAGCCTAACTACTTCCTGAAAGACATATTTGTAGCAAAAGTGCAAAAAAAAAAGTTTTTAAGAGTGGACTGCTTGTTCAAAACCATCATGTCATTTTTAGTAAGTCTTCTTGATGTTCTTTTCTTGTTAAATAATGCATAGCTGATGTGTTTGAGATGCATTTTAAACAAACTCGCATTCCTGACTCATGAGACTCAATGAGTCTGCAAATAACCCATAATCAAGATGTGCAGTCAAAATTTATATTAAAAGCCTTTTGATTTAGACCACCAAAATGATGATATAAAATGGAAGGTGCTTTGGGTTTTGAAACCAAATTTGCATAATCTGGATAAAGTTATTATAAGAGAGACTTCAGTAGAACTTGGACTCTACCAAGCCACGCATGAAAATTGTATTTCATTCTGGACAGATTTCACTGGTCCGCGGTAGACAGCAACCAGTCAAAGTCATAATTTGATAGACTCTATGCACTACTTCTACGTTCCATGTCAGTTGTTTGTCAATGTCGGAAGTTGTTTTTTTTCCTTTCGCTACAATGATCGAGATCACCATGGAATTTTACACTTGTATCCTTATTTTGATGAACCATATGGATCTACCTTTTGAAATAAACCATGAATAATAACACAATAGTACACAGCAGTATAGTGATGTCGCACCTTCAGAATGAAGGAACTTACGACTATTAAAACAAATAAAAAAAATAATTTCAGACATTGATCGAAGATAAAATATGACTATTAACTGGTAATACTACTGACTAAATTAACACGTAACTGTGATAAAACAAACCCACACTATCAATACAACACTACTTTCTAAAAGCTCAAACCAGAAGCGCAACTGAGATTTAAGCGGAAGTAAGTAGGCAGTGGGTCGGGCATAGAGTCTATTTGATAGTAACTGTTAATGAATAGTTATTTTGGTAAAGACCTAATGTCTACGGTCAGTTCAAAAAGAATTATGTGTAGCATGGTGACACAGTTGTTGGAGCGGCTGCCTCAGAGACGGATAGATCAGGACTCTCGTTCGAATCCTACCTGCCGGTTTTTGGAGGATTGCATGGTGTAGTCCTGATCCCATGCTCCTCATAACTAATGCTAGATTAAACTGGGTGATTTTAGCATTCTTGACTTCTGCTAGAATGCTAAAGTGTTGCTAGGAATGCTATGTGCAATGGACAAAATCAACAATGTTGATTTCTGTTTCATTATTTAAAGTGGTCAAGTTTTGAAATTGTATTGATAATTTAACTGCTTGTCTGCTAGAAAACAGACATGCATGTTTCACGACTCATAAATATTTTGTTACTTAATGTGGTAAGTGTTTTTGATGATTATAGTAAGAGTATGACAGGACGTTAGCTGTAAGGCTAAATTCAGACTGCACCCAAAAGTGACCTAAATCAATTTTTTTTGTCCAAAAGCAACCTGTATTTGATATTTTGAGGACAGTCTGAACAGCTCTTTTTTTGCAATGCAACCTCACTCTCAACAGCCAGGTCACATTTATCTGACTTTTTTCGTCATTGTATGTGAACAATTGTTTTGAAATTGGATTGCTGGGCATGAACAAGAACTGTCCCATCAATCATGGCTGGCGAGGGAGCTGAAAGCAGTCAGTTGAAAGAAAGTGAAATAATATAACTAATAAATGTTTCTTCTTTGTCTTCTTCTTGATATGATTTGATGCAAATGATGGCGGCTCCAATCGGAAATGAACTGAAATAAAGCCACCCAATCGCTTCGAATTACATTTTTGTCCTTGTTTAGTTTCGTTTTGATCACAGCCATTTTCTTGTGCATGCCCGTCTCACAGTGCGCTGGATTGAGTTCATACACAGGACTGAAACAAGTTGCATATTTTGTGCAATGTGAACAAGCACGCAAAAAAAAAAATTGGAATTGAGCGTTAAGACCTGAAGTCTGAACGTAGCTGGAATCAGAATGAGAACATGTAACCATTTATTTTAAGTTAATAGATGGTTAGTAGTTTCAAAATATTCTTCAAAGGTCTGTTCACTGGTATAGTCTACTGGGCACCCGGGTCCTTATCCTCTGTCCAACTTCTTATCCTCTATAAATCTATCAGAATAAAGGCAACAGTAGCTCCTAAAATCCACAAGATACTTATTTATATTTTAAACAAAATCTAATTAATTCATTGTTGATTAGACTGAGACATAGGAAAGGAAATGGTAAACAGTGATGGCAGAATCATTTTTGATGAAGAGTCCTTTTGACTGGTTTGAAAGGGCTGATAAACCAGAGTCAGATGCATACTGCAGTGATACTCTGGTTTGCATAACCCTGCTGCTTCCATACAGCCCACAGCACACAGAATGTGAGCCCTCCTCCCTCCCAAAATTACTGCAGACCTCATGAGCGAGAGAAGCATTACGTCACTTCAGAGCCTCACACGCTCTTGCATGCTGAACCTCGGCAGGTTCCCGTGGCGACCGTCTTCTCAGGATGCGCAGCACGTGTCCAGAAGACAAGTGAGCGATAGAGCGAAGAAGAAATACACCCTCCTCAGAAAAAAAACACAGGTTGCAGGCACACAGAATAAGAATTATAGCTTGGCCTTTGTCAGTTAATTACCCCACTTTGCAAAGCAGTCATTACACCCCCTCAGCCCTCTGCAGTTACTAATGGGTCAGATTTAATCGCGTGGGTTAAACACGTAAATAAAGCATTGAGGGAAAACTCACTCGCAGTCTAGATAACCATTGAAAGATCTGTCTGTGTTTTTCACTGTTTTATCTGAGCAGAACCTGATTCAACTTAACACAATTCAAGGAACTGAAAGTCTTAATAAAATAAGTTAAACACAGTTCTAGGTTTTAAGTGTACAATGTGTTACCAGAGATATGAGCAGGATACATTAATGCCATGTATCAAAAACATTTTGCCATGTCATATCATGTTCAATCTAAATATGTGAACATGACTAATAATACAACTGTAACTAGATTATACGTGTGTTTCTGATTTGTGTCAAAGCAGTCACAGTCTAGATGGAGTGTCTGCTCTGCATTGCAGTCTTCTCAGTCAAGTAAATAGCATTTATTTGAGCCTTTATTTGTTATTGTACTGACTATTGACTTCCCATCCACCTTTATAGTTTTGCTTAGGACGTGACCACTGCTCAGCCCTCTCTGACTGCTTCACGCACTTCTTTCACAGATCACTCTTCTGTGCTGTCCCTTGCTCTTCAGCCAAAAGAATTAGATGCGCTGGGTGCACATTTCCTGTAAGAAATGTCTCTCTAATGTTGTCAATGAATATCTTTACCATTGATTGTCTGCTTTGTTGGCTGTGGAGTGTCTGTGGAGTGTCTGTAATGCACAGTTCACAGATGGCAGATAAATGGTGAATCTGTTTGTAATAGCCTTTGGTGAACCAAGAGTCTGCCGCTTCTTTTAAAATGATAATGATAGAATACATTGTGTTCTATTTTTTGCACTATAAAGAGACAAAAAAAGTATAGGGTTCTGTTTTTACCGTAAACAATTTTTGGGGGTGGTAATGTTAAACTGGGACAGTTCCAAAGACAGTGCTTCCACAGGGTCTTAATAATTTGAAAAGTAAAAAGCTGATATTTTAAGCCTTAAAAAGTCATAAATTCACTGTTCTAGGTCTTGAATAGGTTTTGCAGGTCCTATTTTTCTGATGTGTTTATAAAGCTCATCTGATATGTGTTTTTTGTTGTTACTTGAGGTTGCCAGAGATTAAGAATATGCTTCTAAAATGCAAAAAAAAATTATTAAGTTAAAATGATGGTTAAATGTATCATAGTCTGAGAATAGTCATGGTTTGGGTGGCCACAGTTTGAGAAAACCATTGTGAAACAGATGTTTAGCAATGTTATAGTTTAAGAAAACACTTTTTAACTGAAAACGAGTTTACTCAAAATCTTAAAAGTGATTGTTAGGGTTGCCATATATTGACATAAGACTCATAAATGTTAAAATAAGTTAATGTTTTTGTAAGGGTTACAGAGGCGTACAAGTGATTGTTGTGGGTGGCAGAGATTGAGAAAATGCTCAAAAGGGCTCAACTTCGTAAAAGACATTAAGATCCTAACATTTTTAAAAAGTCTTAAATGTTACCTGATAAACCAGCAGAAACCATGTCCAAAATCTGGAGCTAGTATGCTGATAAAAAAAAACTAAACTATTACAAATATGGCTGAATAAAAGGTCAAACCTTAAAAGGACAAACTTCATTGTCATGTGATCTTTTAAAATAATATATAAATATTGATTATCTTTATAAAACATACAGAAAATTTTTTATTTTACAGATTTTTTTTTTATTCAGTCAATGCCCATAACTTAACAAATACATGAAAGAACATTCACCTGCCGTTAAAGATGGTACATGTAATGCAAGACAAATAACAAAAGAAATTTACACAGAAAAATTGGTTCAATGATCATATGAATGTATAATTTGTTATAAAGACTAACTTGAGTATTGTGAGTAGCTCGCAATCGAAGTTGTCTTGGCATTACGCTTTACAATTATCAGAGCATTATTTCTTCACTCCACATTCACACACCAGTGGTGAAAAGCTACCTTGGTAGCCCTCAACTACCCTGGGACAGTCTGACAGGACGT